>CM070061.1:7888164-8363164 GCA_036320875.1 Cotoneaster glaucophyllus
CAAAATCGGAGTTAAAATAACTGTTAAATCATGATTTTTCGTTTATAACCGTCGAAATTTTTTATCCTGTTACTTGATCTCTGAATGTTTGTTTTTTTGCGATTTTTTGCGTATGTGATCTCGAAGCATATAAAAACAATTTTGACGGTTTGATAATTGAAATTAGTTTTGTAGGATGCGTATCCCATCAAAACGATAGATTCACTAACACTTAGAGTTTATTTATACTTTCATTAAGCATAACATAAGTTTTTGTGGTATCCACTTGTGTAAATATTTTAAATTGAAGATCGAATTCAATCATTGTATTCATATAGGGTCAAGGAGTGTAGCTGTAAAATAACCGTTAAATCGTGATTTTTCATTTATAACCGGCGAAAAGTTTTGTCCCGTTACTTGATCTCTGAATGTTTTTTTTTTGCGATTTTTGGCGTATGTGATCTCGAAGTATATACAAACAAGTTAGACGGTTGGATTGTTGAAATTAGTTTCGTAGAATGCGTATCTCATCAAAACGATAGATTCACTAACACTTAAAGAGTTTATTTATCCTTTCATTAAGTATAACATAAGATTTTGTGGTATCCACTTGTGTAAAATATTTTAAATTGAAGATCGAATTCATTCATTATATTCATATAGGGTCAAGGAGTGTAGATGTAAAAAAATCATCAAAATCGGAGTTAAAATAACCGTTAAATTGTGATTTTTTGTTTATAACCGTCGAAAAGATTTGTTCAGTTACTTGATCTCTGAATGTTTGTTTTTTTCGATATTTGGCGTATGCGATCTCGAAGCATATACAAGCAAGTTCGACGGTTGGATTGTTGAAATTAGTTTCGTAGAATTCGTATCCCATCATGTTCAATGGTATATATATATATATATATATGTATATATATATATATGTATATATATATATATATTTATTAAGTAGATTTGAATTTATTTATTTTGTACATATAACACTTAAAAAATTAAATGGTATGTATATTTAAGCCGATCCAATGATCACCCATTTTTAAAATTTAATTTAATTTAATTTATACATATATAATTATTATAGTTTTTAGGGGTATAAAATTGTTAAATTAATATATATAATTATTATAGTATTTTTTTAGGGTTATAAAATTATAAAATTAATATTTTGCTTATCGTGTATCGTGTTACCCACGTGTATACCCGAACCAACCCGTTATCTTAACAGGTGCTTATCGGGTTACCCGATAACGACCCGATTCGTTATCGTGTCGACCAGAACACCTGTTAATTTCGTGTCGTGTCGTGTCGGGTCGGGTTATCGGGTCGTGTCAGGAATTGCCAGACCTAGCTCTACAAGTGCCAGAGGGTTTGGGAGGCTATAGAGGTGACTTATAATCTTATGATTGATGGGCACTGCCGGCAAGGTAACACAGTTAGAGCCTTTGAATTGCTTGATGAAATGGTTGAGAAGGGTCTTGTACCTGACATATATAGACCTCTAATAAGTGGTCATTGTTCGAAGGGTAGAGTGTTTGAAGCCAAAATTTTTGTAGATGACCTACACAAAGAGAATTATAAGTTAAATGAGATGTACTATAGTGCACTGCTGCATGGTTATTGCAATGAAGGAAGATTACACGATGCATTAGGTGCTTGTCGCGAGATGGTTGAAAGAGGAGTAGACATGGATCTTGTGTGTTATTCCGTACTTATTTGTGGAGCTTTGAAGCAACAGGATACTGGAAGATTATTTGGTCTGTTTAATGAGATGCATAATCAAGGATTGAGACCTGATAATGTAATATATACAAGCATGATCATAAATATGGGAAACCAGGGAAACTTGACAAGGCATACGGAGTTAGGGATATAATGGTTGGTGAAGGATGCCTACCTAATGTTGTGACCAAGGACTTAAAAATCGATATTATCGGCGAGATTTCGCCGATAATATCGTTTTTTTCACCCACCGATATTTTTTTTACTTAAAATCTAATATCGTTAAAATATCGCGATATTATCGCTAATATCGCCGGATCGGTCGTCGTCGTCGGAAATCCCTGAAAATGAGCAATCCCCGCTCGGATTTGATGGATCTGAATCATCTGAGAGCTGGGGTGTGTGTGAATCATCGGAGAAGAAGGATCAGGGATCGGAGAAGAAGGATCGAGACCACGGGTGCGCCGGAATTGGGTGCGCCTTCTCCCGAGTCGGATCCGTGCCAAAAACTTGAAGAAAAGAACGATATGAGCTTCTATCATCACAACCAAGCACACACTAGAGCAGGAGGAAGAGATTTCGAAGCTTACCCGTTCGGAAAACGCGAAGAGGTTCGCCGGAGAACCTTCCTGAGTTCGCTCCCTTTGCTGCGACGGTGCGACGGGAGAGAGAGATAGAGAAGGAGAGAGACGAAGCGCATGAGATGACTGAGGGAGAGCAGGAGACGGAGAGACCGAGGGAGAGACGGAGACGGAGAGACCGAGGCAGAGAAGGATCGAGAAAGGCTCTGTGTTCTTCTGCGTTTTGCGTGTGCGTGTGAACTGTGAAGGAGACGGAGAGACCGAGGGAAAGAGAGAGAGAGAAGGATCCAGAAGGTGTGCGTGTGAACTGTGAAGGAAACGGAGAGACCGAGGGAAAGAGAGAGAGAAGGATCCAGAAGGCTCTGGGTATGCGTGTGTGCGTGTGCGTGTTGCGTGTGCGTGTGTGAAAGTCCAAAAAAAACTTCAGGTTTGTGTGAAAGTCCAAGTAGGCATACTGTGCGGAATGTGACTGTGAGATGTATACAGTGTAAAATATTGCACTAATTCATTATATATAAATGATTTTGGTGTTTTTAAACTTCTTTTATTAGTTACTACATATTTTCTACACTTACAATGTTTGCCAGCTCGCTATATAATCAACTTAAATCAGTTAAATCCATCATGCAATGCATTTACTTCCAATTTTTTTGTGATAAACTAATAGATAATTGACTAAATAAACATCCTGCAAAGTTTCAATAAAAATTTCCAAGTTTTCCTTACAATTTCCGTGGTTTTTATTCAATTTTTATCGATATCGATAATATCCCGATATTTCCATCGATATTTCCGTGTTTTGGAACTACCGATATTTTTCGATATCCTCGATATTTAATACCTTGGTTGTGACTTACACTGCCTTGGTGTATGGCTAATACGAACATCAAATGCCAGGAGAAAGAGGGAGAAACTTTCTCTTTCCTCCCCTCTGGCAGCTGTGGTTTTGCTTGTTATGATTTATGAGGACTTTGTAATGCCAAAAATGCCTAATCTATAAAATGTCAAACAATCTTTGTATAAAATTCAAAAAAATCTCATAATGTGAATCGTTTGTATTTTTAGGTCTTTATTACACCGTTAATCATTCGTTTTGACCCAACTACACAATTTAATCTCATAATGTGAACGTTTGTTTTTTTAGGTCTTTATCCAAATATTGTTTTTGCATAAATTCACCTAATTTGAAAATCATATCATTGTGTGTTTTTTTTTTTTTTTGGACAAATCCGTTGTGAAGGAAGGAAGAAGTTTTATTAAAAATATAAGTACAAGACAAAGGCCCACAAACAAATATTAACAATACAATAAAAGGGGCCAACCGAACTAACTTACAAAAGCCCAACCCAAAGCCTAAAAACTGAAATAGAACTTTGGAACATTCCAGTTTGCTTCCATTGTCATAACAGTGATTCCTGATCATCCAAACCCAATTATCCAAATCGACGCCACAACTCCCACCAAGCAGCACCGTAGAGATGAAACGAAGGGATACCCTGTCTCCCAACCATGGTCGCCGCATCGGTCTCAGCCAGAAAATGAAAGAAGCCTATGGAAATACCATGGACAACATTGCCAACAAAGG
Source organism: Cotoneaster glaucophyllus (assembly GCA_036320875.1). NCBI lineage: Eukaryota > Viridiplantae > Streptophyta > Magnoliopsida > Rosales > Rosaceae > Cotoneaster > Cotoneaster glaucophyllus. The sequence goes on from CM070061.1 coordinate 7,892,035, forward strand.
CAGACAGAGAGAAGGAGATGGTGTTGGAAACACCCGAACTGGCGTAACTGAAACTCCACACACCTTCTCGGAAGAGAGAAACAAAACGCCTCAAAAGCTAACTGCAAACCAGATCGGAAAAGGTCGAAGAAGATGGCCGCCCATAAGGAAAACCGGACTGGATAAAAACGTGAAGAAAAGATGGGGAGAGAGGAAGCAAAATGAGCGAAAGGATGAAGGAGAAAGAAAGCGGCCAGAGCATCCACCGACCTTCGCCATGGCGAGGGCCGGCAGCAACGAAATCAACGGGTTGGAAGCTACTCACACAAAGGTGGGAAAGACTCTTAAGAAGAGAGAAAAGCTCTCACACTCGAAGAGAATCAATGGGCCAGTACCAGAGAGAACCTTATCATTGTGTTTCTTTTTGGGAAGAAAAGAGCTTATGTTTTGTGACAAAAAAAAAGGGCTTAGGTTAGTTCGGTTAGCCGGGTAATCGATGCTACATTAGTACTGCTAGGGGTACTTCTTAGTTAAAATTTTAATTACAAGTTTGTCTATTTATAAAATGATCGATAAAGAATTTAAAGATAATATACATGGCTCTTTACGAAGAGGAATTCCATTTTAGCCATATATCAGACCTCGCAATGAACTTGTTATTCGCTAACACGAAAATCAAATGTCAGGAGAAAGAGGGAGAAACTTGCTAGCTCTTCCCGCCCCTCCTCCTCCTCCTCCTCCTCCTCCTCCTCCTCCTCCTCTAGCAGTTGTGGTTTTGCTTGACATGATTTATTGTTGAGAAGTCAATGATATAAAGATCCCTGATATCTTAGCTTAGAATAGGAAACAAAGTCTGTAATTGATTTGTACAAAATAATGATCTTTTTGTATAATTAGAATGTAGGCTAGCTTAATTCTCTATCAAGGGAATGACTCTGTATAAAGTCTTTGTATCTATTTGAAATAATCATTCAGCCAAATATATTTTTACATGGTATCGAGAGCTAGGTTAAAACCCTAGTTCATTTTTTTTTTCATGATGTTGTTTCCCTTTGCCGCTGTTTACCACACAAGCAGCGAACCTTTTTTTTTATTGTTGACCTTAGCCATGGTTAACGATCGGACTTCGAGCGAAAGCAAGCCTGATGCCAAGGCTAATGCTTCCAAGCCACTGTTCATTCATCATTCAGACCACCCAACTATGGTGTTGGTCTCAAAGCCCCTTAATAGGGAGAACTATTCAACCTCGTCCCGAGCCATGAAGATTTCCTTGAGTGCCAAAAACAAAACTTGGTTTTGTTGATGGCACTGTTACACAACCTTTCGCCGGATGACCATGCTACATGGAAGAGATGCAACGACATGGTTGTTGCCTGGACCATCAATTCAATTGATTCAAATATTTCAGATAGTATTCTCTACATGACTAGTGCTCATGCGATTTGGGACGAATTGCAAGAGCACTACTCTCAAAGCAATGCCCCTCAGATTTTTCAGTTGCAACTGGACATTTCTTTTCTTTCTCAATATCAACTCTTTGTAGCAGCTTACTATACCAAATTGAAGAGTCTGTGGGACGAGTTATCATCTTACAGCGATTCATCCTCATGCACATGTGGTGCCCAAAATGAGAAAAAAAGGTTGATGCAATTCCTTATAGGACTCAATGATTCATATAGTGCCGTTCAAAGACAAATCCTCTTGATGAATCCCTTGCCTACCTTACGTCAAGCTTACTCCTCACTCCCTCCTTTCCTCCTTTCTCTACCTCCTAATTGGTCACCTTCATTCTCTCTCCTCTCACCACTGGGCAGTGCCCATTCTCTTTTAATCCCTTTCCTTTGCATCTATACCCTTCATTTCCTCTTTCCTTTAATCCTGGCCATCCAAATGGCACCCCAAATTAATTCCCAAAGCTGAAATTCTACAACAAATAATTAAATTACTAAAATGTCCCAAACTTCAAACATTAATATCTTCTTCGTTATAGCTCCAAATCACGAATCGTTTGCGCCCACGCGTCCGTAACGATGAGTACTACAAGGATATGCCAAGAAAACAAATCTTAGGTGACACGAAACTGCAATTAACCTCAGTCAACACACGTGCCTCGAAGGGCATTTTTGTAAAATCACTTGTTAAAAATTTATAAAATTGTAAAATCAGGGAGGGCTATCACATATGGTGATTCCCCTTCAACTAGACCTATACTCTCGAGTAAAACACCAAATCTATTAAAAAAATCTGAGAAAAGAACTACTTTCAGTCTACAATTGTAGAAGCAACACCGAAGGCAATACTGCAAATGATGGGTTTGGATGGATTAACCATATTTCATGTTAAAAGTCATCTGCAAGTTTAAAAAATTCTTTTTTTTTCCTTTTCTAAAGTGTGATTTATTTTCCTCTCTCATTTATAATTTTATTTTTAATTACCTTCCATATTTTATGCTTTTTGAATTTTATTTTTATGTTTAATATTAGTTAAAATCCACTTAAGCATCCATGTCATTTAATGAATGAATGTGGACCTTTGAATGTTTTGTAATCTAAAGGTTTAAAAGAAGTGTAAAAATATTTGTCAAAATGTTTGTCCCTTGATCCTATCCCATATATATATTGACAAATATATGAAACATATACAATATTTATATATCGGAAGGTAAATATAAATGTAGGGGGTTCATGCATCATGGGGAATGTTTTTATGCTTCGTTGTCGTTTCGAATATCTTACTTTATTTTAAGCGCACCTGATTAGCAGAAAACAAATAAAAGTCTTTGAATTTTGTAGAAAAAAACCTCTTCCACGATCCTTTAGTTCCTTAGCTTCTATAAAGAGCGTGTTGATAGCATGTTGTATGCCTAATTTATTGAACTATTCTAAGGTAATAGAGAGGGGGAGGCCGACGGCAAGAGAGAGAATAGAGAGATTTAATTGTGAGGTGTGTTGTATTTCACCTCATTATGCATTTATTTATAATAGTGGGTAAGGTTAATTCCTTAGCCTAATAGGATTACAAGTCTAATATGATAATGTCTAACCTTAGAGAATATTCCTAGATATCCCAAATATACTAGATTTTCACAATCACATTCCTATATTAAATATGATTGCAACAAAATGATATTTCCCCGCCCGCTACTATTTCTTTACTAACCTCGTATATATATCTACAATTATTTTATTCTTTTTGGTAAAATATATATCTACAATTAAAAACTTGGCTCTTAGAAAAATCGAACGCCGATCTTGAATTGAAGACAAAGCGGAGGTCTTCGGAGGTCTTCGTGTGCTGTCTTACAAATTCATATATGGGTTCGGAATTGGGATTGTTGGTTTTTGAAGTACTTCCTTATTAGGAGAATGGATTTGGGTGTCCCTCCTTGATTCAAATTGCAAAGATCCTTTTTTCTGAATTTTTTAAATTCCCGTTCCCGTTTTGGAGAATTAGTTCAATTAATTTGGAATTTTTTTTCTTCTCAATTTCTGGACAGCAGCTCTTGGCTCCTCTCTCTGGGTTTCTTATTCAGTGAACTGATTGTCACAACCCAAGTAAATTAAATCGAATTACAAACCACAGTGAACTGATTTTTAAGAAAATAAATCGGGGACGTGGCATGTAACTGCCAAATTAAAATGAGATAAAATGAATCTAACCCAACCAACATCATTCCTCCATTTTCAGAGAGGTAGCGTTTAATATCTCATATAATGTTAGGGAAACCAAAATTTTAAACCAAATTTGCAAACTAAATGATGTGCCATTAATAGTAAATAGACACATTAATCAACGTTTAAGTAATAATCTAACCACTAAGATCCACGTTATTTGATTTACAAAATTTAGTTTAGAAATTTGATTTCTCTAACATTACAGAAATAAAATAAGAAAATACAAAATAATAATGTAGGGAAAAAAAGAAACTTAAAATTCGTTTTATTGAAAAATGAAGAAAATAAAAGAAAATAAAAAAGAGAACGTGTTGAACCCCTCAAAAGAAATTAGAACATGAAAATTGAAAAACTGTGACACAGTCGTTCAATATAAAGCAGTTTCTTCAAATTGAACTGCCAACATCCTTCCATAAATATTTTCATTGCTTCTGTAAGTTTTAAATTTCTAATTATGATCGACTTTTAGTTTTTTTGTTAGAGTTTTGGCCTGCAGACGACCGTACTATTGTGGAGCAGTTGAGAGATGATGTTTTCGATTTTGTCATGATAAAGGGCAGTCGTGTCTCAAGACTTTTTGCTTCTTCTGGTACGTATTTTTATTTTTTCATTAAGCAATTAGGCAAAAGCAGTCCTTGGTCTGCAACGAAATGCTGAGTTTTGATTTAAAATTTATGCTCTCCATGTTTGAAATGGTTTAGTTCGTAATCAAGCTAATTTAATTTCCTCTCCAATTAAAGGAAGCACTTGCAAGCTTCCACCAGACAAACGCAACAAGAAAAGAAACTATTAAATGACTTTGAAGACAATTTAAGTGGAGGACCAAATAGATAACGATGGACATTGTAATTTTTGTCTCAGCTTTCTTAGTAAGCCGTCGCACATTGATGTAAAAAAGCTTCCACCAAACAAACTCAAGAAGAAAAGCAACTATTAAATGACCTTGAGGTAATTTAAATGGAGGACCAAACAGATAACAATGGACATTGTAATTTTTGTCGCAGTTTTTTTTGTAATCCGCACGTAACTTTTGCAAATATATGAGCATTTGCGGAAAGACCAGTTACAGATTAATGAGAGAGGAAGGTTGGTGGTTGTGGGTGGGGCCAGGTTAATGCACCAGGATCCTCGCCGGATCCATTCTCTAGTGATCCTAGGGATCACGCAATCGTGTCCGTTCATTGTATATAGTGTGGTCAGTTTTCGTTGGTTACTATTCATATTTGAATTTTAAATTTTAAAATTTAAATGATTTATGACCGTACGATATACGATGAACGGACAAGATTGTGTGATCCCTAGGATCCCTAGGGAATGGATCCGGCGAGGATCCTGGTTCCAGGTTAATGAATATGAAGGAAGAGTTAATGAGAGAGGGAGAAATCTTTTTCTCGATGAGAGGTTGGTTGTTGTGGGTGGGGCAAGTTTAATGAATTCGAAGGAAGGGTTTAATGAGGGAGGAGGTGAGTCGGTGAGGGGGTTGTGGTGGGGCCAGGTTAATGAATAAATTTTTGGTTTCTTTCATTATTAAAATAAAATAAATTACTACAAGAAAATATTTGTATGGTAAAAGTTTAGTACCTATGCACAAACTTGAATGCAGAAACGTGCTAGTTGCCACCGAAAACAGATGTAAAAATTATAAAAATTCCTGTTTTTTTTATTAAACTTCATTCTAATTCTTTGTAAAGATGATTTTTAAACTAAAATTATGAATAAGATCAAAATCTAATTTTAGTTCATTCATACATTAATCACCTCATTTATTAATTAGAGCTTGATGTTTTAATTATTTCTCTCTTTCTTTCTAATTTTAATGTATTAATTATATTTCATTTCATTCATCGTAATATATTTTGTTGTAATAACTAAACTAATTTTTGTTATACAATATACTTCGATATACATTGTCTTCTTATTTAGGTTAAATTCATTATAATACATTTCAACGCATCCATTTAGGTATACAAATTTCGGTACATACATTTCGATATAAACATGTAGGTACATTATTAATTCAATGTAATACATTTTGGTACAAACATTTTAGTACACACATTTAGGTACATTAATTTAATATAATATATTTCGGTACTAACATTTAAGTATATTAACTCAATATGTAGCATTTCGGTACTAAAATGTTGATACATACATTTCGGTACTAACGTTTAGGTACATTAACTGAGTCTTTCAAATTTGAAAAATGTTAAATAAAACTAATATATTAAAAAAAAACTTTTTTAGTCAAAAAATAAAGTTAAATGTGTAATCTAATACCAAATTTTTATTAATTTTTAATATTCTTTAAGGATTAAAAAAATTAAGAAAAACTTTTTTTCTTAAAAATTCCAGATGAAAATCATAATTTTTTTAACAGCACTATTTTTCGGTGTACCAATAATATACTTCGGTGCATGCAAAGTTAGAAAGGCACTGATTTTATTGGTGTGTAAAGACTAGAGAAGGGTGTCCTACAGCTACGCTGGAATTCTTTTAGTGTTTGCTTCTATAATTCTATGGAGAGATTTTTTAGTGTGATCGTTATATGGAATGGTACACACGTGTTGCTAAATAAATTGTGGGATATGTGTGCTAAAAAGTTAATAACTTAAAAAATAAATTTTTTCACCATTCCTATTAAAACACGTGGTGTACCACTTGTGTTTCCGTCACAACTAAAAATTTCTCCATTCTATGAGTTCATTTTTTTTGCGTATGACATCACTAGTGGTGTATTTAGAATTTTTAAATAATGAGATTATAATATCAATCAAAAAGTTTCATAAGACCGCCAAAACTTTTCAACTAAAATATCACATACAAGAAGAGAAAAAAAGAAGACAAATATGATAAAAGAAAATAAATGAAGTATGAAGAGGATGTTGTAATTTAGTTTGTCTTAATTGCTAATAGGGGTCAAATATACTATACGAACAAATATACAAAAAGCTTTTGAAGTTATTGGGATCAAGAACAACCAATGATCTCATACTAGATCTGTCACTAGACATCGCCACTCCTGGCCCCTCCCCACCCCAACCCTCCCGCCGTTCCCCACACTCGTCACCCCACCCGGGTCCCTCCCACCCCATACGAACTTACGTAACATGGTTTACGTATGCATGGTTTACGTATGCAATTGGTCAGCGTTCTAGTAAGTCAATACTGAATAGACATAAAGTTTTTAAGAAAAAAAAAAAAAAATAGACATAAAGTTGATTTTGCGTTATCCAACTAAACATATGCGCATGCTCACAACTATAAAAGGAAATGAGGTAATTGATTTGTTGATCGTCAAAGATTCAAAGCACACGGAAAATATATAGATCCGATTTAACATAAGTGAGAGACAATGTCGAGTAGAGAAGGGAAAAATCAGGGGAGAGATGCTGTCGACACTGCCAAGATGGTCGGCTGCAAGCCTACAAACAATAAGAAACCATGTGCACCCAGCGGTGGCGGTGGCGGTGGCGGTGGCAACGGCGGTGGCGGTGGTGGTGGCGGTGGCAACAACAGTGGCGGTGACAAGGGCGGTGGCAACAGCAGTGGCGGTGGAAATCATCTTATCAACATCGGTGGCTCCACTGGAAATATCGATGGATTAAATAACGCTGGCAACTATCAATCCAGTGGATTTAATTACACTCCCAAGTAATAAGCCAGCTGAGGGATTCAACGACGTTGGCGGCTACTACTGAATAGGCCCTTAAGAGCCGATCCTAAATAAGAGGGATTTAACCTCGTTGCATGCATGATTGTAATTAAACATATTGTCTAAAATAAGACCTGATCCAAAATCCGTGGTTTATAGCAAAGACCTCTTAATTTGTGTGTAATAGTGTTACTATAATAAATTAAGAGTGTTGTTATTTTCACTCCAGTGTCTTATCTCTACACTTACTTCTTAGTTAAAATTTTAATTACAAGTTTGTCTATTTATAAAATGATCGATAAAGAATTTAAAGATAATATACATGGCTCTTTACGAAGAGGAATTCCATTTTAGCCATATATCAGACCTCGCAATGAACTTGTTATTCGCTAACACGAAAATCAAATGTCAGGAGAAAGAGGGAGAAACTTGCTAGCTCTTCCCGCCCCTCCTCCTCCTCCTCCTCCTCCTCCTCTAGCAGTTGTGGTTTTGCTTGACATGATTTATTGTTGAGAAGTCAATGATATAAAGATCCCTGATATCTTAGCTTAGAATAGGAAACAAAGTTTGTAATTGATTTGTACAAAATAATTATCTTTTTGTATAATTAGAATGTAGGCTAGCTTAATTCTCTATCAAGGGAATGACTCTGTATAAAGTCTTTGTATCTATTTGAAATAATCATTCAGCCAAATATATTTTTACATGGTATCGAGAGCTAGGTTAAAACCCTAGTTCGTTTTTTTTTTCATGATGTTGTTTCCCTTTGCCGCTGTTTACCACACAAGCAGCGAACCTTTTTTTTTATTGTTGACCTTAGCCATGGTTAACGATCGGACTTCGAGCGAAAGCAAGCCTGATGCCAAGGCTAATGCTTCCAAGCCACTGTTCATTCATCATTCAGACCACCCAACTATGGTGTTGGTCTCAAAGCCCCTTAATGGGGAGAACTATTCAACCTCGTCCCGAGCCATGAAGATTTCCTTGAGTGCCAAAAACAAAACTTGGTTTTGTTGATGGCACTGTTACACAACCTTTCGCCGGATGACCATGCTACATGGAAAAGATGCAACGACATGGTTGTTGCCTGGACCATCAATTCAATTGATTCAAATATTTCAGACAGTATTCTCTACATGACTAGTGCTCATGCGATTTGGGACGAATTGCAAGAGCACTACTCTCAAAGCAATGCCCCTCAGATTTTTCAGTTGCAACTGGACATTTCTTTTCTTTCTCAATATCAACTCTTTGTAGCAGCTTACTATACCAAATTGAAGAGTCTGTGGGACGAGTTATCATCTTACAGCGATTCATCCTCATGCACATGTGGTGCCCAAAATGAGAAAAAAAGGTTGATGCAATTCCTTATTGGACTCAATGATTCATATAGTGCCGTTCAAAGACAAATCCTCTTGATGAATCCCTTGCCTACCTTACGTCAAGCTTACTCCTCACTCCCTCCTTTCCTCCTTTCTCTACCTCCTAATTGGTCACCTTCATTCTCTCTCCCCTCACCACTGGGCAGTGCCCATTCTCTTTTAATCCCTTTCCTTTGCATCTATACCCTTCATTTCCTCTTTCCTTTAATCCTGGCCATCCAAATGGCACCCCAAATTAATTCCCAAAGCTGAAATTCTACAACAAATAATTAAATTACTAAAATGTCCCAAACTTCAAACATTAATATCTTCTTCGTTATAGCTCCAAATCACGAATCGTTTGCGCCCACGCGTCCGTAACGATGAGTACTACAAGGATATGCCAAGAAAACAAATCTTAGGTGACATGAAACCGCAATTAACCTCAGTCAACACACGTGCCTCGAAGGGCATTTTTGTAAAATCACTTGTTAAAAATTTATAAAATTGTAAAATCAGGGAGGGCTGTCACATATGGTGATTCCCCTTCAACTAGACCTATACTCTCGAGTAAAACACCAAATCTATTAAAAAAATCTGAGAAAAGAACTACTTTCAGTCTACAATTGTAGAAGCAACACCGAAGGCAATACTGCAAATGATGGGTTTGGATGGATTAACCATATTTCATGTTAAAAGTCATCTGCAAGTTTAAAAAATTCTTTTTTTTTCCTTTTCTAAAGTGTGATTTATTTTCCTCTCTCATTTATAATTTTATTTTTAATTACCTTCCATATTTTATGCTTTTTGAATTTTATTTTTATGTTTAATATTAGTTAAAATCCACTTAAGCATCCATGTCATTTAATGAATGAATGTGGACCTTTGAATGTTTTGTAATCTAAAGGTTTAAAAGAAGTGTAAAAATATTTGTCAAAATGTTTGTCCCTTGATCCTATCCCATATATATATTGACAAATATATGAAACATATACAATATTTATATATCGGAAGGTAAATATAAATGTAGGGGGTTCATGCATCATGGGGAATGTTTTTATGCTTCGTTGTCGTTTCGAATATCTTACTTTATTTTAAGCGCACCTGATTAGCAGAAAACAAATAAAAGTCTTTGAATTTTGTAGAAAAAAACCTCTTCCACGATCCTTTAGTTCCTTAGCTTCTATAAAGAGCGTGTTGATAGCATGTTGTATGCCTAATTTATTGAACTATTCTAAGGTAATAGAGAGGGGGAGGCCGACGGCAAGAGAGAGAATAGAGAGATTTAATTGTGAGGTGTGTTGTATTTCACCTCATTATGCATTTATTTATAATAGTGGGTAAGGTTAATTCCTTAGCCTAATAGGATTACAAGTCTAATATGATAATGTCTAACCTTAGAGAATATTCCTAGATATCCCAAATATACTAGATTTTCACAATCACATTCCTATATTAAATATGATTGCAACAAAATGATATTTCCCCGCCCGCTACTATTTCTTTACTAACCTCGTATATATATCTACAATTATTTTATTCTTTTTGGTAAAATATATATCTACAATTAAAAACTTGGCTCTTAGAAAAATCGAACGCCGATCTTGAATTGAAGACAAAGCGGAGGTCTTCGGAGGTCTTCGTGTGCTGTCTTACAAATTCATATATGGGTTCGGAATTGGGATTGTTGGTTTTTGAAGTACTTCCTTATTAGGAGAATGGATTTGGGTGTCCCTCCTTGATTCAAATTGCAAAGATCCTTTTTTCTGAATTTTTTAAATTCCCGTTCCCGTTTTGGAGAATTAGTTCAATTAATTTGGAATTTTTTTTCTTCTCAATTTCTGGACAGCAGCTCTTGGCTCCTCTCTCTGGGTTTCTTATTCAGTGAACTGATTGTCACAACCCAAGTAAATTAAATCGAATTACAAACCACAGTGAACTGATTTTTAAGAAAATAAATCGGGGACGTGGCATGTAACTGCCAAATTAAAATGAGATAAAATGAATCTAACCCAACCAACATCATTCCTCCATTTTCAGAGAGGTAGCGTTTAATATCTCATATAATGTTAGGGAAACCAAAATTTTAAACCAAATTTGCAAACTAAATGATGTGCCATTAATAGTAAATAGACACATTAATCAACGTTTAAGTAATAATCTAACCACTAAGATCCACGTTATTTGATTTACAAAATTTAGTTTAGAAATTTGATTTCTCTAACATTACAGAAATAAAATAAGAAAATACAAAATAATAATGTAGGGAAAAAAAGAAACTTAAAATTCGTTTTATTGAAAAATGAAGAAAATAAAAGAAAATAAAAAAGAGAACGTGTTGAACCCCTCAAAAGAAATTAGAACATGAAAATTGAAAAACTGTGACACAGTCGTTCAATATAAAGCAGTTTCTTCAAATTGAACTGCCAACATCCTTCCATAAATATTTTCATTGCTTCTGTAAGTTTTAAATTTCTAATTATGATCGACTTTTAGTTTTTTTGTTAGAGTTTTGGCCTGCAGACGACCGTACTATTGTGGAGCAGTTGAGAGATGATGTTTTCGATTTTGTCATGATAAAGGGCAGTCGTGTCTCAAGACTTTTTGCTTCTTCTGGTACGTATTTTTATTTTTTCATTAAGCAATTAGGCAAAAGCAGTCCTTGGTCTGCAACGAAATGCTGAGTTTTGATTTAAAATTTATGCTCTCCATGTTTGAAATGGTTTAGTTCGTAATCAAGCTAATTTAATTTCCTCTCCAATTAAAGGAAGCACTTGCAAGCTTCCACCAGACAAACGCAACAAGAAAAGAAACTATTAAATGACTTTGAAGACAATTTAAGTGGAGGACCAAATAGATAACGATGGACATTGTAATTTTTGTCTCAGCTTTCTTAGTAAGCCGTCGCACATTGATGTAAAAAAGCTTCCACCAAACAAACTCAAGAAGAAAAGCAACTATTAAATGACCTTGAGGTAATTTAAATGGAGGACCAAACAGATAACAATGGACATTGTAATTTTTGTCGCAGTTTTTTTTGTAATCCGCACGTAACTTTTGCAAATATATGAGCATTTGCGGAAAGACCAGTTACAGATTAATGAGAGAGGAAGGTTGGTGGTTGTGGGTGGGGCCAGGTTAATGCACCAGGATCCTCGCCGGATCCATTCTCTAGTGATCCTAGGGATCACGCAATCGTGTCCGTTCATTGTATATAGTGTGGTCAGTTTTCGTTGGTTACTATTCATATTTGAATTTTAAATTTTAAAATTTAAATGATTTATGACCGTACGATATACGATGAACGGACAAGATTGTGTGATCCCTAGGATCCCTAGGGAATGGATCCGGCGAGGATCCTGGTTCCAGGTTAATGAATATGAAGGAAGAGTTAATGAGAGAGGGAGAAATCTTTTTCTCGATGAGAGGTTGGTTGTTGTGGGTGGGGCAAGTTTAATGAATTCGAAGGAAGGGTTTAATGAGGGAGGAGGTGAGTCGGTGAGGGGGTTGTGGTGGGGCCAGGTTAATGAATAAATTTTTGGTTTCTTTCATTATTAAAATAAAATAAATTACTACAAGAAAATATTTGTATGGTAAAAGTTTAGTACCTATGCACAAACTTGAATGCAGAAACGTGCTAGTTGCCACCGAAAACAGATGTAAAAATTATAAAAATTCCTGTTTTTTTTATTAAACTTCATTCTAATTCTTTGTAAAGATGATTTTTAAACTAAAATTATGAATAAGATCAAAATCTAATTTTAGTTCATTCATACATTAATCACCTCATTTATTAATTAGAGCTTGATGTTTTAATTATTTCTCTCTTTCTTTCTAATTTTAATGTATTAATTATATTTCATTTCATTCATCGTAATATATTTTGTTGTAATAACTAAACTAATTTTTGTTATACAATATACTTCGATATACATTGTCTTCTTATTTAGGTTAAATTCATTATAATACATTTCAACGCATCCATTTAGGTATACAAATTTCGGTACATACATTTCGATATAAACATGTAGGTACATTATTAATTCAATGTAATACATTTTGGTACAAACATTTTAGTACACACATTTAGGTACATTAATTTAATATAATATATTTCGGTACTAACATTTAAGTATATTAACTCAATATGTAGCATTTCGGTACTAAAATGTTGATACATACATTTCGGTACTAACGTTTAGGTACATTAACTGAGTCTTTCAAATTTGAAAAATGTTAAATAAAACTAATATATTAAAAAAAAACTTTTTTAGTCAAAAAATAAAGTTAAATGTGTAATCTAATACCAAATTTTTATTAATTTTTAATATTCTTTAAGGATTAAAAAAATTAAGAAAAACTTTTTTTCTTAAAAATTCCAGATGAAAATCATAATTTTTTTAACAGCACTATTTTTCGGTGTACCAATAATATACTTCGGTGCATGCAAAGTTAGAAAGGCACTGATTTTATTGGTGTGTAAAGACTAGAGAAGGGTGTCCTACAGCTACGCTGGAATTCTTTTAGTGTTTGCTTCTATAATTCTATGGAGAGATTTTTTAGTGTGATCGTTATATGGAATGGTACACACGTGTTGCTAAATAAATTGTGGGATATGTGTGCTAAAAAGTTAATAACTTAAAAAATAAATTTTTTCACCATTCCTATTAAAACACGTGGTGTACCACTTGTGTTTCCGTCACAACTAAAAATTTCTCCATTCTATGAGTTCATTTTTTTTGCGTATGACATCACTAGTGGTGTATTTAGAATTTTTAAATAATGAGATTATAATATCAATCAAAAAGTTTCATAAGACCGCCAAAACTTTTCAACTAAAATATCACATACAAGAAGAGAAAAAAAGAAGACAAATATGATAAAAGAAAATAAATGAAGTATGAAGAGGATGTTGTAATTTAGTTTGTCTTAATTGCTAATAGGGGTCAAATATACTATACGAACAAATATACAAAAAGCTTTTGAAGTTATTGGGATCAAGAACAACCAATGATCTCATACTAGATCTGTCACTAGACATCGCCACTCCTGGCCCCTCCCCACCCCAACCCTCCCGCCGTTCCCCACACTCGTCACCCCACCCGGGTCCCTCCCACCCCATACGAACTTACGTAACATGGTTTACGTATGCATGGTTTACGTATGCAATTGGTCAGCGTTCTAGTAAGTCAATACTGAATAGACATAAAGTTTTTAAGAAAAAAAAAAAAAAATAGACATAAAGTTGATTTTGCGTTATCCAACTAAACATATGCGCATGCTCACAACTATAAAAGGAAATGAGGTAATTGATTTGTTGATCGTCAAAGATTCAAAGCACACGGAAAATATATAGATCCGATTTAACATAAGTGAGAGACAATGTCGAGTAGAGAAGGGAAAAATCAGGGGAGAGATGCTGTCGACACTGCCAAGATGGTCGGCTGCAAGCCTACAAACAATAAGAAACCATGTGCACCCAGCGGTGGCGGTGGCGGTGGCGGTGGCAACGGCGGTGGCGGTGGTGGTGGCGGTGGCAACAACAGTGGCGGTGACAAGGGCGGTGGCAACAGCAGTGGCGGTGGAAATCATCTTATCAACATCGGTGGCTCCACTGGAAATATCGATGGATTAAATAACGCTGGCAACTATCAATCCAGTGGATTTAATTACACTCCCAAGTAATAAGCCAGCTGAGGGATTCAACGACGTTGGCGGCTACTACTGAATAGGCCCTTAAGAGCCGATCCTAAATAAGAGGGATTTAACCTCGTTGCATGCATGATTGTAATTAAACATATTGTCTAAAATAAGACCTGATCCAAAATCCGTGGTTTATAGCAAAGACCTCTTAATTTGTGTGTAATAGTGTTACTATAATAAATTAAGAGTGTTGTTATTTTCACTCCAGTGTCTTATCTCTACACTTACTTCTTAGTTAAAATTTTAATTACAAGTTTGTCTATTTATAAAATGATCGATAAAGAATTTAAAGATAATATACATGGCTCTTTACGAAGAGGAATTCCATTTTAGCCATATATCAGACCTCGCAATGAACTTGTTATTCGCTAACACGAAAATCAAATGTCAGGAGAAAGAGGGAGAAACTTGCTAGCTCTTCCCGCCCCTCCTCCTCCTCCTCCTCCTCCTCTAGCAGTTGTGGTTTTGCTTGACATGATTTATTGTTGAGAAGTCAATGATATAAAGATCCCTGATATCTTAGCTTAGAATAGGAAACAAAGTTTGTAATTGATTTGTACAAAATAATTATCTTTTTGTATAATTAGAATGTAGGCTAGCTTAATTCTCTATCAAGGGAATGACTCTGTATAAAGTCTTTGTATCTATTTGAAATAATCATTCAGCCAAATATATTTTTACATGGTATCGAGAGCTAGGTTAAAACCCTAGTTCGTTTTTTTTTTCATGATGTTGTTTCCCTTTGCCGCTGTTTACCACACAAGCAGCGAACCTTTTTTTTTATTGTTGACCTTAGCCATGGTTAACGATCGGACTTCGAGCGAAAGCAAGCCTGATGCCAAGGCTAATGCTTCCAAGCCACTGTTCATTCATCATTCAGACCACCCAACTATGGTGTTGGTCTCAAAGCCCCTTAATGGGGAGAACTATTCAACCTCGTCCCGAGCCATGAAGATTTCCTTGAGTGCCAAAAACAAAACTTGGTTTTGTTGATGGCACTGTTACACAACCTTTCGCCGGATGACCATGCTACATGGAAAAGATGCAACGACATGGTTGTTGCCTGGACCATCAATTCAATTGATTCAAATATTTCAGACAGTATTCTCTACATGACTAGTGCTCATGCGATTTGGGACGAATTGCAAGAGCACTACTCTCAAAGCAATGCCCCTCAGATTTTTCAGTTGCAACTGGACATTTCTTTTCTTTCTCAATATCAACTCTTTGTAGCAGCTTACTATACCAAATTGAAGAGTCTGTGGGACGAGTTATCATCTTACAGCGATTCATCCTCATGCACATGTGGTGCCCAAAATGAGAAAAAAAGGTTGATGCAATTCCTTATTGGACTCAATGATTCATATAGTGCCGTTCAAAGACAAATCCTCTTGATGAATCCCTTGCCTACCTTACGTCAAGCTTACTCCTCACTCCCTCCTTTCCTCCTTTCTCTACCTCCTAATTGGTCACCTTCATTCTCTCTCCCCTCACCACTGGGCAGTGCCCATTCTCTTTTAATCCCTTTCCTTTGCATCTATACCCTTCATTTCCTCTTTCCTTTAATCCTGGCCATCCAAATGGCACCCCAAATTAATTCCCAAAGCTGAAATTCTACAACAAATAATTAAATTACTAAAATGTCCCAAACTTCAAACATTAATATCTTCTTCGTTATAGCTCCAAATCACGAATCGTTTGCGCCCACGCGTCCGTAACGATGAGTACTACAAGGATATGCCAAGAAAACAAATCTTAGGTGACATGAAACCGCAATTAACCTCAGTCAACACACGTGCCTCGAAGGGCATTTTTGTAAAATCACTTGTTAAAAATTTATAAAATTGTAAAATCAGGGAGGGCTGTCACATATGGTGATTCCCCTTCAACTAGACCTATACTCTCGAGTAAAACACCAAATCTATTAAAAAAATCTGAGAAAAGAACTACTTTCAGTCTACAATTGTAGAAGCAACACCGAAGGCAATACTGCAAATGATGGGTTTGGATGGATTAACCATATTTCATGTTAAAAGTCATCTGCAAGTTTAAAAAATTCTTTTTTTTTCCTTTTCTAAAGTGTGATTTATTTTCCTCTCTCATTTATAATTTTATTTTTAATTACCTTCCATATTTTATGCTTTTTGAATTTTATTTTTATGTTTAATATTAGTTAAAATCCACTTAAGCATCCATGTCATTTAATGAATGAATGTGGACCTTTGAATGTTTTGTAATCTAAAGGTTTAAAAGAAGTGTAAAAATATTTGTCAAAATGTTTGTCCCTTGATCCTATCCCATATATATATTGACAAATATATGAAACATATACAATATTTATATATCGGAAGGTAAATATAAATGTAGGGGGTTCATGCATCATGGGGAATGTTTTTATGCTTCGTTGTCGTTTCGAATATCTTACTTTATTTTAAGCGCACCTGATTAGCAGAAAACAAATAAAAGTCTTTGAATTTTGTAGAAAAAAACCTCTTCCACGATCCTTTAGTTCCTTAGCTTCTATAAAGAGCGTGTTGATAGCATGTTGTATGCCTAATTTATTGAACTATTCTAAGGTAATAGAGAGGGGGAGGCCGACGGCAAGAGAGAGAATAGAGAGATTTAATTGTGAGGTGTGTTGTATTTCACCTCATTATGCATTTATTTATAATAGTGGGTAAGGTTAATTCCTTAGCCTAATAGGATTACAAGTCTAATATGATAATGTCTAACCTTAGAGAATATTCCTAGATATCCCAAATATACTAGATTTTCACAATCACATTCCTATATTAAATATGATTGCAACAAAATGATATTTCCCCGCCCGCTACTATTTCTTTACTAACCTCGTATATATATCTACAATTATTTTATTCTTTTTGGTAAAATATATATCTACAATTAAAAACTTGGCTCTTAGAAAAATCGAACGCCGATCTTGAATTGAAGACAAAGCGGAGGTCTTCGGAGGTCTTCGTGTGCTGTCTTACAAATTCATATATGGGTTCGGAATTGGGATTGTTGGTTTTTGAAGTACTTCCTTATTAGGAGAATGGATTTGGGTGTCCCTCCTTGATTCAAATTGCAAAGATCCTTTTTTCTGAATTTTTTAAATTCCCGTTCCCGTTTTGGAGAATTAGTTCAATTAATTTGGAATTTTTTTTCTTCTCAATTTCTGGACAGCAGCTCTTGGCTCCTCTCTCTGGGTTTCTTATTCAGTGAACTGATTGTCACAACCCAAGTAAATTAAATCGAATTACAAACCACAGTGAACTGATTTTTAAGAAAATAAATCGGGGACGTGGCATGTAACTGCCAAATTAAAATGAGATAAAATGAATCTAACCCAACCAACATCATTCCTCCATTTTCAGAGAGGTAGCGTTTAATATCTCATATAATGTTAGGGAAACCAAAATTTTAAACCAAATTTGCAAACTAAATGATGTGCCATTAATAGTAAATAGACACATTAATCAACGTTTAAGTAATAATCTAACCACTAAGATCCACGTTATTTGATTTACAAAATTTAGTTTAGAAATTTGATTTCTCTAACATTACAGAAATAAAATAAGAAAATACAAAATAATAATGTAGGGAAAAAAAGAAACTTAAAATTCGTTTTATTGAAAAATGAAGAAAATAAAAGAAAATAAAAAAGAGAACGTGTTGAACCCCTCAAAAGAAATTAGAACATGAAAATTGAAAAACTGTGACACAGTCGTTCAATATAAAGCAGTTTCTTCAAATTGAACTGCCAACATCCTTCCATAAATATTTTCATTGCTTCTGTAAGTTTTAAATTTCTAATTATGATCGACTTTTAGTTTTTTTGTTAGAGTTTTGGCCTGCAGACGACCGTACTATTGTGGAGCAGTTGAGAGATGATGTTTTCGATTTTGTCATGATAAAGGGCAGTCGTGTCTCAAGACTTTTTGCTTCTTCTGGTACGTATTTTTATTTTTTCATTAAGCAATTAGGCAAAAGCAGTCCTTGGTCTGCAACGAAATGCTGAGTTTTGATTTAAAATTTATGCTCTCCATGTTTGAAATGGTTTAGTTCGTAATCAAGCTAATTTAATTTCCTCTCCAATTAAAGGAAGCACTTGCAAGCTTCCACCAGACAAACGCAACAAGAAAAGAAACTATTAAATGACTTTGAAGACAATTTAAGTGGAGGACCAAATAGATAACGATGGACATTGTAATTTTTGTCTCAGCTTTCTTAGTAAGCCGTCGCACATTGATGTAAAAAAGCTTCCACCAAACAAACTCAAGAAGAAAAGCAACTATTAAATGACCTTGAGGTAATTTAAATGGAGGACCAAACAGATAACAATGGACATTGTAATTTTTGTCGCAGTTTTTTTTGTAATCCGCACGTAACTTTTGCAAATATATGAGCATTTGCGGAAAGACCAGTTACAGATTAATGAGAGAGGAAGGTTGGTGGTTGTGGGTGGGGCCAGGTTAATGCACCAGGATCCTCGCCGGATCCATTCTCTAGTGATCCTAGGGATCACGCAATCGTGTCCGTTCATTGTATATAGTGTGGTCAGTTTTCGTTGGTTACTATTCATATTTGAATTTTAAATTTTAAAATTTAAATGATTTATGACCGTACGATATACGATGAACGGACAAGATTGTTAGACGATAAAATCCTAGTTAGAATCTAGATATGATTGTAATCCTAATTATAGTGGAATCCCTAACTTGTAGGGAAGATATCCTTGTAGAGCAAGGAATGTAATTGTATATATACATCTTTCACATATTAATAAAATATACTTTCAGCCAATATATTTTTCTACATGGTATACAGAGCAGGTTTCGAAACCCTAGCTTTTTTTAAAAAATTTTATTTCGGCAGCCTCCTGCCGTTCTTGTTCTTCCTCCATGGGTGACACAGATAATGCTACCCCTTTTTTCATTCACCATTCCGACCACCCTAACCTTGTTCTTGTCTCTAAGAAATTAAATGGCGATAATTACACCACCTGGGCGCGCGGACTGGAGATCTCTTTGAGTGCCAAGAACAAATTAGGTTTCATTAATGGCAAAATTCAGGAACCTTCCTCCGACGAGGATCCTGATGCGCACGCAGCATGGCGTCGCTGCAATGATATGATTCTTTCATGGCTCCTCCATTCTTTGGAGCCTGAACTTGCCGAGTCTGTCCTTTTTTCCACCACTGCCAAAGCCGTCTGGGACGATCTTCGTGAACGTTTCTCCCAAAGCAACGCTCCCCGCATTTTTCAACTCAACCGTGATCTCGCCACCATCTCCCAAGGCACTTCTTCTGTCTCGGCTTATTTCACTCGTCTCAAAGGACTTTGGGATGAACTTGCTTCGTACAACGACCTTTGTACCTGTTCTTGCAGTGCCCAGACTGATCGCCAACATCTCATGCAGTTTCTTATGGGACTTAATGAGTCATTCTCTGCTGTTAGGGATCAAATTCTTTTGATGAACCCGCTGCCCACCGTTCGTCAAGCTTGTTCCTCGGTCTCTCAAGCAGAGAAGCAACGCTCACTGGGTGCTCTTCGTTCTGCAGATCCGCCCGCAGCCATGAATGTTCGTGGCCCTTCCCGCGGTCCCTCCGCCCGTCCTCCTCTCCACTGCACCTATTGTAACTATGATTACCACACCCGTGAGAACTGCCACAAACTTCACGGTTATCCCGTTGGTCATCCTCTCCACGGCCAGCCCTGGCGGCCCCCCCGTCGCTCCTCTACATCAAATCATTCTGCTGGTTCTTCTTCTCGCAGCCCCGGCACCAGTTCTCGACCTTCCCCTGGTTCCTCGGCTCGCCCTGCTGCCTTTCCTCCGTCAGCACACCATGTCCGCGCCTCGCCCACACTGCACGATGTCCAGGCTGCCATGCCACATCTCTCCGCTGACCAGCAGTCCCGCGTCCTTGCCGCCTTAACCGACACCGTGGCTGCCCCGTCCTCTCCTCAGGCCCATGCCGATCTTCCTGCCGACTTGGCTCAAGGTTTGTTACCCATAGCTTCCTGTCATGGTGAATGGATCCTTGACAGTGGGGCTACGGACCATATTACTTCTAATGCTTCAAGCTTGGTTAATACTACTCATTGCCACCTGCCACCTGTCTCTTTACCTAGTGGTGCTACTGTTCCCATTACTTTACTTGGCTCTCTTCATTTCAATTCTTCGGTTACTTTGAAAGATGTTTTGTGTGTCCCTAGTTTTAAAGTGGACCTTTTATCAGTTGGTAAGCTTACAGATGGTTTATCGTGTTCCGTAACATTTTTTCCTTCTTGGTGTATTTTGCAGGACTTGGTTTCGAAGGCACTGATTGGTGTGGGTAAGCGACGTGGCGACTTGTATTACCTTGTGGCCCTTGCCTCCTCTATTCCAACCCGTCCCTCCCTCTGCAATGTTGTCAACATCCCATCCTCCCTATGGCATAGGCGTCTTGGTCATCCTTCCCTTCCCCGCCTGCAAACCTTAGCTTCTAGTTTTTTACATTGCTCTTTTGATTCTAGTGATGTTTGTAATGTTTGTCCTTTAGCCAAACAAACTCGTCACCCTTTTGGTTTAAGTTCCATTTCAACTACTTTTCCTTTTGCTTTAATTCATTGTGACATTTGGGGTCCGAATCGTCAATCTTCTCTTTCTGGGGCTCATTATTTTTTAACCATTGTGGATGATTTTTCTCGTTTTACATGGCTCTTTCTTATGAAACATAAATCAGATACTCAACAATTAATTAAGGATTTTTTTGCTTATGTCACTACCCAATTCCATACTAAAATCCAATGCATTCGTACTGATAATGGCGGTGAATTTATTTCTCTTCGCTCTTTTTTTTCTGCTCATGGCGTTCTTTTTCAAACTTCTTGTGTCTATACCCCCCAACAAAATGGCGTTGTTGAACGCAAACATAGGCACCTCCTAGAAACTGCCCGTGCCCTTCGTTTTCAGTCCCATCTTCCTCTTCAATTTTGGGGCGACTGTGTCCTTACTGCTGCTCACCTTATCAATCGCCTTCCCACTCGTCTCCTCCACAACAAATCTCCTTTTGAAATTCTGTATAACAAAATCCCTACTTACGATCACTTACGTGTTTTTGGTTGTCTAGCCTATGCCACCTCTGTCATTCCATCCACCAAATTTTCACCCCGCGCCCATCGCTGCATATTCATTGGTTATCCTCATGGTCAGAAAGCATACAAGTTGTATGACTTAGACACCCATCGTACTTTGACTAGTCGAGATGTTACTTTTCATGAAGCCTCATTTCCCTATGCCATTACACCTGCCCCACCGTACCCTGAGTCTTTTCCCACGCCACCCTTGCCTATCCAGTTACCCCTAGACCTGCCCTATACCCCACCCCCTGCTACCCCGCCTGCCACACCGTCCCACCCTGCCACGTCTCCATCCACGATCCCATCCCCTGTTTCCGCTTTACCTGTCCATCCTCCAGCCCATCACCCTACGGCCCCACGTGCTGTCAACCCTCTCCCTTCGGCCCCCCTGCTGTTCCCCCTCTTCCATCTGTTCCCTCCGACACAATACACCTATCCCCAGACCCTCCTCTTCTATCCAACACGCCTCCTCCTGATCCTATCCTAACCCCTATCCTCGTCTCACCCACACATCCTTCTGCCATTTCACATGCCCCCCGCGCCTCTTCTCATTCCCACCAACCCCCAACATATTTAAAAGATTACGTCTGCTCGCAGGTGATACTGCCACCACACCACTCTTTACCTTCGCAACCTAGTTCCACCAAAGGTACGCGATACCCTCTCTGTAATTTTATTTCTTATCATCGTTACTCACCCAAACATCTTTCATATGTATACTCTGTAAGTCGAAATGTGGAGCCCCATTCCTTTGCCGAAGCTGCAATTGACCCTAATTGGCGTCGTGCTATGACTGAGGAACTCCAAGCACTCCATGCCAATGGTACTTGGACTTTGACTCCCTTGCCTCCTGGCAAAATTCCCATTGACTGTAAGTGGGTATACAAATTAAAGTATAATTTTGATGGTTCCATTGAGCGTTACAAAGCTCGCTTGGTTGCTAAAGGTTTCACACAAGCTGAAGGTATTGATTACCATGACACATTTTCTCCTACTGCTAAAATGATTACGGTGCGCTGTCTTCTTGCTCTTGCTGCTAGTAACTCTTGGTCCCTTCATCAACTGGATGTTAATAATGCTTTTTTGCACGGTGATTTACATGAAGAAATTTATATGTCTCCTCCTCCTGGTTTTCGGCGACAGGGGGAGAATCTTGTGTGTCGCCTCCACAAATCTCTTTATGGTCTCAAGCAGGCTTCTCACCAATGGTTCGCCAAATTCACTACTGCCATTCTCTCCGCTGGTTTTCAACAATCAAAGGCTGATTATTCATTATTCACCAGAAAATCGGGTACTTCCTTCACAGCTTTACTCATTTATGTGGACGATATTGTGATTACAGGCAATGATGTCAGTGCTATTAATTCCCTGAAGTCTTTTCTCCGTAATCACTTTCGGATAAAAGACCTTGGTGATTTAAAATATTTTTTGGGTATTGAGGTTTCTCGGTCCCAACGTGGGATTTATATCTCTCAGCGAAAGTATGCATTAGAGATTCTCAAGGATTATGGTTTTCTGGGAGCACGACCTATTATTTTCCCTATGGATGATACAAAATTATCTGATCAAGGAGACCTCCTCAAGGATCCAGAAAAGTATCGACGCTTAGTAGGACGATTGATTTATCTCACTATAACTCGGCCGGACATTACATATTATGTGCATGTTTTGAGCCGGTTCATGCACATGCCACGTACACCTCATATGGATGCTGCACTTCGTGTTGTTCGTTATTTGAAGACTACTCCAGGTCAAGGCTTGTTGTTTCGTGCTAACAACCAAACTAAGTTAGCTGCATTTTGTGACTCTGACTGGGCCGGTTGTCCTATCACTCGCCGTTCCACTACTGGGTATTGTGTATTCTTGGGAAATGCTTTAATTTCATGGCGAACAAAACGACAGAAAACTGTATCACTTTCTTCGGCTGAGGCAGAATATAGGGCTATGGCAGGTGCCTGTTGTGAGTTAGTCTGGCTTCGATTTCTGTTAAAGGATTTGAATATTCCTTTAGATGGTCCTTCTGTTTTGTTTTGTGATAATCAAGCGGCATTACATATAGCTGCTAATCCTGTTTTTCATGAGCGGACTCGTCACATTGAGATGGATTGTCACTTTATACGAGACAAGATTGCAGATGGCACTATAGCAACTAAGCACGTTGGTACGGCTCACCAATTGGCAAATTTGTTCACCAAGCCTCTTGGGAAGGATAAGTTTTCATCTTTGGTACGCAAGTTGGGTGTTCTTGACATTCACTCTCCAACTTGAGGGGGAGTGTTAGACGATAAAATCCTAGTTAGAATCTAGATATGATTGTAATCCTAATTATAGTGGAATCCCTAACTTGTAGGGAAGATATCCTTGTAGAGCAAGGAATGTAATTGTATATATACATCTTTCACATATTAATAAAATATACTTTCAGCCAATATATTTTTCTACAAAGATTGCGTGATCCCTAGGATCCCTAGGGAATGGATCCGGCGAGGATCCTGGTTCCAGGTTAATGAATATGAAGGAAGAGTTAATGAGAGAGGGAGAAATCTTTTTCTCGATGAGAGGTTGGTTGTTGTGGGTGGGGCAAGTTTAATGAATTCGAAGGAAGGGTTTAATGAGGGAGGAGGTGAGTCGGTGAGGGGGTTGTGGTGGGGCCAGGTTAATGAATAAATTTTTGGTTTCTTTCATTATTAAAATAAAATAAATTACTACAAGAAAATATTTGTATGGTAAAAGTTTAGTACCTATGCACAAACTTGAATGCAGAAACGTGCTAGTTGCCACCGAAAACAGATGTAAAAATTATAAAAATTCCTGTTTTTTTTATTAAACTTCATTCTAATTCTTTGTAAAGATGATTTTTAAACTAAAATTATGAATAAGATCAAAATCTAATTTTAGTTCATTCATACATTAATCACCTCATTTATTAATTAGAGCTTGATGTTTTAATTATTTCTCTCTTTCTTTCTAATTTTAATGTATTAATTATATTTCATTTCATTCATCGTAATATATTTTGTTGTAATAACTAAACTAATTTTTGTTATACAATATACTTCGATATACATTGTCTTCTTATTTAGGTTAAATTCATTATAATACATTTCAACGCATCCATTTAGGTATACAAATTTCGGTACATACATTTCGATATAAACATGTAGGTACATTATTAATTCAATGTAATACATTTTGGTACAAACATTTTAGTACACACATTTAGGTACATTAATTTAATATAATATATTTCGGTACTAACATTTAAGTATATTAACTCAATATGTAGCATTTCGGTACTAAAATGTTGATACATACATTTCGGTACTAACGTTTAGGTACATTAACTGAGTCTTTCAAATTTGAAAAATGTTAAATAAAACTAATATATTAAAAAAAAACTTTTTTTTGGTCAAAAAATAAAGTTAAATGTGTAATCTAATACCAAATTTTTATTAATTTTTAATATTCTTTAAGGATTAAAAAAATTAAGAAAAACTTTTTTTCTTAAAAATTCCAGATGAAAATCATAATTTTTTTAGCAGCACTATTTTTCGGTGTACCAATAATATACTTCGGTGCATGCAAAGTTAGAAAGGCACTGATTTTATTGGTGTGTAAAGACTAGAGAAGGGTGTCCTACAGCTACGCTGGAATTCTTTTAGTGTTTGCTTCTACCATTCTATGGAGAGATTTTTCAGTGTGATCGTTATATGGAATGGTACACACGTGTTGCTAAATAAATTGTGGGATATGTGTGCTAAAAAGTTAATAACTTAAAAAATAAATTTTTTCACCATTCCTATTAAAACACGTGGTGTACCACTTGTGTTTCTGTCACAACTAAAAATTTCTCCATTCTATGAGTTCATTTTTTTTGCGTATGACATCACTAGTGGTGTATTTAGAATTTTTAAATAATGAGATTATAATATCAATCAAAAAGTTTCATAAGACAGCCAAAACTTTTCAACTAAAATATCACATACAAGAAGAGAAAAAAAGAAGACAAATATGATAAAAGAAAATAAAAGAAGTATGAAGAGGATGTTGTAATTTAGTTTGTCTTAATTGCTAATAGGGGTCAAATATACTATACGAACAAATATACAAAAAGCTTTTGAAGTTATTAGGATCAAGAACAACCAATGATCTCATACTAGATCTGTCACTAGACATCGCCACTCCTGGCCCCTCCCCACCCCAACCCTCCCGCTGTGCCCCACACTCGTCACCCCACCCGGGTCCCTCCAACCCCATACGAACTTACGTAACATGGTTTACGTATGCAATTGGTCAGCGTTCTAGTAAGTCAATACTGAATAGACATAAAGTTTTTAAGAAAAAAAAAAAAAATAGACATAAAGTTGATTTTGCGTTATCCAACTAAACATATGCGCATGCTCACAACTATAAAGGAAAGGAGGTAATTGATTTGTTGATCGTCAAAGATTCAAAGCACACGGAAAATATATAGATCCGATTTAACATAAGTGAGAGACAATGTCGAGTAGAGAAGGGAAAAATCAGGGGAGAGATGCTGTCGACACTGCCAAGATGGTCGGCTGCAAGCCTACAAACAATAAGAAACCATGTGCACCCAGCGGTGGCGGTGGCAACAACAGTGGCGGTGACAAGGGCGGTGGCAACAGCAGTGGCGGTGGAAATCATCTTATCAACATCGGTGGCTCCACTGGAAATATCGATGGATTAAATAACGCTGGCAACTATCAATCCAGTGGATTTAATTACACTCCCAAGTAATAAGCCAGCTGAGGGATTCAACGACGTTGGCGGCTACTACTGAATAGGCCCTTAAGAGCCGATCCTAAATAAGAGGGATTTAACCTCGTTGCATGCATGATTGTAATTAAACATATTGTCTAAAATAAGAGCTGATCCAAAATCCGAGGTTTATAGCAAAGACCTCTTAATTTGTGTGTAATAGTGTTACTATAATAAATTAAGAGTGTTGTTATTTTGCACTCCAGTGTCTTATCTCTACACTTACTTCTTAGTTAAAATTTTAATTACAAGTTTGTCTATTTATAAAATGATCGATAAAGAATTTAAAGATAATATACATGGCTCTTTACGAAGAGGAATTCCATTTTAGCCATATATCAGACCTCGCAATGAACTTGTTATTCGCTAACATGAAAATCAAATGTCAGGAGAAAGAGGGAGAAACTTGCTAGCTCTTCCCGCCCCTCCTCCTCCTCCTCCTCCTCCTCCTCCTCCTCTGGCAGTTGTGGTTTTGCTTGACATGATTTATTGTTGAGAAGTCAATGATATAAAGATCCCTGATATCTTAGCTTAGAATAGGAAACAAAGTCTGTAATTGATTTGTACAAAATAATTATCTTTTTGTATAATTAGAATGTAGGCTAGATTAATTCTCTATCAAGGGAATGACTCTGTATAAAGTCTTTGTATCTATTTGAAATTAACATTCAGCCAAATATATTTTTACATGGTATCGATAGCTAGGTTAAAACCCTAGTTCGTTTTTTTTTTCATGATGTTGTTTCCCTTTGCCGCTGTTTACCACACAAGCAGTGAACCTTTTTTTTTATTGTTGACCTTAGCCATGGTTAACGATCGGACTTCGAGCGAAAGGAAGCCTGATGCCAAGGCTAATGTTTCTAATCCACTGTTCATTCATCATTCAGACCACCCATCTATGGTGTTGGTCTCAAAGCCCCTTAATGGGGAGAACTATTCAACCTAGTCCCGAGCCATGAAGATTTCCTTGAGTGCCAAAAACAAACTTGGTTTTGTTGATGGCACTGTTACACAACCTTTCACCAAAACCAAGTCGGATGACCATGCTACATGGAAAAGATGCAACGACATGATTGTTGCCTGGATCATCAATTCAATTAATTCAGATATTTCAGACAGTATTCTCTACATGACTAGTGCTCATGCGATTTGGGACGAATTGCAAGAGCACTACTCTCAAAGCAATGCCCCTCAGATTTTTCAGTTGCAACTGGACATTTCTTTTCTTTCTCAAGATCAACTCTCTGTAGCAGCTTACTATACCAAATTGAAGAGTCTGTGGGACGAGTTATCATCTTACAGCAATTCATCCTCTTGCACATGTGGTGCCCAAAATGAGAAAAAACGGTTGATGCATTTCTTTATGGGACTCAATGATTCATATAGTGTTGTTTAAAGACAAATCCTCTTGATGAATCCCTTGCCTACCACCACCACTGAAACAGTAGCCATGGCAGTTCGTCAGGGCCACAATTCCAAGACCTCAGGTTCTTCTACTCGCAAACCCCTGCATTGTACGCATTGCGATCAAGACTACCACACCATTGACACTTGCTACTAGTTGCATAGGTATCCACCTGGGCATCGCCTTCATAAGACCAACAAATCCAATCAACGTGGTGGAAATCGATCCAAGCGAGACAACGGCTCTTCGTCAGCAAATCTAGTTTCCTCTGAAGGACCTTCTATGTAAGAAATGCAGTTTGTAATGTCTGGTTTGTCAAATTCTCAATTTTAACAGATTCTCAACATTATGAATAGCAAAGATACATCCACTGCACCTCAAGCTAATGCTGCCACAACTACCAAAGGTTTGTTAAAAAATCCTTCGCACCTCTATCGATGGATTATCGATAATGGGGCGACAGATCATATAACCTCCTCATAGAGATTGCTCACTAATAGTGTGAAAAATACTAGTTTGCTACCAATTTTATTCCCAAGTGGAGAACAAGCACCTATTGTATCAACTGGAAATTTACCTTTGAGTTCTACTTTTTTACTACGAGATATGTTGTGTGTGCCTACTTTTAATGTAGATTTGATGTCTGTGAGTCAAATTACTGGAGGATTAAATTGTTCCGTGACCTTTTTCCCCACTTGGTGTATTTTGCAAGATCTGACCACGAAGAGAACGATTGGTTTGGGTAAGCAATGAGGAGGACTTTACTATTTGGTGGCATTGGCTCCTACCAAAGATAGCACTTCAAGACGTTTCTGCAACCTGGTTCTATCACCAACGGAGTTGTGGCATCGGCGTTTGGGTCATTTGTCATCCTCTAGATTAGATTTCATGTCCAAAAAAATGTTACATTTCCCTTTTTAGTCTAATAATGCTTGCGATGTTTGTCTATTGGCCAAGCAAAGTCGTTTACCTTTTGGTGTTAGTACCATTGCAACCAAGAAACTTTTGATTTAATTCATTGTGATATTTGGGTTCCGTATAAGATTGCCTCTACTTGTGGAGCAAAATACTTTTTGACCATTGTAGATGATTATTCTCGTTTCACATGGATATTTCTTATGCACCACAAAACTGAGACCCAACACCTCCTTAAGAATTTTTTTTCTTATGTTCGTACTTAATTTAATGCACTTTTCTGTCAAATACGTGTAGACAATGGAGGTGAATTCTTTTCCCTTCGTGATTTTTTCCAAGAACATGGTGTTATATACCAACACTCTTGCATTTATACGCCTCAAGCTTACCTACGACTTCGTCATATACTTGAAACAGCCCGTAGTTTGCGTTTTCAAGCTAACCTACCACTTCGTTTTTGGGGTGAGTGTGTGCTCACTGCAGTTCATCTTATTAATCGTCTTCCTACTAAGATTTTTTCCAACACTACACCTTTTGAACGTCTTTATTCCAAATCACCTACCTTTTCCCACCTACGGGTCTTTGGATACCTTGCATATGCTACAAATACTCACATTTCTCATAAATTTGCTCCACGTGCTCATAAGTGTGTTTTTCTAGGGTATCCTGCTGGTCAAAAGGCATATAAGCTCTATGATCTTACCACCCATAAGTTTTTTACAAGTCGTGATGTGATCTTTCACGAGCACCTTTTCCCTTACCAAAACTAATCACCATCTGATGTCCCCATTCATCTTCCCGAACCTGTCTTACCCCATCCAATTCTTGACTTCACTGTTCCCCCAGAGTCACCATCCGAAACCAACCTTCCTCCAATGTCACATGTTGCGTCTTCATCTAGACAACCTTATACGTCAGATGATCCAAATGTCCCTGTCATTTTTACTGACATATCAGCACTTCTAGAGCCTTCTTTGACAACACATTCATTGTCTCCAGAGCTTTTAGTGCCCCTTGTGGTTCCCACGTCGCCAGCGTTCCCCGCGCAAGTGACTCGCTACTCTGGCCGTCACTCCACTCCGCCAGCTCAGTTAAGCGACTATGTTTGCCCAACTTTGCCGTCTACCAAACCAATCGCTTCCAAACCAATCGCTTCGTCATCTTCGTTGATAGGTTCTGCCACAGGTACAAGGTATCCTTTTGCTAATTTTCTTACTTACCATCATTTCTCAACCCCACAACAATCTTTTCTTGCTTCCATCAGTAAACAGGTAGAACCTCAAACTTATGCTCAGGTTGCACCCCATTCCCATTGGCAAGCTGCCATGGACTCTGAATTGAAAGCTTTGGAGGCCACTAACACTTGGACGCTCACTCTTCTTCCTGACGGAAAATCTCCAATTGGTTGTTGTTGGGTGTATAAGATCAAACATCGTTCTGATGGTTCTATTGAGCATTATAAAGCTTGCTTAGTCGCCAAGGGTTACACTCAACTTGAAGGTATTGACTATCACAATACCTTCTCTCCTACTGCTAAGATGGTCACTGTTCGTTGTTTGTTAGCTCTAGCTGCTGCCCGTAATTGGTCTCTTCACCAACTTGATCTTAACAACGCTTTTTTTTCATGGTGATCTTCATGAAGAAATCTATATGTCTCCTCTTCCCGGTCTTCGGCGACAGGGGGAGAATATCGTTTGTCACCTTAATAAATCTCTCTATGGCTTGAAGCAAGCTTCCCGGCAATGGTTTGCAAATTTCTCAGAAGCTATTTAATCTGCTGGTTATATTCAATCAAAGGCAGACTATTCTCTATTTACAAGGTAGCAAAGGCAATCCTTTACAGCCCTCTTGATCTATGTTGACGATATATTGATCACCGACAATGATCCTAAAGCAATTAATACTGTTAAAAATTTCCTTCACAGTCGTTTCAAATTCAAGGATCTTGGTGACTTGAAGTACTTTCTGGGAATAGAAGTTTCACATTCAAGGAAAGGGATTTTTATTTCCAAGCTGAAATACGCTTTAGAAATTTTGAAACATGGTGGTCTTTTGGGAGCTCGCCCAGTGGAGTTTTCCATGGAGCAAAATGTTAAGCTTTCTAACACTGGTGAGTTACTTAAAGATCCGGCAAAGTATAGAAGGTTGGTCAGCCGATTGATATATTTAACAATCATAAGGCCGGACATCACTTATCCAGTATATGTGTTGAGTAGATTCATGCATGAACCACGCAAACCACACATGGAAGCAGCCCTTCGAATTTTAAAGTACTTGAAGAGTACACTTGGACAAGGTTTGTTTTTCTCTTCTCAAAACAACTTGAACTTAAGTGCATATTGTGATTCAGATTAGGCGGGATGTCCTACGACACGAAGGTCAACTACAGGTTATTGTGTTTTTTTGGGCTTTTGTTGATCTCTTGGAGGTCAAAGAGACAAAAGACCGTTTCTTTATCATCAGCGGAGGCTGAATATAGAGCCATGACTGGAACTTCTTGTGAACTGTCATGGCTTCGATATCTTTTGAGTGATTTACGTTTGCTTCATCCAAAACCGGCCTTGCTACATTATAAGCGGCACTCCATATAGCTGCTAATCCAGTTTTTCATGAACGAACTAGACATATAGAGATTGATTGCCACTTTATTCGAGACAAGATACAAGATGGTTCAGTTGTCACAAGATACGTTCCCTCTTCACACCAGCTCGCAGATGTATTCACAAAAGCATTGGGAAAGGAAGCTTTCTCATCCATTATACGCAAGTTGGGAGTTCTTGACGTCCACTCTCCAACGTGAGGGGGAGTGTTGAGAAGTCAATGATATCAAGATCCCTGATAGGAAACAAAGTTTGTAATTGATTTGTACAAAATAACTCTTTTTGTATAACTAGAATGTAGGCTAGATTAATTCTCTATCAAGGAAATGACTCTGTATAAAGTCTTTGTATCTATTTGAAATAATCATTCAGCCAAATATATTTTTACATTTATGTGGATAAAGCAGAGCTTCTTTTGAAGTATATGCTCGTCGGTGATGCCCTTCCCAATCACGTGCTATGAGTACTGTACGTAGGAGGGGCAATTTGCTAGAAGCTATCAAGCTGTGGGATGTTATGCTAGATAGGGGTCTGAAACCTGATATTTTAGCGTACAGCTTTTTTATATATGGTTGTTGTGTGACTGGAGAACTAACCAAGGCTTTCGAGTTGCGTGATGACATGATGAGTAGAGGATTGAAGCCAAATCGAGTTACACATCACACACTCATCCGTGGGACTTGCCTGACAAGTTAGGTTCTGTCCATCAGCTGCAACTTATGCAGGAAGAGTCGTTCTTTTGCTGTATACGGATTACGGAACCAGGCATGCCTTCAATGCATGGTGAAGCCATGATGACTGATGGTTCAACATTCACATTTTGTTTTTAGATTAGATACACATACATCTAACCGTTCATACTATGAATCACATTGTAAAGATCACCTCTGCAAAAATTAAATTAAGATTAAGGTCGTTTAAGTAGCAAATACATAGATGGTTCATAATATTTTTACTAATACCGTTCATTTGTTTTTTAATAGTTTGATGACTAAATAACCTAAGTTTTAATTGATTTTTTGCAAAAGTGATATCTATATGGTGATTTATAATATGAACAGTTCTGATTATAAACATGAAATTTTATAAATTGACAATGAACAATTTTGAGAAATTTTGAGTAGAAGTTCCTACTCATCTTTGAGTAACCAAATATTGTTCTCACCAAACTCAAGGTATCAGAAGCCACCCGCGAGTTTATAATCTAATCGACAATATATGAGCTCAACATGCAGGTGGATCTCTCAATAAACAGTGAATGAGTTGCACAATGCGCTCATGCAACACTAGGTTTTTGGCAAAAAAAGGGGCGGCTATCCGCTCAGAGAGAGTCATACCTATTAATCCAGTGTCTGAAAGACAAGAACCAAAATGGTAATACAGTCACACAAAAAGAACGAAAACAAACTCATTTCCGAACCAAAGCTAACAGCATAACAGCTCTTTTTCTGCATGGTTAAAAAGAGTAAGACGCGTTTGAGGTTTAACAGAACAAACACAGTTTTTCTTCCTTCAGAAGATCATACAACTTGGCCTCTAGATGTAACCATAAGGACACACATTGCATAAGTTCCTTCACCTCATCTAAAACCGAGACTGCAGGACTCGTTCAAAATGAAGAAAGACTTTAAGGTAAATTCAAACCGAGAATTATAATCTAGTCAAGTTCACAACCCCACATGCTATGAACATATCACATAAAAGTAAACCAGAGCTTGAGAACAACGGCCATAACAAGACCAAGCTTCTTAGTTTGCACGACTTTTGATAACATCGAGACCTATCTCAGTCGGATCAGTGGCCTGCAGCTCGACTTGTATGCCGTCCAATTCTCTCTTGAACCTGTCCTTGGAGCTTGCATAAATCATCTTGTTTCTCACCCTTGCTGTGTCGGGAGACCTATGAATATGGTAAAGAACATAATCAAAAATGACGGGGAAAAAAGAGAGACACGTTTTTAGGTTATAATAGTACCATCCGACGAAGAAAATCCTGCTTTTCTGACAATTCTCTACAGTCACAAAGTCAAAATCATAGACAGCATATCTGCATTCATTATCAGGAAGGTTTGCAGTAAAGTCTTCATAGCTTTCAGCTGGCTCACCGAGTTTCTCCACAATCACCTCATTTTTCTTCTCGTCAATCTTGAACACTATGAAGCGATATGTTCTCTTAGCCTTCAATTCCAGAAACTTTAGCTTGCAGTCATCATTCACAGCAAATCCAGACGCCGCGTTAGCCTGATCATATGATGAAACAGAAGATAGATGTTATTCTTATGCAACTTATTTCCGCAAAACCAACACACACTGGTTTTGAAACAATAAACATGTATTCACTCTCCTACTCAGCCAAAAAAATAAAGCTCAGAAATTCTCAAGAAAACAATTAATAATATCTACAATGTTGTGCCAAAGTTATCAAACAACGGAATCAGATATTAAAATGCTTCAGTGCCTCTCCTTGAATCTAAGGGCCCGTTTAATAACCAATTTTAGTTGTATAGATAGAGAAGTATGCGGGAGAAAGGAGGATCGAGGGTGAATGAGGGATAGTGGAACAAGTGTGAAGGGATGTGTATGTAATGGCACACAATGGAAACTGAAAACAATTTCGAAGTTGTTTTCGCTTTCAAGTTTTGTTTTCATATAATCTCCTTCATTTCTCCCCATCCCATCACCCCTCCCACCACCTCCCTTCATCCTTTACATTCCTCATTTCTCCCGTATACTCTCCCTCTACTTTAGCACAAAAAATGAAAACTAAACACTAAAAACGAAATGGATATCAAAAGGGCGACAAAGGTTGAAAGTTTTCTGGTCACAAAAGGAAGACAACTTGGATGCAATGATCATTATAAACATCCGATAAAGATCCTAAGAGACTATTCTAGAGATTTATTTCATCTCCGATCCTTGAGGTTCGGTCAGGCAATTAAAATAGGCAGACTGATTTTGAAAAGAATTTCAAAGTCTGAAACCTCCTTCCCTCCCATCCTTCCTCCTCTTTTTTCTCTCCCTCTTTCTCTCCCATTCTAGACGTTCCGTCTCACCCAATTTCTTAAAGAGTAGTGCGTAATGATACAGGATTCAACTTGAATCTTTCAATTTAAGCCTGTACTATGCAGGTTGGCCTATAGATTAGATATCTAAACTAAACAGGAATGGACCAGCAATCTGAAACCGAGAAACCAAGAATGTGCCAGTTTTAGCATAACAAATGAACAAAAAAGGAATAAGACTACTTGAGGTACTTTTCTTCTTTAGTTTAGCTTCAATCGTAGACTAGTCTCCTCTGTGATGTGTCCAAGTCACACACTGCCAAATCCCAATTCCATACACTATGCACTAGTGCTACACTTGCAAGATTAAGATCAAATATAATTCAGCATTGCAACATCCGTAAGGAATCAACTTGGACCCCCGCAATTAGTTCTGATCAGTGATCAGCTGGTTGACACTATTCCAATACCGAGCACTTGAATCCCAATTCTCGATCAATTAACAGCTTTCCAATCAGATTTAAATCTCAATGCATCTAAATATTGACACCCACATCAATTGTAAGACTAATGGAATCGGTACAACGCAACTATGTTCAAATTTCACAATCAACATGACAGCATTGCCAGTTTGCCACCAACACCAACACAATCAGATTACCAAAAATATCAAACATAAAACGACCCACAAACCCACCACAAAGCACCAAAAATAAAATATACCCAAAACTCAACAAACGAAGAATATATATGAATGTGATCAAAATTATTTTATGAACCAAAAATCAAAAGAAAATTCTAAAACTTCAAGCAAATATCTTCAGCTACTGTAAATTAAAATGATACAAAAACCCAAATTCAGATCCACAACAAATTACAATCGACTGAAACAAGTGCATCTTAAACCCATCACAGATGATAACCCAGAGATCAAAGATCATAACCCAAACCACATTAAAAATTATAAAAAAAAAATTTTAAAAAAAAAAAAAAGATACAAATAAATAAATAAAAACAAAAGCAATGGGCAGGGAAAGAGAAGCAGGAGGGAGATGCTGACCATGGCTATTGCAGAAAATGAGCTAGTTGCTTCGACTATGGCAGACAATGGAGGACTGATTGCTCTCCGGTGTTTGGTGTGTGCTTTGGAGCTGGAGGGCTTTTGCTACGGAGACGGTGGTGGCTGAGGTTTCTCTTTCATCCGCCTCCCACTTCCTCTCTAAATAGTAAATATCATCATGGAGGGCATGTCATGCGTGACAACGGGGAAAAGAAAAAGTAGGTCTGTCCTATCCTGGCTTGACGCGTGTGGGCGAGGGTTGCGAAAAGACTGATAGGCCCTTGGTTTATGTGGCGGGTCTTCCGACTCGCCATCCAGCTGGCAATTCGAGGGGCCTTTTTATTGCCGTACTGAAAGGGAAGTTTATTGAGTGGGTAATGTTATCGAGCACAACAAACACAAACTTCTAATAAAAAAACATTATCAATTATTTTTATTCTTTTCCATGGTCCCATTTATTCAATTACGATGATATTAGAGAAATTAAAATTTTAAATCAAATTATGCATCATTAGAAATAAGCACATTAATTGATCTTAATTACTTAGCTTAGACTAAGTAAAATAAAAATAGTTAAGCATTTGGTGCAGTGTCATCCTATCCGATGAGTAAAATAACCAAAAAATAATTGTATCATTTTTTAATAGTTTTGCTTAAAAAAGAATTAAAACTAAAAACAAAAAAACCTCACATCACCGCATTTTACTGTCTATCTCCCCTCAAAAATGGTCATTTTCATGGAGGGATCCTTTTTGAGAGGATCTTGGAGATTCTCAAATCACCTTCGTTCATTGTACATTATGCGGTCAGAAATCATTGTAATTTTTTTTATTTAAAATTGAATATAAACAGATTCTCAAATCACATTCGTTCATTGTACATTGTGCGGTCAGAAATAATTGTAATTTTTTTTATTTAAAATTGAATATAAACAGTATCTGACAAAAAATAGCTGCACGATACATGATGAACGGATGTGATTGGAGAATCCGAAGAGGATCCTCTCTCATTTTCATATGCCAATTTTGTTACATAACCCAGGTACGCAGCGATCCTTCATTGCCGCCGCTAGCTGATTATCCTTCATCCCTTAACCCACTTACCCTACAAGAATTGATCATATTTGTGAAGCTTTTAGGGCATAGCCTCAACAAGAACTTTGAGATTGAAATTTTGGTGCAAATTATCTGAATCAGGGTGGGGCATGGATTTAAGGCGTTAAACTGATGATGTGGTGAAGTTGCAGGAGGAAGGAGAATGCAAGATTTGTTAACTGGGTTTGCAGGACTATTGAGATTCACGAGGTGTGCTTGTAGACGATGGAAAAGTCCACACGAGTTCCACTTATGGGGTGTAGTCTAATGAGGATTTTAAAAGAGTTTAGAATCATAGTGTAGTCAACTAGGGGTGTAGTCAAACTATGATTTAGAAGGATTTTAAAGAATTTTAGGCCATCTCCAACCGAGGGCTGGCCAGAGGGCTCGTTTGAGCCCTCTAGCCCTCCAAGATTCTCCAAGATATTAATATTTTAATGAACAGTACAGGGCCATATTTGCCTCCGTCTCCAACCGAGGGCCAGAGGGCCAGAGGGCTCGTTTTAGCCCTGTCACAAAAAACCGTCTCCAACCGAGGGCCAAAGGGCCATAGGGCCAAACATAATTTATTATTTTAAAGCTACAATTTAAATTCAAATCCAACGGCTAAGTGACGTCAGCATGACGTCAACTAGCCGTTGGTAGCTGACATCATGCTGAGGTCAGCTAGCCGTTGGATTTGAATTTTTTTTTGCTATAAATAGGGTGGATATTGGGCTATAATTCACACAACTTTGATTTCAATCTATTTCAATTCAATCTCTTTCAATTCAAGTTTGCAATGAATTCCAACTTTGGATCCTCTTCAAATTCCAATTGGGGGTCCTCATCCAATTCCAAATTGGAAGAAAAATGGGCGCAAATGAGACGAGAAGATGAGGAGTCTGATGAAGAAGTTGAAGTAAGGCGCAACAAACAAAACAGAGCAGCAGCCATGGCAGCGGCGAAGGTGTGTCAGCCAACTGAGGAACAACCTCAATGGGGTGGCTCTATTGCTGGTCGATCTTACAAACCACGAAACAGAGAGATGACACAAGCCAATCTGATGAACAACTACTTCAACCCCAACTCAGTGTACACAGAAGAGGATTTCAGACGTCGTTTCCGGATGAGGCGTCATGTCTTCGAGCGTTTACTTCGTGATGTCCAGCAAGTCAATCCATACTTTCGACAGAAGCGGGACAGAGCAGGCCGCCAAGGTTTCTCACCTCATCAGAAGGTTACTGTTGCACTCCGAATGATGGCCTATGGCTCCCCAGCTGATTCGATGGATGAAACCCATGGTATGTCTGAGTCTACATGCCTTGATACTCTTGAACAATTCTGTGTCACAATTGTTCAGGTTTACAAAGACGAGTACCTCCGCGCGCCAAATCAAGAAGATCTGAATCGGCTCCTTCGCAAAGCTGAAGACCGTGGGTTTCCGGGCATGATAGGGTCATTAGACTGCATGCATTGGGATTGGAAGAACTGTCCCACCGGATGGCAAGGAGGCTTTAGCGGAAGGTCGAGAAAGCCAACTGTTGTGCTAGAGGCGGTTGCCTCATATGACACATGGATTTGGCATGCTTTCTTTGGAGTCCCTGGATCCCAAAATGACATTACAGTTCTTGGGCGTTCACCCCTCTTCAATCGCCTGACGGAAGGTAAAGCACCTCAACTTGACTACGACATCAACGGTCGTCAATACAATATGGGGTATTACTTGGCAGATGGCATCTACCCAAAGTGGGCGACACTTGTCCAAGCAATTCCGAACCCTAAGAATGACGCGGAAAAGTTGTTTACCTTACACCAAGAGGCATATAGGAAAGATGTTGAGAGAGCTTTCGGTATTCTACAAGCACGATGGAAGATCATCAACGAACCGGCAAGAGGGTGGAGTCGAGAAAACTTGGACTCCATCATGATGTCTTGCATCATATTACACAATATGATAGTGGAGGATGAGCGAGATGGGTATATTGATGGAGAGTCCGATGACGACGAAGAAGATCCAAATAGGTCAAGAAGGGCTCGTGCAAAAATATATGATGGGCCTAATTTGCCTTTCAATCCAAGAACTGGTAGTATCTCTATAGAAGAGTACATGAGGCGCTATAGAATGATACGTTCTCGTGCCACAAACAAGCATCTACAACAGGATCTTGTTGCACATCTTTGGGCCAAAAGAAGCCTCGAGTAGGCGTTTACGTTTTATGTTTTTAAATATTTTTAAAAATATTGTTTAAGTTTTATGTTGTTAAATGTTTTTTTTATGTTGTATAATTTTTATGTTGGTTAATGTTATTTAATGTTGTTTCATATTGTTTAATGTTGGGCTATAATTCACTTAATTTAATTTAATGTTGTATAATGGCCTAGGAAGTTATAGGAAAAAAATTGAATTAAAAAAAATTGAAACAAATTTTGTAAAATAGAAGTTATAGGAAGTTATAGAAAAAAAAAGAAAAAAAATAAGGTTTAAATTGAAGTTATAGAAAAAAAAAAAAAATAAGGTTTAAATTGAAGTTATAGAAAAAAAAAAAAAATAAGGTTTAAATTGAAGTTATAGAAAAAAAAAAGAAAAAAAAAGGTTTAAATTGAAGTTATAGAAAGAAAAAAAAGGTTTAAATTCATAAAAAATTTAAAAAAAAAAAAAAAAAAAAAAAAAGGGAAGCAACGGCTAGTGGCTCGCTAGCCGTTGCAAATTTCAAATTCAAATTCTTATTTCTGTCGGTTATAACCGACAGAAATAATATATATTATACTATTTCTGTCGGTTATATCCGACAGAAATAAGAAAGATTAAAAAAAAAAATAGCCAGCCCCGGGCTGGCTGGCTGGCCGAACACAGCCAGCCCTCCAGCCCTCCAGCCCTCTCCGATTCCGTGGGGCCCTCCCAGATTCCAGAGCCCTCTGGCCTAGCCCTCGGTTGGAGACGGTTTTAGGGCCATTTTCGGCCCTCTGGCCCTCTGGCCGGATCGGTTGGAGATGGCCTTAGAAGTGATGGATTTGATAAAATTTAGGAAGATTTAACTCCTACAAAATCTCCATATGGATTTTAAAGATTTTCAATGAGTTTGGTTTGTAGATTTTGATGAATTTTGGTGGATTTTCATATAATTTTTTTATTATTAAAAAGAAAAAAGAAAAAAAAATCTTTTCCCTTGCCCTACTATACTTGATAGCCATTTTTCTTCTCCCTATTTTGTGCCCCCTTTCACACCATCACAACTCCATCACTCTCTCTCAATTGAGCACTGCTACGCCACCAGCAACCCTCATCAACGACTAGCCTTTTGTTCATTCGATTTTTTATTTATTTAGAAGATGTTCTAGTTCACCAGCAATTGCAATAACCTTCGAAAAATCATCTGCATCAGCCTCGTCGCCAAAATCTGTTTCATCAGCAATTCCTGCAGCATTTGGAGGAACACCGAACCCATCCTCATCGACATCTGGAGATCTAGATGAAAAACAGGTTATGCACCAACACCGACATCAGGAGACGCATATGCTAGTATGACTATTTTGAGGACCACATTGTTGCGTTGGACTATCTTGGACTGAACTAGTTTTAGGGACTAACTTGGCTTAGACTAAGTAAGATAACAATAGTGAAGCATTCGATGCAGTGTCATACTAGCCGAGTAAAATAACCAAAAAATAGTTGTACCATTTTTTAATAGTTGCACCACATTGATCGCTACCCAAATCCTTTTCTGCATTGAATTCATGCTCTAGGCACCGTCCCAAAGATTTAACAGCCACTGAATTTTGAGACCTACAACGGAAAGAAAATGAACCAAACTTCCCATTTGCAAAGTCTCTGCTGTTGGTACCTCAAATTTCTAGGCACCGTCACTATCAATGTGGAGCATGCATTTGAGCTACTGACATTAGGGAATTTATTAGGATTTATCCTTTTGGAGCTTTTCTTTCTTATGATGGAAGGAGTATTTTTGAAATTCTTATTAGACCAATGTGGCCATGTATTCTCTGCATATGCGTCTCCGGTAGTATTTGGTGTTCGTCGGTTTTTACTATGTCTGTGGCTGGGGTTGGTAAACATTTGAGGACTGTCCAGATGGAATAAGATTTGAAATCCTAGGGGGTAAGGTTGGATCCCTTTTTGTCTTAGTTATATATACTTTTTGCTCTCAAATCCCACAAAATCCACCACTTATTGAAATCCTACAGAATCTTAATTTTTTGAATACACTTAAATTTGGATGGACTTTAAAATCTCTAATAAAATCTCAATGGACTACACCTAGATTCGCATGGATTCTAAAATCCTCTAAAATCTTTTAGTTGACTACAATAAGATTTTAAAGTCTTTTAAAATCCTCTTAAATCCGAGTTTGACTACACCCTCCTAAGATTTTAAAAGATTTTAAAAGAATCCATTCAAATACAGGGGTAGTTAATTAAATGATTTAGAAGACTTTAGAATCTTGGTCTAGTCAACTAGAATTTTAATTGATTTTTATAGAGTCCATGCAAATCTATAGGTA
Source organism: Cotoneaster glaucophyllus (assembly GCA_036320875.1). NCBI lineage: Eukaryota > Viridiplantae > Streptophyta > Magnoliopsida > Rosales > Rosaceae > Cotoneaster > Cotoneaster glaucophyllus. The sequence continues at coordinate 7,932,886 of CM070061.1, forward strand.
TTAAAAAATTCATAGATTTTGAAGGATTTCTTTCAATAAAAGATTTTGTAGGATTTGAGAAGGAATTATAAGCATAACAAAATCCTGCCTCCACTCCTAGGATTTCTTTTCAACCCCCTCGCTCTTTCTATCTCTCTCCATTCTGCAACTCGATCTTTCTTTCTCACTCTTCCATTTTCTTCCAGACATAGTGTTGGAGCAATATTAGAAAATATGAAAATAACACAAGAATTCCAATAATAATAATCATAAAGAAATTCACAACATCAATTATATATGAGATTAATATAAACAGAGATAAAGTTAGAAAAACTGACAAACTTTGAGATTGAGGCTTGCATAAATGCAATGTCCTAAAGATAGAATTTCGCCCCTACTCTTGTGCTTGTAGTTCGATAGGCGTCCATCTCCCAGGATTCAACAATCTATAATCCGAAGTCAAAGCACTTCAATCTTCGGACTCTGGCGAACTTTATATATTCCGTACTCTCAAGACACGACTCAGAATTTGACACACGAAGCATGAGAGAAACAAAGTGGGAAAACCCTATTTCTCAAGAGTAAAAATTAACTCTAATTTTCTATATATAATTATAATGGTTTCATGGGTTTATATAGAACCCAAGTACTTCTTATTAAAGAGATGTAACTTTTCATATAAGTATACATCACTTATCAAGGGAATACACCTAAACAACATAACCTTTCTAAGAAATTGGTTAACACTATTTTTCATTCAATTATTAAAATTATATATTACAATATTTCATATTATAATATATAATTTCCAACAATCCCCCACATGAATGAAAAATTAGGAAGAATTTGAGAGTACAGGCGGATAAGAGATGCATCGGGAGAGGTGTCTTTTGGACTTGAACCTACCCTAGTGAATACTTATCGGATTTACTTAGTGACGCAGTGGATGTGGAAGATCTTGAACTGTTCATCGCAACAGTAAACCGAGACAATAAGCAACACACATCACTAATCCTAATATATTACGGTTCATACGGTTGTATTCATTTTGGTCCTGAACAAATCCCGGATTCATGAGAGCTTTAGAGAATTTAGCCATCTCATTCTCATAGAAGTGACCCATTTCTACTCTCATATAGGTGACCACTGATTAAGAATAGTCTGCTCTATTCCTCTTATTTATAAGATATCACTGTCATTAAGTATAAATATACACCCTAAAACTTCTGCAGACAACACACTTTTTCCATCATAGGAATGAGGTATATAGTGTGTTAACTTCTTTGAATCATGCCCAACCAGTTTGCCTATTGAACTTAGACCATGGGATCTCCAATCAACTAAGTTAGGTTTCCGCCCGGCTGATTCATTAGTTATGTTGGCTTTAGCCTCATTCCCCTCGATGATCAACTAACTCTCTAGTCTAACCTTTAATATTTGGTACCATTTAGGTTGACTATCTATAATGGTGTGCACAATCCATCTTATGAAATTATATTTCATATGAGATAAGTTGTTTGACATTATTTGAAATGTCAAGTCCTCAAAATTATATTTAGGACTTAATTACTAAGTAATTTGCTAACAATAAGCACTTGGGTAAACTCCCCCACATTTAAGGTATTTGTAAGAAGATCTCTAACCTTGCCATACCTTAAACAATTACTCATTACAAGAGATGACATCTTAAATGTCATTCAATTAGAAAATTACTTTTGACCAACCCCCACAATTCTTTCATAATTGTAGTTTCTTTTAATGCTATCGTTAAATTGATCACATTCTCCATTTTAAGACGTAAGGAACAACTAGGATAGACTATCTTTTTAGGCCTTCATGCCTCACTAGAAATTATGAGAAAATCACTTCTTGGCTTTCATTCTTTCCTTATTATAACTGCCATGCATGACCATTCATATGCTTACTTAATAAGCATCATCATGTCTAATTTAATTTTGCAAGATGCTCCACACATTTTCAGTGTATCGTCTTTTCCTTTTCAAAAGACCCCCACACTTTTAGTATATAATTCCTCTCAAAGAAATTTCTCATTTTTGTTGTCACATTTAACTATTAATAGTTGAACAAGACACATTCAGAAGACTAAATTCTCCTCCATCATCCTTGTGAGATCTAATTATCCCAAATGACTTGGTTGGTTAATTTCTTTCCCCAAATCTTTTGCCCAAATGTAATAAAAATCATGTTTTCATTGTTCTTAAATAAGGCATGGATCAATCTATTTTACAGACATTGTTAGGCCTTCCAATTATACTTTGGCCTTTGATATTATCTATTGATCTCGTCATGCTCATTTAATTTCACATGTATTTGATACATGCCCACATGCCGTTGAGAATATTAATTCCAGGCGCAATGCAATGATCCATCCAAGTTTTTTTATTTTAGATTGTAAAATTCATTGCCCGCATACAATCGATTCAGAAAAGACAAAAAGCTGCGACTCCAATGGGCCACTACAAATTACGACTTCAGATTATTCAAGCAGAAAAGCATCGATCAGTTGGTAGGCCTTTTAAAACTACAAGAGTTTTGCGGGATAACCGGTTTTCTTTGGACGTTGCAAAAGGTAGTGATGCACCGTTCCATACTTGACATATATTCAAGCATCATCTAGAATCCAAATAAGATTTGGATTTGCCACTGCAAATGGAGAAATCCATTCAAACGATAGCCATCTCTAGTTTCAGCCCACATACATATATCTGCTTCTACTCACAGAATCAAAGTCTAGAGGGTTGTGGTGCTGAATCGAAACCGTATTACCCTTTCGATGCAGACATTACAATTATTAATGAGTCGGCAATACAGTCAAGAACTGCTAAATGGTTTCCATGCACATTCTCAAGATTGAACAACATATGTCATTCCTTTCTGCAAAAGGAACTTTATGCACGAACTGGGCATGATTCCCAATACCAGATTAACATCAAATTCAAACCCAATACAACAGTGTGGTCATCTCTGATTAACCAGATAATGTAGATTTTGTATCATATCATTTCTTTTCTAACAGAAGAGCAAACATCAAACATGGCCTTTGAAAAGACATCTCATATGCAAACCAATTAACAGAAAACGATATGCCTCGTTTTAGGAAAGCTTTTATGTGTAGCAAATGTATATGGTGGTTGTCCACGAATATTCATATCAGTTCATGCATAAATGACAAATAAAGGATATAATAGTCTGTATAAAACCCATCAGGCTTCAAACATCAAAGACGAAAACTTCCCTAGTTATCCTCAAAACCAACACCAGTATATAAACATAACGTAACCACCAAATGAAGGCATGCATAAATGTCCAAGTCAATCTAAATATGAGGCGCCCTACTTCTTTTTTTTTTTTTTTTTCCAAGAAGAAACTCTTACAAGAACACGAAAAGGCTTTTGTGACGCCTCCATTATTTGAATCCGATCATTCAAACAACAAGGCATGAATCGATCTCCAATAATATCCATGCCCTTTATACTGTTATCTTCATCAATATAATGAAGTCTCACAAATAGATATCTTCCGCCATTCATTGTATTTAAGAAGGTGACAATTCTTTTCAATTATGACACCATGAAATATATAATGACAGTCAACCTTCCACAATGATCATGATGTACAATGATTTGCAAATCATCTCCAATTTGTTTGAATTTTTCTTCACTGCTTTACGTATAATGCATATACATCTTACAATCAAATATTTTCTAATTACTCTAAATAAAATTTCTATTTTTGGATTGTTGGAGCAATATTAGAAAATATGAAAATAACACAAGAATTCCAATAATAATAATCATAAAGAAATTCACAACATCAATTATATATGAGATTAGTATAAACAGAGATAAAGTTAGAAAAACTAACAAACTTTGAGATTGAGGCTTGCATAAATGCAATGTCCTAAAGATAGAATTTCGCCCCTACTCTTGTGCTTGTAGTTCGATAGACATCCATCTCCCAGGATTCAACAATCTATAATCCGAAGTCAAAGCACTTCAATCTTCGGACTCTGGCGAACTTTATATATTCCGTACTCTCAAGACACGACTCGGAATTTGACACACGAAGCATGAGAGAAACAAAGTGGGAAAACCCTATTTCTCAAGAGTAAAAATTAACTCTAATTTTCTATATATAATTATAATGGTTTCATGGGTTTATATAGAACCCAAGTACTTCTTATTAAAGAGATGTAACTTTTCATATAAGTATACATCACTTATCAAGGGAATACACCTAAACAACATAACCTTTCTAAGAAATTGGTTAACACTATTTTTCATTCAATTATTAAAATTATATATTACAATATTTCATATTATAATATATAATTTCCAACACATAGAACCTGCCAACCTGATTTCCCTTCACATTCATCTTTCATCGTCCCAGTTGCAAACTACAATATTTTTAAAATTTTTTAATTCCTTTATTTTGGACTGTGTAATAGTATTTATTGTAATGCTTTGATGAGAAGTGTTAATGGCTACTATCAGTTCTTATACTGATTATGCGTTCTATTTGAAGGTGTTCATTTTTTTACCATGTTAATTGAACTCTTGGAAATTACTACTAAGAATCTTTTTGCCAATTCAAGCTTTATGTTTTTTTTCGTGAAATCATGTTAGTGTAAGTGTGCAAGCATCTTCCAAAGCCTATTTATATTGGTAGATGTACTTAGACTGAACAACATATTATGAACTAATCAATTGTTAAGGAAAAAGGGTTAATTTTGAGACATTTGATTTTCGAAGCACTACTTGTTTTGGTTAGTTAAAATTATTTTTCGCAAAGAAATCACAATTCAAATGAGAAGGGAAAAAAATACATATTTGATTGGTTTATATTTTCATATCAATATATATATATATATATATATATATATGTGTGTGTGTGTGTTTATGTCTTTTTCAAGTTGTGTACTGAGAAAAGAATTTATGTTGTAGGAGTCAAAAAAGAAATACTAAGAAATCCATGAAAGAAATCCTTACAAATCCATAGAAATTTATAATACAAATTCATAAGAATCTGTCATTAGTCTCATTCAACTTAGTCCTTGCTCGCACCTAAAAAGGACTAGTAATCTTGACTAAGCCAGCCTAGTGCAGTGATGCTTAATGAGGGCAAACAAATGCACCCGTATATGTTGTTAAATATATTTTAAAAAATTATTACTAAATTATTTACGAATTCTTATTTGCATTTCAAATATCTCAATTTGTACTCTTTATTAGTGTATATTTTTTTCTTTCTAAATATAAAAAATTTGGAGTGCCAATAACAATTCCTTTTATATACTCTAATATGAAATTACAATTTCTATTTCATAAGGTATTTCTTTTAATATATACTAATCTCTTGTCACACGTATACGAATGTGGCAATTGACATTTTTATGTTAAATTATTGTTTTTAGGTTTTAAATTTAATAATTAAATTATTTTTTTTTTATAAAAAATATTTTAAAAAAATGAAGACTACTACGTGGGTTTTCTTTTCATTTTATTAAGGAGAAATTAGGTTCTCATCCTTCCTTTTGCTACTCTTTTGATTAAAACCTTATTCTTTTTCTTTTTTTATCAAGGTCCTTGGTATTAATAACATCATTCATTATTTCAATAATAAAATATTTTTTATTTCTAAATATATTCATTTAATGTTAAAAATGTTACAATTAGTATATTTATATTTATGGCTAAATTGTTTATCATATATTTTTTATTTTTAGTTTGTACCCATTTTTAATTTGCAACCCTTTTTTAATTTGTACTAATTTTCTTTTCAATTTTAATTTGTATCCATATATTAATTTCTTTTTGTGCCCATATTTTATAAAGTTTTATTTGTATTTGTACCCATATTTTTTTTTTATTTATTTGTACCCATTTTTAATTTTGCTAAATGTACCCATGCTAATTATATGAATCATTCATGTAATTTTTTTCAAATTTTTAATCTTAAAATGTACTCATTCTTAAATATACCAATTTTTTATATAAAATCTATTCAATTTTTTTCTAATCCATTTTTAAACTTATATGGGTACATTCTTTTTTCTTTCTTTTTTTATTTATTTTGAGAATGTATCCATGTTAAGTTTAATCGAAGAAATTTACTAATTTTATTAAGCATAATATCTTCTTTCTTTTTTTTTTTGTGATTTTAAAGAATGTACCCATGTTTTGATACAATAATTTTTTGGTTAATTTTGATGAATGTACCCATGTTTATATATATATATATATATATACACACACACACACAATAGTATATTTATATTTTAATATTTTTAATCCCACAAATTATGGTTTTTTATTTAAAATCTCATTAATATAAACAACTATAAATTTCAATTTTTAATTTTAAAAAATATAGTAACGTACATAGAAATAAGTTATTACATTAATTTCAGGGACTTTGATCAAAAATTGAAAACCAACAAGGTTTTGGTCAAAGAATATTCATAGCTATGGACCGCATCCAAAGTCTCCCTTTTATTAATGTATAACCTTCATCTCAAAATTCAAACTGTCTTGATTACTATTTTGTCCCTTATTAATTAAGTTGTTTTTTTTTTTAAGAACTTTAATAAATGAGGGGCATTTTGAACGTTTAACCCTTCTATCCTTCTCATTTTATATATAGAGATTTTCCAACATACACCCCAAATCATCCTGTAGTCAAACTTGGATTTGAGAGGATTTTAAAAGACTTTAAAATCCTAATGTAGTCAATTAAAAGATTTTAAAGGATTTTAGAATCCATTCAAATCTAAGTGTAGTCAATGAAAAGATTTTAAATGATTTTAGAATCCAGGTGTAGTCAATTAAAAGATTTTAAAGGATTTTAAAATCCATCCAAATCTAAGTGCATTCAAATTTTGGAGGATTTCTATAAGTTGTGGATTTTGTGGGATTTGAGAGCAAAAAATATATGTAACCAAGGCTAAAAAGAATCCAACCTCACCCCCTAGGATTTCAAATCCTTCCACCACAATCCACCAAAATCCACAAACTATCCTTTCAAATCTATATGAATTTTGTATGAGTCTTTAATCCTCCTAAATCCTATCAAATCTATCACTTTTAAAATATCTTAAAATCCTTTAAAATCTTATTTGACCACACCCCCTTATTTTCTCAACCTTCACTTTTACCTTTCATTATTGAGCAAAATCCGAACCACTAAAAGCAAAAGCACTTCGAATCAAAATATGTAAACTTGACAATAAAGTATGAAGTCTGCATTTTTGGCTCGCCGTTCATTTTACTATTATTCGAAAGAGCACTAATATGGGTTGTTTATCAAAGAGATAAACTTTGAAAAAATTGGTAAGGCATTTGAATTCCAGATACCTAAGTTCATGTAATGGCCATCCAGAAATCAGATGAACTACCAAGTTTCTTATGATGAAGAAAATATAAAAAATACGTACTCTTGAGTTTTCATAATCCAAAAAATAGATGTGGGGTGTATTAAAATAAGGATTTTTATCACCAATAGTCCATGAGATTGACCAAACTCATCATTTTGGTCCCTCACTTTCAAAATCAATCAATGTCGTCCCTAACATTTACCACCGCACATCAATTTGGTCATTCCGTTTAGATTCCGTCAAATATTTCTGTTAGTTTGCATGTGGGACCCAAGCCAATAAAATGGTGACACGTGTATTACACAAAAGAAGGTTTTTATAACAAACGGTCCCTGACATTGATCAAACTCCTCATTCTAGTCCCTGAGTTTCAAAAATCAATAAATTTGGTCCCTGACTTTAAGTATTGCACATCAATTTAGTCATTCTGTTAATTTTGGTCATTATTTTTTGTTAGTGTTATAATATGGTCCCACTGATCCAATCATATGGCGCCACATGGATTAACTATACAAAAATATTTTTTAAGATTTAAAACTAAAAGTACTATAAGAAATTTAAAATAAAAACTAAAAGGAAGAAAAAAAGGAATTGTTATTAGCACTTCAAAAATCTCATTCTACACTCCTCATAAGTGTATTTTTCTTTCCTAATATAGAAAGTTTGGAGTGTAGAATGAGATTTTTGGAGTGCCAATAACACTTCCCAAAAAAAAAAAGACATCATCATCTTGTCTCTGTGAACTCACTTCTCATTCTCTCTAGTTGGTTATAGTCTTATCAAATTTGAATTGAATTTGGATTTGATTTTATCGAATTTAGATTGAATCTTATTTTCCAATCGGGATGATGGGATACGAGATAAATGTCAGCGTAGAATATTTGCCAGGTGGTTCACCCTAAAAAAATTAGTTTCTTATAGTTAATCCACTTGACGCCATATGATTGGACTAGTGAGACCGCATCAGCACACTAACAAAAAATAATGACCGAAATTTTAATGGAATGACTAAATTGATGTGCAGTACTAAAAGTTAAGGACCAAATTTATTGATTTTTGAAACTCAGGGACCATAATGAGGAGTTTGATCAATGTCAAGGACCATTTGTGATAAAAAAAACCTTCTTTTGTGTAATACATATGTCACAATTTTATTGGTTTTGTGGGTCCCACATGCAAACTAACAGAAATATTTGATGGAATCTAAATGGAAGGATCAAATTCATGTGCGATGGTGAATGTCAGGGACAACATTGATTGATTTTGAAAGTGAGACCAAAATGATGAGTTTGGTCAATCTCAGGGACCTCGTCCCTATTTTCTATATAATTTTTTCCCTTAGTGTGTAAAGTGACGATTATGCCCTGGTTGGCTAAGTGACGTGGACGTACTTACTTAGTTTTAAATTATTTTTCTCGCTATCATCGTACGAAATTTTATCGTTTTTCTCTTTGAAACTTTGACACGTGCTTATCTTTAAGAACCAATTATTTTAGTTCCTATTTTCTTTCACCCAATTAAAATATCTCTCTTTCTTCTGCCCAATCAGACTCGAGCTCTCTCTCCTTCTCGTACCATCTTCTTATTCTTCCTTCTCGCACTCGAGCCACCATCATCACGCACATACATTAAATTGTCACAGATCGAGTTGGAAACCACCACCATCACACTCATCTCGAACCCACGACCCAGCCATACAATCTGATCGAGGAATGGACGAGTTTTGACTCACCAACTCGGAAGATCCAACTCGGTCAAGTTGGTATCGTCGTGATCCTGGCTAAGTTACAAGGTTTTAGGACTTATGGAAGCCTTTACTTAGCAGAACCTTTCAAGGGTTTTTAAGGCTATTTTTCGTTCGATTTTGGACTCTCAAGAGGTATGAACTTGTTCTACTCCTCAAGAGCTTCAAATCCATATAAATTTTGTGGATTTTGGTTGAGAAATGAACTAAATATTAAGGTTTGAAATTTTACCCAGAAACAGTCACTTTTTCTAGTTTCAGACAAACCAGACAGCGGTGGATGGCGAGGCTCATCGGAGAAGACAAGGTATATTTCGTCGAAGTTGACGGAATATTTTAACGGCTTTAGGTGACGCCGACGGAATATTCCTAACTTCCATTAGCGTTTTTGTCGCGCATGCCGTGCACGTGTCTGCGTGTGGCCGTGGGTTGGACGACGCGTGAGGGCGCGTCCGGCCTACGACCAACGAATGGTTTTTACATGTGGGTCAGTGACTTTGAGTAGAACATTTTCGTATATTCAAACCTTCCGTTTGAGCAAACTATGAGAAGTTGTTCCTAGATTATTGTGTATGTGCTATTTAATTAATTAAAAATAGTTGTTTCGCACATAAGGGAGACTTACCTTGAGGACGAACGCGAACAAGCGAGGCTAGGGGGCTACGATCCTTCGACATATCAGTGAGTGGGCATTTGTTTCTACACACATATATATATATATATACACACACACACATACTTTACGGTTTCCATAAATGTTTTAAATTGAGTTATGCATTTCATGCCATGTCTAAATGTGTTATATTTTAAATGTTGCATTGTTATGATTTGTGTTTATGCTAAATGATTCTATAGAGGCGCATATAAGTTCAGGTGAGTTATTATATGATTGAAATGGTTGCATCATATGGGCATACATACAGTGGCGAAGCCACGTGAGGGCGAGGAGTGGCGGCCGCCACTCCCCTCGCCGGGAAACACTACTGGACCCAGCTCTTCGCCACTCCCCTCGCGCGCGCCTCGTCGGAAAACCCTGGTTCAAACCTCTGTTTTTTCTGGGCAATCTGCAGATTGCTGTTATTTTTTTTAAGACCAGGCCAAAACGACGTCGTTTTGGGCCTGGTAAAAAAAAATTAAAAATTGTAAAACAAAACGGCGCCGTTTTGTTTAGTTGAATTAAAAAAAAAAAATTATAGATGGGGACCGCTTCCTTCCGCGTGTCGCCCCAAAACCCTATAGAGGGGGCCTCGTTTCTGTATCCCGTTTGTTCTTCACCAATCAACACAGATCACAGCAGCCAAGCTGCTCCCCAAAATCCCAGCAGCCAAGCCAACGCCACCACCAAGTCCAAGTCCCCTTGAATTTCTGTTGAGCCTTCACAGTTCACAAGCCACTCTCAAGAGCCGGCTTCCACCAATCACCATTTAAAGGTAAATTTTTTAATTCTTAAATGTATAATCCCTAACCCTAATTAATTATTTAATACAAATTTCATTTAATTGGTATAGAATCATATGGTAATGCATTAATATGGTTATTGATTATTGATGTGAATCATATGCTTCTATGATTATTGATATGAAATTATGAAATTATTTTTTCGAATTGGGAATTAGAAGAATCGTGTGTAATGTATGTATAATTGTACATATAGATAAATTGGCATGTCAAAAGCCATCTTTAACTAAACTTATTGATTAATTAATTGAATTATTACATAATGTATACAAATTACGATTATTCATATGATTAGTTGAATTGAATTTTTATTTATAGAATAATTTGTATGCTAATTGGTATTGATTAATTGAATTGTTGGTTGGATTAGTTATTATGCATATTAGTATAGTTTACTCTAGGATTCAGAGTCTAAGAATTTTTTTTCTTTCTATTTTACAGTTACATAATGGAACGATATTATAAGAAACAATGCTTAATTAAGAAAGACATTACTATATAAAAAGATTTAGTTGTTGCCATTTTTCTTTAACCTTGCACTCTTTTAAGTTCGCCCCTCCCCTCGAGAAATCCTGGCTTCGCCACTGCATACATATATTCATTTATAGCTCATCATGGCTGCACCCCGGTGTTAGTGCTCCTGCCCCGGGCTAGGGCCAGTCCTTCACGTGATGTTCACCTCCTGCACCGCACACTCGCCTTGGATCCAAGTTTGGTGCCAGCCCTGTCGTACATGTCACATTAGGTGACTCCAACTCATAGGTGATCTGCGATTTATCGCTAACCTTCACGTGATCGTAGCACTAGAGTGTATATATTTACACCCAGCCTTGTCGTACAGGTCACACTAGGTGACTCCGACTAACATGCTAGTTTAGACTTATTTCACACCTGACTTACATTCATTATTGCTGAGATGTTGTGACATGGCATGCTCCTGTTTTCACTGCCCTTGTGTATTGATTTTCATACATACGTAGTATTATTTTCTGGAAACTATACAAGTTTTACAAAGAGGGGTTAGTATTTTCAGAAAAGATAAATCTGTTTTCTAAAGCTTTGTTTTTGCCCACTCACCTTTCTGTTTTTTGCCCCTCCCAGTCCTAGATAGTTGTTCATCTTTGTGGCACACGAGGATTACCTAGCGGTTCTAACATTCTACTAAATATTGTAGGGATTCTCTCTCTGGTTGTGTATTTAGTACTTAGTCAATTCGACTGCACCTTTAAATTATCTATGCTCTGAATGTTGGTATCTTATGGGTTTTAGCCACTTCCGCGCATTCTTATTTTTAGTTTAAATAAATTTTAGTTTTGGGTTTTAATTTGTTCACATTTTTAATTACTTATTTTGCACTCTTGGCTATGTCACTCTCACGTGACAGCCAACATGCCTCGACTCCGGTCGGGGTGTGTCAGTAGCCACCAAAATATGGGGTGTGAATAAAATAGCTAAAAAAAAAGTCACTTAGTACTACGGTCTAGTAGAACAATATCCTTTTTTTTTTCTTCTAAAAGAAATAAAATAAAAATTATCTAATGCGGGTGGACACTTTAGTGGGTCAACGAGTGATCAGAATCCAACTCTTCATTAATCGGAATCCAATTCTTGATTTCCTAGTGTTTATTAAACATATAATTATTCATTAATCGGAATTTAATTCTTTATTTTGATTCCAATTAACGGTAGGTAAACAAGTCATTCCCGGCTTTATGAAGAGTAATAAAATCTAAAAATTTCATAATGTTCATGCGATCAAGCATCCTTTATTTTAGATTTTTTTGTACAATTTCTTTTCAAATACACCTTCTTCTAGCATGCGGAAGGGGAACGGAATGAGAGAAATGAAAATTGCACCCATTCCAAGTGATTCAATAGCGTGTTTACTATCCGTGATGGGAATAAATATAAGGAATTAGATTCCGATTATGGAGTATTCAAGTGTTTAGAGCACTTTTAGTGTAGAAAGGCCCCCCATGACAATTGGCAATTGAATCCGCTCCACTGAATAGTAACTGCCTTTAATAAACATTAATTGCCTTTTGCATTTCCATCCCTAAACTAAATAGCCATGACAATAGACAATAAAATATTACTATTTTTACTTTTATAAAATAATAAAAATAATTTTAAATTTCGAATAAGATTTTTAATCAATCTTGTCACGCCATGTGTCATTATCCGAAAGTAAAATTTTTGTAGATAGATTACGATAAGATTTTTAACCAATTCTATCGCGCGACATGTTCTTAATTATTTAGAATCGTTGAAAATATTGAAATGTGGTGTAAAGTGAGAGAAAATGATAAGGTATTTATAAAAAAAAGTATAATTTTTTTTAAAAAAAATTATTAACTTAATTAATTTGGACCATCGGATTACAAAAATAATTTGAAATCCAACAGTCCAGAATGTGACACGTGGCCCACCACAACATTTCTATTTTTCTTTTTCCATTTTTTTTCTTTTTAATTTTTAAAGCCTAAAAACCTGGACCGTTGATCTGGAAATCAACGGTCCAGATTCAAAGGTAACTGAATGGGGCTGACATGTGGGTCCCAACATTTGAAAATGTGTCGGTAATGTACCTCCACGCGTGCGTGTGGTGCATGTGCCTGACATAATTTTTTTTTATAACGTGACTTACGTCAGCCTTGCATCACAAAACCCTCAAGAACTCAGGCCTTGAACTCTAGTCTCTCCTCTCCCATAGGCTCCCCTTTAGCCCAATTGTCCGAATGAGTTGGAATTAGTTGGGGGAGGCAATTGGATTGGATTTGCTCCCTGTCTACCGGGCTAGTCATCACGTTGGAAGTGCTCTTACTAATTTTGAAGGAATCAAGAGAGGGGTGGAGCCCACACGAAATAAGGAATTCAATTTCTAAAAGTGGAGGAATTGGACTCCCTATATTGATGAGGTATTTGAATTCCATGAGGGTGAGGGAATCGGGAATGCAAGTCTTCTTCCTATTATGCCCTCTTATATTCTTAAAATTTCAATATGCTATTCAACGCAAAATTCTAGCTGTTTGATGGCGTTGTGATTTCCCTTCTCTGCTGCTAGAAGCCATTTCCTTCTATTTTTCTTCCTTTTTTTTTTGCCTTGATACAAACCAAAGGGCTAGCTGTTTAATATATATACACACATACAATACATATAAACAAGAAGAGTGCTGACGAGGTGGATGAGGGCATGTTAAAATAACTAATTAAAATGTTATTAAAAAAATATAGATGAAATAAAACAAAAAAGGACAAGGGCATTTTATTAATCATATTGATTTATATTCCGATTTAGGTGAATTTGTAAACAGCTTATATAAACTCAATTTTACTTCTACTTCGATTCCAGAACATTTAAGTAAACAGTTTCAACAAAAATCTAATTCTGACTCATCCTTAATTCAATTCTTTTTTAATTTAATTTCTCTTATCTTGATAAATAAGCCACAAATATTTATATTTACCAATACTTGGAGAATGAAAATACATATGAACCCACCTAAAATGAAGAATCATACTTCTTAAACTTCTAGGATTGGATTATTGAGATTGATGTGGTATTTGAATTCAGTCTAATCGTACTCATCCTCCACCGTCGAACCACTAACACTAATGTATACCTAAAAAATTGTTTAGCAACCTCTAAAACAAATTTCACATTCTCCAAAATTTGAAATTACCATAGCCCACCAAAATTGCAGCGGGAAATTGAAAAAAATAAAAAAACAAAAACCAAAACAAGAACAAAACAAAAACCTTGCTCCCCATTGGTCAATCACTTACCACGCGGATAGCTACCCTGGCGTCCACTACCGTCGATAAGACCCCCATCTGACGGTCCCAATCCTCTAACCAGCTTCTCAAGCCTTCGATATCCCCTGAAACAATATGATCCACAATACATCCCACTCTATAAAGCACATCCTCTAACTGATTCCCAAATCCACGGTCTGAACATTTGCAATTCTTTCTCTCCGTTTCCGATTTGGGTTTTTGAGTCAAAAGGGTGCCTCAGGTTCTCCGTGAATTTTAGTGCGGTTAGGGTTTGAGATATGGAGACTGGTGGAAAGTTGAAGAAAGGTGCTGGAGGAAGGAAGGGCGGCGGTCCGAAGAAGAAGGCGGTGACCCGGTCCGTCAGGGCCGGCCTCCAGTTCCCAGTCGGAAGAATCGGCCGCTACTTGAAGAAGGGACGGTATGCTCAGAGAGTCGGGTCTGGAGCTCCGGTTTACTTAGCCGCTGTGCTTGAGTACCTCGCAGCTGAAGTAAGTCTCTTTCTATGACCTCTTTTCTCTTTCTCTCTCTAGATCCATTTGTGTGTTTGATCTTGTTTTGGTAGCCAAGGTTTGAGCTTTGGGTATCTGGGTTGTGTTTAATTTTTGTGGTTTAGGGTTTGTGTTAGGTTTCTGCCCGAAATTTCTGTTTGGTTGCTGAGAAAATTTCTGATGTGGGTTTCTTGTTTTTTATCCAGGTGCTGGAGTTGGCTGGAAATGCAGCTCGGGACAACAAGAAGAACAGGATTATCCCAAGGCATCTGCTACTGGCTGTGAGGAACGATGAGGAGCTTGGAAAATTGCTTGCTGGTGTGACCATTGCTCACGGCGGTGTGCTTCCAAACATCAACCCGGTCCTCCTGCCCAAGAAATCAGAGAAAGCCGCCGGAAAGGAGCCAAAATCTCCAAGCAAGGCAACCAAGTCTCCCAAGAAGGCTTAGGTTCTCTCAGTGAATCAATCCCAGCAAATGTTTAATCAAAACCCCACATGTTTAGATTTAGTTTGTGACCCCTCCCCATTTGTATGTAGTCTGTATGCAGCAGGTCTTTGTCTTTCGTTGGTTGTAGGAAAAAAGAGAAATCGAGACTTGAACTTCCATTGAATTTGAAAGCAGTCGTAACCCTTCAAAATCTTGTGTGATCATGTTCATGTTTTAGGAGCTTTGATTTTCTTGGAATTCCATTTATGAAATTGAAACCCCTTGTTTCTTTTGTTGCCTCAAGAAGTAGTTTGTTTGACGATGAGATTTGAAGGTTTGGTAATGATGCCTTTTGATGTGATGTTATTTGTCAATTGATTGCTTTGTGAATTCTTTGAAGAAAAGGGACCTCTTTTTTGCTTTTATCAAGCATAATCTGCACCCTTTATCCAATATTCCTTTTGCCTTTACTGTAATGACTTGGTAGTAGTTTGGTGTCTACGATTGGATTGAATAATTTAATACAGTTAAAGATATGTTAAAAGGAAGAAATGAAAGAACCATTTTTTTAATCTTGGAATTAAGGTAGTTAAATTTCTCATGAAGGAAACTTATTCCATTCAATTCTTCGAAAATGATGATTAAGGGCTCGTTTGGTATACAGGATAGGATTGGAACTAACACTTCCCTTATGTTAAGGCATTGATTGTAGAAAGTGATTTTTGGTTGGAGGGGATGAGAAGAGGAATAGATATGAAGAAAATTCGTCCCTTCTAATTCTATCATTTTGGAGAGAATCCGAATGGATAAGTTTTTTTCATGAGTAATTCATCTTTTAATCTCTTATTGGTTTTAGGTTTTTCGTTTCTCACCTTAAAATACCATAAAATTAGGAGTTATCAATTCCAGTTCAATTCTATATACCAAACGAGCCATAACTTCTTTCATGTCCTCTAATCCCTTCAAAATGAATGTCATTTATCTTGAAATTGATGAGTTCCATCCAATGAAATCTTTGGAGCAGACGAGACCTCAGACCTTGGTGTTTTTAGGCGGAATTGCTCATTGGAAATTGGCATTTGACGTGTAGAATTGAGAAAGGAGAAAGGAGAGTAGAAATTGGAAGTGGGAAACCCTCTTGTTGATGTGCGCAGTTGAATCATTTAATCCTATGCGTTCACCTTCTGCACTACATATGTGATTGATTGGATTTGGCTATGTTCTGTATCCTTTTTATCTTTTGGGGTCCGAAAGAAAAATACCAGTGGACCAATAACTAGACAGTAATGATTATGTGCTTTGATATCTGTTGCGCAAAAATTGTAGCTACCATTAAAATTACTATTTGGTTTTCGGAAATAATCACACCGAAATAATTTGGTGAAGCTTTTTTTTTCTCTTAGTTGTGTTCATGCAGGAACATTCTTGCATAGGAAGAAATATCGCTGAATGGTTTGGTGTTCATTGTTTTTTAGTCACTTATTAATGTAGTACATGGATTTGAATTTGTGTAAGTTATGAAGCACGGATACGGCTGCGGTAGTACGAATTCGGGAGCATGAAAAATAAAAAAATGGGAATTTGAAAGCAGCGGGGGTTCGCCGGTTAAAAAGATTTAAATAACGCACCCCTTCAAAATTCATGTGTAGGACAAAAACAGTGTCGTTTTGTGTGTCAGGGTAGAGACTGCACTTCATCTTCTTTCCGCAGCTTCTTTGCAAGGCGTGACCACCGAGCGACAGCCGTTCACACAGCCGCTACCAACCGAACCCCGGCGAACCAGGCGAATCCGCTCCCGGGGCGCCAAACGGCACCACTTCAAAGAATCCGTGCTCATTTTACTTTCACCCAGCCGGAGGAGCAACGAGCTTTCGGTCAGCTCATGACGACGGCGTTTTGAGGCCATATCCCTCCCAATAGACCGGCGCACGTTAAGGTTAAATGAGAGGCGCAAATGGCGTAGTTGGTATTCTGCGATTTTATTGACTCGCCACTCTTGCTCCAAATTGTTTGTTGCAGGTCTGCCAAAACTTGTCCCTTTTGCTTTGATTTGTTTCTTTTAGAATTTTATTTTTCGATATTCTCCTCGGTCGATTTTGTTCTAAGTTAAAATTCTTTGGTCGAAATTTTATTGCCAGCTGAAATATTGTTATGCATCAAATAGCCTAACTCCAATCCCGTACCGCTGTAGATTAGAGTAGTTTAAAATATCGTACTTATATATAGTTGTTGATAAATGATATAACAGTGAAATTTTGGATTTTAAGTTCTACTGCTTTTGATATTGTAAATATCATGGGTTTTTTTTTTTTGGAGAACAAATATCATGGGTTTGGAGATGTGGGTTATGCCAATTGGAAAGGGCAGTTTACCCGGCCTTTCACACGCAAGTTCAAATCCCCTTCGCCGCAGATTAGAGCAGTTTAGAATATCGTCTTAGGTTTGAATTGTTGATAAAACATATAACAACTAAATTTTGGATTTTAAATGCCACAGAAGCAGGGGAAACAAGTTCCGACAGCTTTTGATATAGTAATTATACTGCAGCCTAAGCTGTTGTCTGTAATATGCAGGGCTTTCCTGGGATACAAATGAACCTGTTCTTAAGGAAGCTTTCGGAAAACATGGTGAAATAATTGAAGGTAGTGTTAAACTCTTTGAGGCTGGCAATAATTTCGTCGGTCTTTATTTTCTTGTAGATGATGCAAGGATACCAATTATTTACTTGAGAATTTATGTCGATGTGGTAAACAGTTTAAGTTATATGTGATCGTGTGAGTGGGAAATCGAGGGGGTATGGATTTGTGAAATTTACTTCCGAAAGTGAAGCCACCGTTGCTCTCAAAGAGATGGATGGTCAGGTAGTTTTTCCATCATGATTAATTTCTTTGTAATTTGCACGTCTCGAAAACTTGAAATCACCCTACTAGCTACCTTATTAGGAACACAAAGTAATATCATTGCTCCATGTTTGTGTTACTTTTCAGGTTCTGGATGGCGGACAAATCCGATTGCAATTTGCACACAAGGAGTAGTGACATTGATCTCAGGTAAAATTTACTTAGTAGATAAAAGCTTTGTACGATTTAAGTGTTTGGTCACACTACTCCGCGCTTTGGTTCTTTCCATGGAGTTTACTAATCAAGTTCTGTACCATATAATTTTCGTTGGCTGGAATTCCTTTTACAGTTGGCTTTGTATTCATTTGTTACCAGTTGCTTCCATATGCTAGTCATGCCTTATATAACCAATATCCAATTTTTCATGTTGCATAAACCAGGAAAATTTAACATTTTGGGAAGCGTTTCGGGTTAGGAAAATGATTTACCTTCAAAATTTCTTGCTTCTCATCAATGGTAAAGCAGGATGTAGGCTGATTTTGGCTTTTCATATTTCTGTCTCAGAAATTGCTTCTATTGACCATCAATTGATGCTGTTAGAATGAAAACTGGTGGCAGGATTTAGCTTGCAATCGTCCAATTGATAATGTATAGCGTAAAGTTGTTTAATTTGATTACAAAACATGCATGTTCTAAGGGACTACAGATGGTGGTAGGGAGCATAGCGTTAACTTGCTCCCTTTTGCTCCCAGGACATATTAGTCTTGAACATAATAGGTGAGAAGTACGGAGAGTCGCACACTATCTCAAAGTCACATCTCCAAGTTTCCATTTGTTTTAGTGCAGGGTTTGGTTGTTCTTAGAAGTTTTTAGTGTTTCCGGTGTACCGTCCGGTATAATTTAATTTAGGATGCTTCGTCTAAATGGTAATATCATGTGTTTGAGCAGGTACAGTGGATTGGAGGGGGCATGCTGTGGTAGGTGGTGGCAACCAGCAAGTCCAAATTTAAGTTGCTCTCAAATTGTTGTCGTCCATTGACAATTCTGTAAAATTCTGATCTTTTGGTACGGCAAGGGTAGCATCTCGATGGCGTAGCAGTTGGATGTTCATACGCAATATGGAAAACTAAGACCTTCATGCCCTTCTTGCTTCTTGCCCCTGCCCTCCATTCCATCTTGGTGTAGTTTTGCATGCGTACATACATCACACAAACTCTCTTGTTTTTGCTATAAAAACAGGTCTTAGTTCTGAACGAAAAACAAAAATGAGAATATGCAAATGTTTTTCTTGTTTGTGAGATTTTGGAGTGAGAATATGGAGATGTTTGTGCTGTTTGTGAGATTTTTGAGGACGCTAAACTTATTGAGATCGGTTTAGACTATGGTTGGGAACGATCTAAATCCGGGTGTGCGATAACATTTCATCCATTTTCCACATTGAAACAAACTGTCAGGTAAAGGTAAAAAAGTGGTTTTTCGTTAAAAATAAACAGTACATGGAGTGTTTCGTTATACCTCCCTAAAAGGAAAACTAATGAAAAGTCTAAAAAAACTTCTCTTTTAACGAAAAGCCTTTTTTTAAAGGTATAGTGAATAGTATCAGGTAAAGGTAAAAATGTGGTTTTTCGTTAAAAGTAAACAGTACCGGGAGTGTTTCGTTAAAACTTCCTAAAAATAAATGAGAACAGCTGCGAAAACGAGTAGAAGTGCAAGATGATGAGATGGAGTAAGAAACCTAATGGTAAGCTTGAAACATAATGTAATAAGGTTTAGGAAGGGAAAAGTTTATGCAAATATTTTTATGTAGCATGCGAGCAGTTGGATTCTCAATCCTTATTTCTCAAACTGTGTCCCTTTTCAACTCCCATAAAAAACACAACGGCTGTCTAATTTCAGGGCATTGAAACCAATGGCGAGTATACAAAGTTGAAAACACAATTTTTGAGTTACTTCGGAAAACAAAGTCGTAAAATTCATTTGATGCAGTAAGAAAACAAGCATAGTAATCTGATTTGAGTTCAATCCTAATTCCTAAACCATTCCATTTTCGTCGATTCAACCGGCCAACACTAAAAGTTACAAAGCATGTGGCATGAAGACATATTGAACAAGACAATGACAAAGTTAACTTCCTTCTCAAGAATAGGTATCGTTTTCATGCTTTTCAGTCTGGGCAACTTCAACAAAAATCAGCCTCCCATCAACCATCTGGACAAATTATCAACAAATTAAGATTTCAGAAGAGAACGATGTCGAAAAAGCACAACAAAACAAAAGATACTGGCAATTTGATCAACCAAACACACACATTCAGGGGATAAAAGACCAAAAATGCTTGACAGACTGCAGTTTATAGCATCTCTATCAATTCAACTTGACTAATTTCAATATTAAATTGAAAAAGGAAACAAATTTACATAATTTAACAGCATAAGAACACTTCTAATACGAGTGAATTAGCCACTTTAATCTGAAAAAATATGGGTTGGTGAATTGGGTTTTGTTTTTCCCATAGAGAGAGGAAATTACCCTGCCATTCATTGCCTTCAAAGCTTTTTGTGCCTCAACATCTGACTGGTAAGTAACAAAACCAAAACCTTTTGGTCTATCAGTTCGACGATCCATAATTAACCTGGCTAAACAAACAAATCAAAAAATCACAAAGGAAAAACCAGTCACTAATTTTTCACAAATTACAGAGTAAAAAAAAAAAAAAATTACAGAAAATTAATATTGAAAATAAAATACCTTCTGTAACATTTCCAAAAGGAGAGAACAATTTCCTGAGCTGTTCATTGGAAGTGAACGATGATAACCCTGAAAAACAAATCCAGGAAATCAGAACAAAAAACCCAAAACATAAAATTTGACACAGAGAGAGAGAGAGAGAGAGAGAGAGAGAGAGAAATTACTGCTGACGAAGAGCTGCGAGCCTAATCTTTTGGCCATCTCGGCGTGTTAACCCAAATCCCAGATTTCTATTTCTTTTGATAAAAAATAGTGAACGAGCAGTTTTGGTACGTTTAAGCTAAATTGGGAATTTAGGGTTCCTCACTTTGAAGTTGTAAATTTGTAATCTCACTTGTGCCCAGATGCTAGATATCTGTTGGGCTTCATTGGGCTTTGTTTATTGCTAATCATCTGGTCCATATTCAGGAGGAGCTGATCCAATGTCTGCCAAGCCCAAATTAGTTTGGAATTAATAAAAAGCAAAATCTACATAAAAACGAGTGGACACTTGCAAATCAAAATTTACATCTCCTCATTTGCATCTATGCATTAGAGCAAAGCTAAAATTTTATGTTTACGATCTCCAATCTTGGAGATGCTCTTAAGTCTCTTGTGCGTTTGTTGCACCGGACTGTCTCAGACTGGACTAGCTTCTGGGACTAAGCTGGACTAGCTTAGTGAAGCGTTTGGTGCAGTGTCAGACTAAGAAGCAGGATAATGAAAACAGTACTATCACGTATATGAACTATAAATCAAGAAGCAAATGTACATATCTGAAGTAATCACTTCCTGTTTTTAATTATTAAAGTAAAGAGAACAATCTCGATATCTGAACTAGTCACACCTAAACCTGTATGATGATAACAATTTACAAATTGTTGAAAGAATAAAGAGAACAATCTATAGCAATTCCCTATGCAAAATAGAAATGTAGAAAAACTCATACTCACATATATACTCATTGCCACCGATTCGAGTCTTTGAGAACCAAACTCAACATTCTCAATATGAAACAAGTATGACACCATTGAAGGGCAGTTGCTACTTGTTACTAATCCAAGAAGAACAAAACAATTCACATAATTTCAGAAAACAACCGTGCCCGACGCTATAATTGGCGTTTCCGCCCAAACCCTCCCATAACCGATTCATGGTTTCCGCCCCACCCCCCCGCCTTATCCCATTTAACGAAAAATTGTTACTTTCTTTTTCCTCTGGCAAATTTAACGACATACAAATGAATATATGCTCTGCAACAAGGAACATCATAATTTCTAATAAATTTAATTAATTATACTAATGACTATTTGAGTTGCTTAAGAAAATTTATGGTAAGAAATGGTACAATTTTAATTCAAACAAATGAAAAAAAAAATCTGAACTTGTAACGAAAAACAATGCAAATAAATTGCAAAAAAAAAATAAAAATAAAAACAAAATACAAAATCCCAATTAGCAGATAAACAACAGAGAGAGTGAGAGAGAGATTTATGAGGACTTACTTTACAACAGAGTGAGTGTGAGGTAGGGGACGATGAAGATTTCAGAGTTCGAGAGTTTTCAGAGGTTGAGAGAAGCGGCGGCGCCTCTAACAAGTAGACAAGGAAGAAGAAAAGGAAGAAGAGGAATTGGAAGAGGAAAGTGGTCAGAGACTTACGAGGACGCGACGGCGGTCGGTGGGATGGTCCGGCGAGGTCGTCGAGCAGGACGAGGACGAGGACTGGCGGGGGGTGGTGGGTGACGCCGGATTGGCCGAGCAGGATGAGGACGAGAGAGAGGAAGGTCTTAGCAATCCTCGGGAATTCGGGGGTCTCGCTAAGAACTTTTAGGAGAGTGAAACTTAATCGCATTAAAACTAGTCCTTCCGAGTGAGACTTAGTCCAGCCAAACAAACACACCCTTAGGCCATCTCCAACCGAAGGGGCCAGAGGGCCAGAGGGCCGAAAATGGCCCTAAAACCGTCTCCAACCGAGGGCTAGGCCAGAGGGCTCTGGAATCTAGGAGGGCCCCACGGAATCGGAGAGGGCTAGAGGGCTGGAGGGCTGGCTGTGTTCGGCCAGCCAGCCAGCCCCGGGCTGGCTATTTTTTTTTTTAATGTTTTCCTGTTGCTGTCGGTTATAACCGACAGCATTAAAGAAGGATTTTTTAATACTGTCGGTTATAACCGACAGTAATAGACAAACCAAAGCAATTTTTTTTTTTAATTTTCTATTGCTGTCGGTTACAACCGACAGCACTAGTTTGAATTTTTTTTGAATGTAACGGCTAGCTCAGCTAGCCGTTGTGCTTCTTTGTTTGTTTGTTTTTTTTTTTTTTTTTTTTTTTTAAATTGCAGCTGTTTGTTGCGTTTGTGGTTTTTTTTTTTTTTTTTTTTTTTAATTTAAACATTCTCAATATTTCTTTCTTCAATATTTCCTTCTCAATTTTTCCTTCTCAATTTTTTTCAATATATTTCTCAATATTTCCTTCAATATATTTTCCAATATTTCCTTCATCTATAATATTTGTTTCAATTTTTCAATAATTTCCTTCAATATTTTTTTTCAATTCTATCTTTTTCCTATAACTTCCTAGGCCATTATACAACATTAAATTAAATTAAGTAACATGAAACAACATTAAACAATATGAAACAACATTAAATAACATTAACCAACATAAAAATTGTACAACATAAAAAAATAAATTATGTTTGGATTTGAATTTAAATTGTAGCTTTAAAATAATAAATTATGTTTGGCCCTATGGCCCTTTGGCCCTCGGTTGGAGACGGTTTTTTGTGACAGGGCTAAAACGAGCCCTCTGGCCCTCTGGCCCTCGGTTGGAGACGGAGGCAAATATGGCCCTGTACTGTTCATTAAAATATTAATATCTTGGAGAATCTTGGAGGGCCAGAGGGCTCAAACGAGCCCTCTGGCCAGCCCTCGGTTGGAGATTGCCTTAGGCCATCTCCAACCGATCCGGCCAGAGGGCCAGAGGGCCGAAAATGGCCCTAAAACCGTCTCCAACCGAGGGCTAGGCCAGAGGGCTCTGGAATCTGGGAGGGCCCCACGGAATCGGAGAGGGCTGGAGGGCTGGAGGGCTGGCTGTGTTCGGCCAGCCAGCCAGCCCGGGGCTGGCTATTTTTTTTTTTAATCTTTCTTATTTCTGTCGGATATAACCGACAGAAATAGTATAATATATATTATTTCTGTCGGTTATAACCGACAGAAATAAGAATTTGAATTTGAAATTTGCAACGGCTAGCGAGCCACTAGCCGTTGCTTCCCTTTTTTTTTTTTTTTTTTTTTTTTAAATTTTTTATGAATTTAAACCTTTTTTTTCTTTCTATAACTTCAATTTAAACCTTTTTTTTTCTTTTTCTTTTTCTATAACTTCAATTTAAACCTTATTTTTTTTTTTTTTCTATAACTTCAATTTAAACCTTATTTTTTTTCTTTTTTTTTCTATAACTTCCTATAACTTCTATTTTACAAAATTTGTTTCAATTTTTTGTAATTCAATTTTTTTCCTATAACTTCCTAGGCCATTATACAACATTAAATTAAATTAAGTGAATTATAGCCCAACATTAAACAATATGAAACAACATTAAATAACATTAACCAACATAAAAATTATACAACATAAAAAAAACATTTAACAACATAAAACTTAAACAATATTTTTAAAAATATTTAAAAACATAAAACGTAAACGCCTACTCGAGGCTTCTTTTGGCCCAAAGATGTGCAACAAGATCCTGTTGTAGATGCTTGTTTGTGGCACGAGAACGTATCATTCTATAGCGCCTCATGTACTCTTCTATAGAGATACTACCAGTTCTTGGATTGAAAGGCAAATTAGGCCCATCATATATTTTTGCACGAGCCCTTCTTGACCTATTTGGATCTTCTTCGTCGTCATCGGACTCTCCATCAATATACCCATCTCGCTCATCCTCCACTATCATATTGTGTAATATGATGCAAGACATCATGATGGAGTCCAAGTTTTCTCGACTCCACCCTCTTGCCGGTTCGTTGATGATCTTCCATCGTGCTTGTAGAATACCGAAAGCTCTCTCAACATCTTTCCTATATGCCTCTTGGTGTAAGGTAAACAACTTTTCCGCGTCATTCTTAGGGTTCGGAATTGCTTGGACAAGTGTCGCCCACTTTGGGTAGATGCCATCTGCCAAGTAATACCCCATATTGTATTGACGACCGTTGATGTCGTAGTCAAGTTGAGGTGCTTTACCTTCCGTCAGGCGATTGAAGAGGGGTGAACGCCCAAGAACTGTAATGTCATTTTGGGATCCAGGGACTCCAAAGAAAGCATGCCAAATCCATGTGTCATATGAGGCAACCGCCTCTAGCACAACAGTTGGCTTTCTCGACCTTCCGCTAAAGCCTCCTTGCCATCCGGTGGGACAGTTCTTCCAATCCCAATGCATGCAGTCTAATGACCCTATCATGCCCGGAAACCCACGGTCTTCAGCTTTGCGAAGGAGCCGATTCAGATCTTCTTGATTTGGCGCGCGGAGGTACTCGTCTTTGTAAACCTGAACAATTGTGACACAGAATTGTTCAAGAGTATCAAGGCATGTAGACTCAGACATACCATGGGTTTCATCCATCGAATCAGCTGGGGAGCCATAGGCCATCATTCGGAGTGCAACAGTAACCTTCTGATGAGGTGAGAAACCTTGGCGGCCTGCTCTGTCCCGCTTCTGTCGAAAGTATGGATTGACTTGCTGGACATCACGAAGTAAACGCTCGAAGACATGACGCCTCATCCGGAAACGACGTCTGAAATCCTCTTCTGTGTACACTGAGTTGGGGTTGAAGTAGTTGTTCATCAGATTGGCTTGTGTCATCTCTCTGTTTCGTGGTTTGTAAGATCGACCAGCAATAGAGCCACCCCATTGAGGTTGTTCCTCAGTTGGCTGACACACCTTCGCCGCTGCCATGGCTGCTGCTCTGTTTTGTTTGTTGCGCCTTACTTCAACTTCTTCATCAGACTCCTCATCTTCTCGTCTCATTTGCGCCCATTTTTCTTCCAATTTGGAATTGGATGAGGACCCCCAATTGGAATTTGAAGAGGATCCAAAGTTGGAATTCATTGCAAACTTGAATTGAAAGAGATTGAATTGAAATAGATTGAAATCAAAGTTGTGTGAATTATAGCCCAATATCCACCCTATTTATAGCAAAAAAAAATTCAAATCCAACGGCTAGCTGACCTCAGCATGATGTCAGCTACCAACGGCTAGTTGACGTCATGCTGACGTCACTTAGCCGTTGGATTTGAATTTAAATTGTAGCTTTAAAATAATAAATTATGTTTGGCCCTATGGCCCTTTGGCCCTCGGTTGGAGACGGTTTTTTGTGACAGGGCTAAAACGAGCCCTCTGGCCCTCTGGCCCTCGGTTGGAGACGGAGGCAAATATGGCCCTGTACTGTTCATTAAAATATTAATATCTTGGAGAATCTTGGAGGGCTAGAGGGCTCAAACGAGCCCTCTGGCCAGCCCTCGGTTGGAGATGGCCTTAGTTCTCTCCTAAACCCAAACAAGGGGCTTTTACTTTCTATTTTCTGTTTTTTATATCTTGCTTACAAGTATAATATACATTCATATATTGAGTTAAGGTAGAATGTTTTGCAAATGGATTTATGTTAGTTTATTAGTTTTTTTTTGTTATAAGATATTAATTAGATTTTTTTGGAGTTGAAAAATGCGTAATATTAGAAGATTTTAATTGATTATTAATTTTTTTTAGAAAATATAAAATGGATATAAAAAAATAAAAAAATGTAATTAGATAACTGGACTTACTCTTAAAAACCATCCATATTTTTGGACCTGGATCTAAAAGCCCCTAAAATTTATATAGTAAAATATGTTATCCGCCAAGGCGGGATGTAAAGATGCATATATCCTTCTAAAGGGTGGATGCAATAATCATCCTTTTTATTAAAGATCGATGATATTCCCCCCTTTTTGCCCATCTTATATAAGGATATATCATTTTTTTTTTATAATGATATATTTATACTAAAGGTGTTATTGAAATAAACTGGTATTCAATTCGAGAGATTCGAATTTAAAAACTCTTCGTTACAAATGAAAAATATCACTATAGAATAGTTAAATTTTTCTTAAAAAAAATTAGTTTGATTTTTCAAATCTTTTATTAATGGGCATGATTATAAAGAATTTATGTTTAAAGATCCGTTGAGAAGTTATTGCAACCTAAAACAATTAGATATCTAGTATATTTTGGTTAAGGAATTGAACACTCACACTCAACAATCATTTTTTATTTTATTTTATAAGGAGTACATTACATTTATAATTCAACCACAAAGGGGCACTAGCCATAAGACAAAATATAAATACAGAAAGACACACACCAACAACATATACAACAAACTCACGATGAGTTGTTGCAACTTATTTCGACTCTGAAAGAGTTAAATTGAAAAAAACTTAAAACAAGCCCCTACAACATCCATAATTTGAAGTTACACTTGATACACAGACTTAGTGTCTCCAATATAATCAGCCAAAGTATTATAATTTCTTTTGCGCTTCTTAAGGAAGTTCTTGAACCAATACGTCGAAAGTTTTGGGTGCCTTTTCAGTCCATTGTCAAAATCCACATAATTGATACCAAATCGAACTGTATACCCTTCTCTCCATTCAAAGTTGTCTAAAATTGACCATGCAAAGTATCCTTTCACATTACTTCCCTTCCTGCATCCCAAAAAAAAAATTAATGGTTTGACATCAATATGATTACTAAATAACCAAAAAGCAATATAGTTTTAATTACTTTGTCTACAACACTTACTTGATTGTTGCTTGAAGATAACAGAGATGCTGATTGTAGTAGTCAGTTCTATTGGTATCATGAAGAGCATCCTCTAGTGATAAGGTTGAATTACTGACCTCGTCAATGTCTGCATTAAAATTTATTACCATACATATTTAGTATTTTTCTCTTTTATCTCAAAAGAGAGATGATTGATTTTATATTTAGATTTGGCAGTACTTAACTGTATTTTACACATATATAAAAAGTGATATATAAGTGAAATAATTAAGTTAGTCATAAAAGTGTTAATTACTGTTCTCAGTAATGTAAATGATGGGATCACCATACTTATTCTTCGTGTAGAGTACAAAATCATGAATTCCTTTTGGATAAACATATAACCAGTTTGAAGCAGCCTGTCATACCATTTGAAGATATTTGAGATTTATAAAGGTTGTATAAATTAATCCTCCAAATATAAATACCTTAACCTAAAATTTGATGTGTACCTGAGGACCACTAGGAACTCCATGAAGTTCAGCTGCCACAACATTTATTAGTGTGATCAATATTAGAGTCTAATAATACTAAGATAATAATTAATTAATCGATAAAAGTTTTGAATTTGTACTCACTTAGTAGAGTAACATGTGGATCATATAAGTAACTTGCAGGTTCAGAATAATTCTTAGGTACATCAGCTGCATATCAAGCAGAATAATAGTTTAGTCCAATAAAGTCAAAAGACCCAATTAACATCTTTGATTCTTCATCTGTGAATTTGGGTAATCGTTCTCTAACGCGGCCTTGCATGGTGTATGGGTAGTCACCTCTTGTAATTGGATCCATAAACCTATAAAAATGTGAAACTTCCAAACATGAACTTATAGTATGCATATTATACCAGTCACGGCTAGCTAGCTAATCAACTTTATGAGTCATAAATAGGGCAACCTCAAGCCAACAAAGCTCCTTGTTTTGCGAGGGTCGGGATGGGGAGGGAAAGGGTGAGGAACGTCCATCGTACGCAGTCTTACCCTTAATTTGCAGATAGACTATTTCCACAACTCAAACCTGTAACCTTTCGTTCACAAAGGAGCGACATTTCGGTTGCGACAAGGTTCACCCTATTTATGAGTCATAAGTAAAAAAAAAATCAATTGCACGTGCCATCCGAACATAAAATCCAAAGCTCGATATGAAGCATCTATATCTTCCTTTGCTTCTAAAGCAGGCTCAATCCAATGCGACACTAGTGTTATTCCTATCACCCCATTCTGATATGCCTACAAAGAAAATTCACAAAATTATTTGATTTAGTGCCCTACAAAGAAAATTCACAAAATTATTTGATTTAGTGACCTACAAAGTCCAAACTTTGTTTACCTCGCTATACAAAATGTTTCCAAGCACACCAATATTCAAACAAAAACAGGAACTAGCTAGCTAGTTAATTAATTATACCTGAAATTTTTCTTTGTACACTTTTACAGCAGCTGCATGAGCAAGGAGTTGGTGGTGTGTGACCAAATAAGGTTCGATAGCTGAATCTCCACCGAGGCAGGTTGGGTCTTGCCAAGCAGAGCATCGTCCTGGTGTGTGGATCCCAATAGTATAAGCATGGTTACTAAAGGTATATGGCTCATTCAACGTGATCCAATGCTTCACTCGGTCACCAAAAAGTGAAAAACAAAGTTTTGCATAGTCTTTAAAGTCATCGCTGTGTGTACACATTTCAAAACGTTTTTGTTAGATTTAGTACGTTTTAGTTAAGCAAATGATCAATATTATACATAAGATAAAATTTGTTCACTTACGCAATACGAGGGCTTAAGAAACCACCATATGCATCTTCTAAAGCTTGGGGAACATCCCAGTGAAAAATTGTCACAAATGGCTGCAAGCCCATATATAACATTACCGGAACAAGAAAATTAAAAGTTCGATTCAATATTGTTTTATGAGTGCACGTAATTAAAATCTAATTATATATATTATGTAAGAGGGATGATTAGGTAACTTTATTACCATGGAGAAGGAGTTCATTGATGAGATTGTCGCAATATTCAATTCCTTTTCTGTTAACACCCCCACTTAGCGTTCCATCTAGTAAATAGAACAATATAATCAAATGAGTGAATACCTATCTATATATAGAAATCGAATTAAGAAAAACAGGTTAATCCATGAAGTAATTGGTCCCAAATCAAATGTATGGATCCAGATGATCAAACATTACTTGGTAACAATCTGGACCAGGAGATAGAGAACCTATAAGCATCCAATTTCATATTCTTCCTAATCGCTACATCTTTCTGTAATGACAAGAAACATATATACGTAGTTATTATAAGAAAGAAGCTAAAAAGCAATTAAGGATCTCATGTTCAATGTGCCCTTATAGTGGGAAAGGTTTGGAGGATAAAAGTATTCCTTGTTCTACAACCTTATAGAGATGGTATTGATCAATGGCGACATCTCCATTGCTGCGATCATCGATTTTTTCTGTAATTAACCATTATTATTTAAAGCATAAAGGTGGTAGAAGTCATATAACAATGCCAACTATTTTGTGTATATGTGTGCATGTATAGGCCATATCGGAAAATATACATATATACCACATGCCCAGGGTAACCAGTATGCAGAAGACTATAACCTGGATGGTTGTGCGTGAAGGTGTCCCATATGCTTGGTCCTCTGCCATCTTCGTTCCATGCACCTTCTACCTGAAATGTCCATATGCACATTCAACTCAAGATGTCAATATTCATGCTTGGATATATAAATATATATATATATATATATAAATATATATATATATATATATATATATATATATATATATATGTGTGTGTGTGTGTGTGTGTGTGTGTGTGTGTGTGTGTGTGTGTGTGGGTGTGCTAGTTTTTTCTGACATTGAAAATCAAATTAAACATAAGTGATTATATGAAAAATTAATTAAAGGGTAATTAAATAGCTAAGCCCTAATAGAGACTGGTCTGGTAAGCTGCTGAAGCTGCACCAAAGACAAACCCTGGTTTAAGAGCATCAAATTTGGTCCTGTCAAGAGAATTGCAAACAATGGGTCGATCTAGCTTAGCAGCTTTGGTGTTTGTCAATAAAAAACCAGTGAGTAGCAACACACACAAGAGCAAAGATCCTAACTCGTGCATAATGCATGGGGTTTATATAGAGGGGTTTTGGTGGTCGAGATAGCTAGGTTGGTTCTTCCCTGCATAATGCATTGGGTTTATATAGAGGGGCTACGTACTACGTATACATGAGAAAATAATTGATAAGCATTTATTTAGTAAAATTTGATAAACGCGGGCAGACTTTAGAAAAGTGTGGACCATTTTAAAGGATCAAAGCAAGAACTTTTTGTAACAATAATAGAGTTGGGATAATACACACACACGTGTGTGTATATATATATATATATATATATATATAACAATAAGAGACTCAATAGGTTACCACATGTTTCTCTAAGGTTTTCCTCAACTGGGTTCTCTTTCTTCCTTTCGTTTCAAGATTCGGTTGAAATGGATAAAAAAACAATGCAGTTACTCAAAGTTCTATTGGGAATCATTGTTAATGATGTGTTTCTTCGTTTTTACAGGGAATGAAACTGCTCTCTTCCTCTTCTTCACACCCACGTTGATAGCATTGATCTTCAACAGTTAAAGGTGAGATAAATGTGATCTGGTGTTGTGTGGGCGAGACATTGTAGATTTGAAAATTTTCCTTCTATTATATTAAAAACTTGAACTAAACTCTTACTGGGTTTGTGCTTCAGATTTTTGTCCTGCCAAGACTTTCTACTATTTTGACTTATTTGAATTTCGTTATCTGAACTCTGTTCTTTAAATTTGGTTATGTAAATTGTGCCTAATATTTGATGTGGCCGGTTGCTTTGTATGGCTGGCTGGTGTTATTTGGGCCTGTTTTTAGTTATAATGGGAAACATGGCATATTAGTTATATATGTGCTCATGAATTGATTAGGATTAGGATAGCAGAGTTTTTGCTAATTTATGAGTTTTTATTCTCTGTACTATTATAATCGTCCTCATGTATATTGGGACTAAATTGAATAATGATGCTTCCTTTTCTTCTCAGTGAAAACACATACCAAAGCAACAAAGCTATGGTGGTGGGATATGAATGTGTTTGCCAAAGTTCACTATAAATAGATTGTACATATTTAATTCTCTAGGATATTGTAACTGTATTTTGGTTCATACTGGGTAATAGATTGCTTCTAATTAGAGCCTTTATGATGGTCACTATCAGTTCTCGCATATATTGGGCAATGCAGTTTTGTTGGTTCATATTAGGGAGTAGATTGCTTTTAATTAGAGCCTTTTTGACGGTCGCTATTAGTTCTCGCACGTATGGGCAATGGAGTTTTGTTCTTTATCAGTTGTAGCGACATACTAAGTCATGATTGTTACAACCTCTGACCTTGAACTTTCTTTTTGCTTATTTAGGTGAAGTTTGCAATCCAATACATGTGAAGAGCTATCCAAAAAAATGCAAATTTTGACATAATGAACGTGAACATCATTAAGGTATCTTATCCATGAGTATTTTTTCTATCTGTATCCTCATAAACTTAGTTTATCTTTATCATTTTCCTCATAACACTACATTAGGGGAGCCCCATGATCCTTATTTTCATTAAAACAGATGTGTGATACATCTAATGATCCTGATTATCATTAAGACTTAGATCTTATCTAACCATTCTACATTCGAATTCCAACCAATAACTGGAATCCCCAATCTAAGCAACTCAACATACGTGTCTACAAAGAGAATCAAATATGTAGTGAGCTGTATTTTGTGGTATTGTAAGGATAAGATGATATATATGCCTCCGTTTTTCTCGACAGGAAACTGAGATTGTATGATGCGGTTGAAGACGCCAACGTAAATGCAATAGAAAGAAGAGGGACAAATAAAGAATAGAGGATAAAATACATTAGCTCCCTTCGGTTCTGTTAATTGGTACTTTTCTCCTATTTTTCATTTTTTAAATGGACGAATACATATCCATCATTCCTATATACAATCAGAATAACTATATATTTCGTGTATCACCATTCTCTTGGCCTAAAATCTTATTTGGATGGTTCTGCTTTTGTACGAAGTTCTTTCTTATATGATGACTTCCTCGCCTATTTTGTGTTTGATTGCACTCTAGAGTTAGGTGTATGAAAACAAACAAATTTTTTTTCTTTCCCTCAAGTGACAAGTTTGTAAACAACCATTAATTGAAAAAAATCATGCTGTTTTAATGGCCTGATCTAAAATGAATTTGTATTAAATTAAAAGTCAAAATTTGCATGCCACTTAAATTGACACAAATTCAGCATTTGTAGTTGGCTCCAAGAACCTACTTTGGCCTAATTTTTCAGAAATACCCCGTGTTTTTACAAACCAAAAGCTAAAGGAAGGACATGAAACCCAAACCAATTTTTGGTGCTTCTTAAGTTGACCACTACCAAACAATCATGTGGTAAAAAATAAAACATATTAATAAGCATTTTCGAATCGAGACATCATAGAGAATGCTCCCGATTGGACAAAAAATTATAATCAGTACCTCCCAAATTACCAACATGCGCCTCCCCAAGTCACATGCTTAAAGCAAACATTTTTTTTACCCAAAACTACAACACAACAATGTCAGGATCAAAAAATCGTGAAATAATTAAACCATCACATCTTATATTGTGGAAGCTGAGGCTAGGCCTTACATTAAAGCATCACATCTTATAATGTGGAAGCTGAGGATAGGCCTTACATTTACCAGTTTAATATATTTGCAAAATTATATAATTTAAGAAGCGTTACAATATATACTTCTGCGGTACTTTATCGTATCCGTTAAATATCATAGAGTTTGAATTCACTGTTAGGTTCATGATGTTTATTAATTCTTTTAGATATACTTTTCATGGAGCACCCTCACAATCATGCAAGACAATGGCGTCCATCATTGAGTCCTGAAGAACATCAAAGATATCTAGCCAGACGACGTCTAATAGCACGAGAAAAAAGACAAGAAATTGCAAATGTAAGTGATGATCATACTGTGGCAACCACCAGTAATACACAACAAAGAAATCATGTACCTGATTATCCTGCTGAGTCAGAGCCCAGTTACATACAACAACCAACTCTTGGTATTCATTTTAATTTCAAAATTTTAAATTTATTCCATACTCATGCAACAAAAAAAAAATCTAACTACAAAAAATTTAAATCATGTCTATACAACATGTAGGTCTTGATACTATACAAGAACGAGTTGATGTAAGTACCTATGATGCTGAGGCAGGCCCCAGTAATATACAACAACAAATTCATGGTATTTATTTAATCTTTATTTTTTTTGTTTTTTAATTTTGTATAAAAAAAAAAACAACTAATTTCTAACTTTTAAATATACAAGAAGTAGGTTCCAGTAATATACAAGAACAAGTTCATATGGATTACTATGGTGCTGAGGTCGACCCTAGTAATATACAACAACAATTCCCTGGTATTTATTTCAATTCCCTTTTTTGTATTTATTTCATACTTAAAACATTATGCAGTTTTTTATATTTACTCATGTCTAAATATCAAGAGGACATGCAAATAGAGCTAACCGTAATGTGCGCCAAAACAGAGCAAGAAGAATCCACAATTGTGCGAGAAATTATAATGAGAATCAAGGCATCCTAGGTTGTCAATTACCTGGTCCAACCACATGCCCATACTGTTATGCACGATTATTTACTAGAGAAACAATGAATATGTGTTGCTTGAAAGGAAGAATTTCTTTACCCCCAATTCAGTCTCCACCAGAAATGGTTGCTCTTTTCTCTAACCAAACAAATGAGGGTAGACACTTCAGGCAAAATATTCGAGCTTACAATCACGCATTTGCATTCACTTCAATGGGAGTACACGTGGATGAAAGAATAAATATTGGTGGTCGTGGGATTTACACATTTCGTGCTCAAGGTGCATTATATCATAAGATTGGTGGACTTTTACCAAAGGAAGGGAACATACCACGATTTTTACAAGCTTATATATATGACACTGAGCATGAAGTTGAAAACCGAATGTGTGAAAGTGAAGTTTTAGATAGACGTGTGGTTGAAAAGATACAACAGATGTTGAACAACCATAATCCTTTTGTTCATACATTGCGAAGCCTCGGACAACGCCAAGATTTGCCGAATTGCAAGTTGATCCTAAAAGAGCAACCAATAAATCGGCGTCAGTATAGTTTACCATCAGCATCACAAGTTGCGGCAATTATAATAGATTGAGATAATGCCACAATTGCAAATGGAAGGGATATCGTGGTGGAGACAATTAGTGGAAGACTTTCTCACGTCCGAGACTACTTTGGATTTTACGATCCGTTACAATATCCACTATTGCTACTTTACGGTACATATGGTTGGGATGTTAATAAGCGTGAAGATGGTGGAAGAGCAATAACATGTTGCGACTATTATGCTTATATGTTGCAGG
The DNA here is from genome assembly GCA_036320875.1 of Cotoneaster glaucophyllus. Taxonomy (NCBI): domain Eukaryota; kingdom Viridiplantae; phylum Streptophyta; class Magnoliopsida; order Rosales; family Rosaceae; genus Cotoneaster; species Cotoneaster glaucophyllus. Next base: position 7,968,069 of record CM070061.1, read on the forward strand.
TTTGTACCGATAACATAATTTACTTCCCAGTAGTATATATAGATGAATGATGATTCCCATTAAAAGCAATATATGAAATTTGCTTTTGCAGATACGCCATAATGGATCATCACTTTTGCTTTGAGGTGGGCTTCTCTTGCAACAATATGTTGTAGTTAACTACATTAAAATTGAATCACAAAAACTTAGATGGCTGCGTTCTAATCAAGCCACAGTTAGAGCGGATCTCTACAAAGGACTTGAAGACTCTTTAAATGCAGGTATGTATATCGTTTAAGTCATCGTTATTTAGAAATATAACTTTGTTCAAAGTGTGTACAATATATATATATATATATATAGCTACTAATTGAAATAAAAAATTATCAGGTAGCATCAGGCGTAGAATTATTTTACCATCATCATTTGTTGGAAGCCCACGTGACATGTACCAACGATATCAAGACGAAATGACTTTGGTTCAAAGATTCGGAAAGCCATAGCTTTTTATTACCATGACATGTAACCCAAGTTGGGAAGAAATCAAAAGCGAATTACTCGCTGGACAAACACCACAAGATCGTCCTGACTTACTCACTAGAGTATTTCGTGCAAAACTTGAGCAACTAAAAGAAGACATCATTGAAAAGGGGGTACTGGGCATTGTTGTTGCTTATGCATACGTTATTGAGTTTCAGAAACATGGTCTTCCACATGTGCATATGTTGGTGGTGTTAGATGAAAATGATAAGATCAATAACCCAGATGAGTATGACCAAATTGTTAGAGCTGAAATACCCAATGAAGATGTAGAGCCTCAACTTTACAATGTGGTGTTAAACCATATGATTCATGGCCCGTGTGGGATTCATAATCCTCAATCTCCATGTATGAAAAATGGGAGTTGTAAGAGAAAGTATCCCAAACCATTTGCACCAATCACTGTTCAAGGGAATGATTCGTATCCAATTTATCAAAGGCGAGGAAATCGATTACCCGTCTCACTTGATCGACAAGGAAACATAATGGTTGATAATAGTTGGGTCATTCCATATAATCCATGGTTGCTGTTAAGGTATGATTGTCACATTAATGTTGAAATTTGTGCAAGCATAAAAAGTGTGAAGTACTTATATAAGTATGTTTACAAAGGCCCAGATAGAGTGACAGTCGAAGTGCAATCAGACCCTGAATATGATGAATTAAGGCAGTTTCAGGATGCAAGATGGGTTTGCGCACCAGAGGCATTATGGAAGATATTCAAGTTCATTATTAATCGAATTTACCCATCTGTTGAGCAATTGCAAATACACCTTCCTAATATGCACCAAATTCAGTTTCGTGCTGAAGAGAGTATAACAAATATTCTTCATGATGAGAGTACAAGAAAGACAAAGTTGACTGAATTTTTTACACTTAATCATGTGGATGTAGAAGTTCGACGGTACTTATACATGGAGATCCCATCACATTACATATGGATTCAAGCTCAAAGAAAGTGGTCGAAAAGAATGAATCGTAACAAGGTTATTGGGCGAATATATGCAGTTTCACCTGCTGAAGGCGAAATTTTTTACCTTCGGATTCTTCTTAATCATGTTTGAGGACCAACATCCTTCACAAACTTGAGAACAGTTAATGGGGTTTTGCATCCAACATATAAGCAGGCAGCAGAACAACAGGGTTTGTTAGAAAGAGACGACAATATTCGACAACGTTTGCTAGAGGCCTCCACAATTCAGATGCTGTCGGCTTTAAGAAGATTATTTGTCACCATATTGGTATATTGTGGACCAATTGGTGTTCGAGGGTTATGGGATGAGTTCTATCAATTCATGATAGAAGATTATGTTTCCACGACTAACATAACTCGCACACTTGCTACCAACAGACTCTTGCGTGAGTTGAACACACTTTTGGTTCAATTTAATAAGAGTATAAACGAGTTTGATTTGCCAGGAATGCCAAGAGGAATTGAATCAAGTTCAGGAATGACAAGATGTATTGAAGATGAAATATCTATAGATATTCCACAACAAAATCTTGATGCAATCGAACGCTTAAATGATGACCAAAGAAGTGCGTTTAACACAATAATGGGTGCAGTTCAACGATCGGAGAATGCAACTTTTTTTGTGGATGGTCCCGGTGGAACTGGAAAAACTTACTTATATCGCGCATTGTTAGCAAACTTGAGAAGGTTAGGGCACATAGTATTAGCAACAGCATCATCTGGAATAGCAGCTACGATATTTCATGGTGGGAGGACAACACATTCTAAATTCAAGATACCACATAGTCTCGATGCATCATCGATGTGTTTTATCAGTAAGCAATCTGATTTAGCAAAGCTAATACAAAAGGCAAAGGCAATTATCTGGGATGAAGCAACAATGACGCATTGCCATGCATTTGAAGCACTTGATCGAACATTCAGAGACTTAACAGATATTGACTTACCATTTGGGGGGAAGATAATGATATTTAGGGGAGATTTTCGACAAGTTCTTCCTGTTATCCAGAAAGGAACCAAGTCCGAACTAATCAAAGCTAGTGTCGTTAAAGCATCATTTTGGTCACAGGTAAAGATTTTAAAACTCAAACAAAACATGAGATCCATAAATGATCGTGAATTTTCAAAATTTTAGCTTCGTGTTGGTGATGGGAATGAAGATGTTATTATGGATGATATGGTAAAACTACATGAATGCATGGTGATACCATGGAAGAGTGAGCATTCCATTAATCAATTAATTGCCAAAATCTTCCCTGACTTAGAGGATCATATAAATGATGCAACCTACATGGTGGAAAGGGCAGTGGTAACTCATACAAATGTAGACGTTGATATGTTGAATGAAAAGATAATCAATATGTTTCCAGGTTTAGAAGAGACAATGTATTCATTTGATTCAGTTGAGGATGACACAAGGAATTTGTATCAGCCAGAGTTCTTGAATTCAATCTCACTTGGTGGTTTGCCTCCACACAAGTTAACTCTGAAAAGAGGTGCTCCAATCATGCTTTTGAGAAATATTGATCCGAAATTGGGATTGTGTAATGGTACAAGATTATTGTGTCGTGGTTCTTACCGAAATCTTATTGATGCTGAGATTCTAACTGGACAATTTGTCGGATCCAGAGTTTTCTTACCAAGAATCCCTTTCAAAAGCATTGATACCGCTGGGCTTCCATTTGAACTTACAAGAAAGCAGTTTCCAGTGAAACTAAGTTTCTCTATCACTATAAACAAATCTCAAGGTCAGACAATACCACATGTAGGCATTTACCTTCCAGATCACGTCTTCAGTCATGGACAATTGTATGTGGCTTTATCAAGGGGGGTCTCAAAGTCAACCACAACCGTGTTAGTAAAAAATGGTTTTGTAGTAGGCCAACAAGGTGTATTTACACGGAATGTAGTATACAAAGAAGTCTTGCTTCATTCCAGCTAATTATGGTGATTCCTATTAGGTAACAACTTTATTAACGATAACCTTTCAATTTGCATTTCTCACTTATCAATTAACTCTTTCTATTTGATTTTTAATTTTCTCACTATCGTTTGTAGATTGACAATGAAAATTTGAAGCATCAATCAGGAACAAATGAGTGGAAATTGCAGCATTGATGTCATATTTCTTTTCAAAAGAAACAGTGACATATAGACTTTATGGGTATTGTGATGTATGTTTTATATTTTGACATTTAAGTTGTTTTGTATTTTGCTACGAGTACTTAATGTTCTTATCTACTCATTTTTTATTCAGATCTACTTACTATTGTTCATGAACTTTAGGTAGGAACTTGCATCCAAAATCCCATGTTTGACAATTGCATGAATAACATTTAAATCATTACTTTACGCAAATTGAAAACGAAAAACATGACAACTTTTTAGGACGTTCATGATAAAGAAAAAGTTCATCTTTGCACAATACATTTAAAATATATCTTGACAATTACAATGGAAAAAAATAACACAATACACCTTTAGAGGCGCGTAGCGCCCGTGATGCAAAAATGCCTCTCGCACGCATGTTAGTGCGTGCGGAGAGGCTAGTATATATATATATATATGTGTGTGTGTGTGTGTGTGTGTACACGTTTGCAACATTATTATTTTTAACAAATAAACAATTTTTCAACCATATTCCCTAATTTTTAAAGCTAATTATTTATTACTTTCCCTTTTTTTATTTTGCCACCTCTTCCTTTTTTATTTTGCCACTTAGTACTATGATCTAGTGATATTCTTTTTGTTTGTAAGTGATAGGACTCAAATTCAATTCTTGCCAAATATGAATTTGAACCATAATATTGCTAGCTAGGCCATTATGAGGCTTAGCCCACCCCTCCAGCGCTCCATTAGTGTTGATAATATCGTCTGTTCAAAAAAAAAAAAAAAAATTAAATAAAAATATTCGAAAAAGAAGGAGAAAAAAAAAACATTGTTACAAGAAAAAATATATATTTGAACAAACAATAATATCTACACTAAGAGAGTGAGGAATTTTGCTTTTAGGGAGAATCGAACTTAAGACCTGTTATTTATAAGTGAATAGCAACACTACTACAAAAGTTCCTTATTGTGTCGGTGGCTGGTGTCGGTTTTATATAATATAGTGGCAGATAAGATATTTCCGACACTCTTTTCATGATGTCGAAATTACTGTCGGTTATAACCGACATAAACTATTAATGTCGCTTATGAACAACATAACTTTTAATATTTTTAAATGATGGTGTCGTATAAAAAGAAAATCGCGTCGCATTAAGAATCGTGTCGCTTCTATGCGACACAAATAATAATTTTTAAATATTGTAAAACACGATGTCGGTTGTAGCCGACACTAACAATTATTTTTTACTAGTTTAAAACACAATGTTGGTTGTTCCCATTACTTCACGTGACTCTCTCTCTCTTACACACATATCAATGCATCACATCATTTTTCAATTTCCTTCTTTTTGGCCGGTTCCCTCACATGGGTTCTTTATCTCTCTTTGACACACAAGCCTAATTTCTCTCACTTTTCTTTCTTTCTTTCTTTCTTTCTTTTTTTTTTTTATTTTTTTTAATTTTTTTTTGTAAACTGGTTCTTCTTCAACCCTCTCTTTTCCGTCTCCATAATGTCTCTTTCGGTACCCACCCACTCAACCTTCTTTCATCCCTTTCTCTCTCATTCCTATTCTCTCTCTTTTTCCTCGACTTCTCCATTTCCCATCCCTCCATCTTCTTCTCTTTTGGGTGGGATATTTCCCCCCATTTTTTAAACGAAAAAGAGGATGCCAGTCTCCCTATTTCAAGAGGCTCACCTCCCTCATTTATTTCTCCCTTCTTCCAAGCACACTCTAAAACCGCAGCTCCTCTCTCCACATTTTCTCAAACACTAACCTCCGTTTCTGCAAACCAAACCTTAATCTTCCATCATCAACCCATAAGACCTCTCAGCCATGGATTTACTGCATCATCAGAAGGGTACCAGCACCGACCTTTGTGCCGACAAACTCAGAGGTAAACTTCTCACCCTCCCTTGCCGATTCATGCACTCAGGTTCACGGAAAATAATCTCCACTGAGCTCATCTTTTATGTTCTTGTTTAGTAAGATCAGTAGTTCGAAAGTCCATATAAAAATCCATGCATGTTCATTTTGGATCTAAAGAGCAAGGACACTGGAAATCGCAGATCCATAATTTTTGAAAGGTATAAAACCTGAGTTTAATCTATAGAGATTAGAGCCCTAACGTTGAAGTAGTAAAGTATTGGAGCACTGATCTGATGGCAAGCATGGCAGCATGGAGTTCGATAGTATTATATGTGGCAGCATAGAGCTACAGAATCTTTGGTCTTCGACAAAGGCAAGCACGCGAAAGCATCATGGCAGCTGCTAGTATTATATGCAAGCATGAAGCTTTGATTAGTATTATATGTAATTGTTCATTTTTTTTATCTTCATCTTGTAACCGGTTCTCTAATAGCTCCTATATATGTGTTATTTGTACTTCCTTATTTATATGAAATAGAATACATTTAACAAGAAATTCTACACCCAAAGACCCCAGTTGAATTCTTGAATAAATTGAATCTGTGAAGTTTGCATCTCATGTACCATCTGTGTAGGAATGCATGATAATTATTTTATTCAACGAGATTTGGGTAAGTCGGTTTGTACCGACAATAGATTAAGTATTTTATTTGTTAGCTGCTAGTTAAAGTCGGTTATGACTGCCATCATGTTAGAACATCACGTCGCTTTTAAGCGACGTCATAGTGGTGTCGCTTTTATCCGACGCTGAGTCGTGTCGGATTAAGCGCACAACCGACATTGAAGCCCTTTTGTGACGGTAGCAATGGTGTCGCTATTCTAATCCGACATTGCATAGTTTTACGTTTTTTGTCAAATTTCCGACAGAAATTGGAGTTCTTGTCGGTTTTTGATTCGCCAGTGATAGCCTCTTTTGTAGTAGTGCAATACCACTAGACTGTAGTACCAAATGACGAAATTTTTTTTTTTTTGGTCAAGGAAAATGACAGAAAAGTTAAAAAGTGGAGAAACGCACCTCAAGATATTATTCAGTATACGACTTTTCTTCCTTTATACTGTTAATCCAATTGGGACCGTACTCCATTAGCAAGCAGTGGCGAAACATGCATGCATGCATGCAAGGGACGAGAAATGTTCAAGTGTTGATAAAGCCCTTCAAAAATATTCTGGAACGTAACCATCGATCATTCTCTTCGTGCCAAATGTTTGCTCGAATATTTTAACACAGTCAACACCCAGTTATCTTAACTCGCAAAGAACTATATATGCCCATGATGAATGCTTCCTTAATCAAATCACCTTACGAATAATTAATAGTTTTAACCTTTCATTTCAGTTTTGAAGTTTTAGAATTGATTGGCAGAAAAAAAAAGGTTTTAGAATTGAATGACCAGTAATATTTCAAAATCTCAAACTGCAAATTGAATATTGATTTTTTTTCCCATTTCAATGGAATGCTTCGATCCGTCAAATGTGGCTTGGCTTTCTGTTCTTTATATTCCAAGCTTAGGTCTGTATATGTTTTTTTATTTTTTTTATTTTTATATTTCTTATCTTTTTCGTGTAATAACCTATGTGTTGTGATTGGAAGTGATTTTTTGACGATTGTTTTAGTATTTTATTCATACCATTTATTTAGGAGAAGGATTTGCAGAAATCGGCAATGTCTCAAAGCAATCATGCTGAATGTGGCTTGGCTTTCTGTTCTTTATATTTCAAGCTTAGGTTTGTATATGTTTTTTTTTTTAATTTTTTTTATCGTGTAATAACTTATGTGTCATGATTGGAAGTAATTTTTTGTTGATTGTTTTAGTATTTTATTCATACCGTTTATTTAGGAGATATTTGCAGAAATCGGCAGTGTCTTAAAGCAATAGTGCAATTACATGTATACAAGTTAAAGCGTATAGTAGCTTGTTGGGTTGATTAGAACACGTCAATTTCATTGTGAAGATCTTTGCTGGTAACCACCTTATGTTGTCGTGTTATTGTACTAACAACTGGAGTGCTTGATTTACTCTGGAATGGATCGACGGAGTGTGTAAGCAGATTTACTATTCCCGAGAGGTAGAAAAAATGGTCTCACGGCCACTACTAGCATAGCATGTAAGTTGAAAATCATAATACGCGTAACAAACTATGAATCTATTATTTAATTAACCCGAAATTAAAGAAAAGATTGCCGAAATAGCTACAAACTAAGAAATGCATTTTGATCGACTCACTTCTGATAGAGTTACAAAATATGTTTATAATAATTGAAACCTAATAAAACCTAGTACTTAAAATATCTAAACTACCCAATGAATGAAATAAATAAAAAGTACTAATATTTTTCAACACCCCACATCAAACTCATAGTGCTAATTAAACGACATGAGTTTGCCAACAAACAGATGCGAATGTAAACTCCGTTTGGCGAACAATGAGGCATGCATATTATGTGAGGTGCTCTTTCAACAAATATATTTTGTAAGGGGGACATACTTTGCAGCATATTGCCCAAATGGGAGTATAGAAATAAGAAACATATGAATGCTCCCCCGCACTTAATGAACAAGATTCTTATATCACAAATACAACAGCGAACAAACATAAAATCATTTTGTCACCACGTATACAACATAAAAACATATAACAACTGTCATTAGAATGGTTACCAATCCAAGTACTTGAGCAGTTGTTGTGATTGACAGTAACAACATACTCTATATACAGACTCAACAACATCAACCTTTATCATGTCACCCTTATCTGCCCTAATAACAACAAATACTTTTCTCAACAAAACTTTTTTCTGTTTCTTTTGTCCCTTCCTTTTTTCCTTATCTACTTTTCTTTTTTGCGAACGTATGGAGTGGACTCAATGCGGATAATATTAAAATACAGTAGTGGGTACAAATGAGGTGTGGCAACATGCCTGGTGGGTGTGACAACGCAACAACGAATTCATGGATTCATAAGTCACAATGCTGGTGGTTAGATTGCGATACATGTGTGGGTTTGGTCAGTAACAATGACTAAGTGGTTTGATGCGATCTCATTATGTCGTATATCAACAAGCAGTAATGGTAACGTTCGGAATGGATTTGTATCAACGTTCAGTGGGTTCTAGGCCGCGTGACGGGTTGGTGACAGATCTTGTGCGAGTCAACATTGCAACAACATCATACTAGAGCACAGTAGCGATAACGAGTTCGTTGATCAGCGGAGGGGCGAGTGCAATATAATACCTTAGAAAATCTAATACTTAAATTAACTAAGATACCGTAACAATAAAATATATCTAATGCGCTAATATTCTCCAAATATGTTACTCTTACTATCTATTTGTATCATCTCTCTAATATAGGTGGACCCACATGCGTTGGCAGACCCTACCTCTATTAGAGAGATGATACAAATGATGGCACAAATAGATGGTAAGTGTACCATCAACATTGTATTCTTGAAACCCTATCGGAACTTGAGCAACTTTAATATTAGGGCTAATTACATTTTACACCCTCCATGTTAATAAGCCAAATATATATTGTACAACTGTTAAATAGTTAGTTACACGTGTATAAACGTAGTTGTGGTTGTTAGGGTCTCAATTGTAATTAAAAAAATCTCTCTCTCTACACACACACACACACACACACACACACACACACACACCATTGTGTGCATTGAAGTTATTACATTGAGTGAAAGAAAGATATTTTGCAAGCTGAGCTTCTTTACATGCTAAGGTTACTATTCGGGCAATAAATTCCGGGTGGCGGAGGTTCTTGGCTCGAGCACACAGCTCCCCGAGAAGTTGACACTTTGGTTCGTTGTCGGGCACCTGCGTAAAAAGGGCTTCCACAGGAGTTGATAGTTAGTTCTGAAAGGTGCCTTTATGGGGCCTTAGGTATAGGCCTTGAGGCTCACTATCAATACTAACTATATGCAAAGGCGTGCCACTGTCAGCTCTTATATGACAGACGTGAAACAAGCAGATTTAAGGAGATTACTTGCGCCCTAAGTTATCTTGACTTCTTGTTTATCAAAGGATTGTAGTAGATGAGTTAAGTTTACATTAAGTTCTTTTTTTATGCCTTGAGATCAAGGACTTTCATCTATCTTGTATATTCAAATGAAAACAACCAGATCTGTTCAAATCATAATTTATAGCCCGCTTCGTCCCTCTTGTTATAACAACAACTTTTAGATCTGAGGCTTTGTGATGCTTTGAACAAATGAAAGGAAAATGACTTGCATATATGCTGAAGAGTACATTATAATGCTAAATCTATTGATGGAAAGACGAAATAAAGAGAGTCGGGCAAGATTAAACCTTGTCGGGCAAGGTTTAATCTCAAACAGCTTCTCTTCTTATATGGTTGCGAAGGTTTCTAAGGCTTAAAGGGAAAGAAAGTGAATTGATCTCTATGAGGGAATCGATACTACAACATTTGAGGAAAGGTAGCAGAGCTTTTACATGAAAAGGGGTTATCCTAATCTTGGAATCTTAAAGCTTCGGAGATAGCAAAGTCTGGGAAAGGTGTAGCTTTATGAGAGATTTGGCTTGACTGAGAGAGACAAGTTGTATGTTTGTTTGATTGGTTGAGTGTCCTTATCTCTGGGTCTTCTTCTTCCTTTTATAGGCAAACTGGCTTGGCTACTGACGGTTTGATCTCTGCCTGAAAGTCACTGCAGTTTACCAAACTGCTAGTAATTTACCAACACTGCCACTGTAAAGTACTTTTTGGGCTGGCAGCTGGTGGGTCTTTGTCATTTGTCTTGTCTGACTGTAGGCTTGTGGTCTATGCATTAATGGGTCGTCAAGTTGTCTCGAGAACCTGGCTCGGGCCTGCCATTGGGCTTCGGGCAACACTCTTCAATTCCTCTTTCTTCTGGGCCTTTCCTTCCTGAGGCCCAAAGTTCAAATATTAGTCTAAACAGTTACTTTACAGGTTTGATGTGATTTTCAAAATTGACCATGAGGTTTCAACTTTCTTATACTTTCACGATTTTTAAATTTGTATGAAATTTATTCTTTTTCTCTCTTTGAATATCGAATCCTTCATAAAATTAATGATTTTTTTTTTGGCTAACTTGGCATACAAATGTGTCTTACAAGTTAGCCCATACAATCAATTTGACCAAGCGCACAAATTAATACAATTTCACTATCTTAGAGTGTAATATGTGAGAGTTACAATTTCTTGATCTATTATGAAAATCAGCCCATACATGGAGAATGTAAAATGTAAACCCCACCGCAAGTGACACCCTCCCCTCAGAGCCGGCTTTGGGCACATGCAACCGGTTCTATGGCACAGGGCCCCAAAATTTTGAGGGCCCCCAAATTTTTTTTATTAAATATAATAATATTATATAAAAATAATATATAAAAATACTAATCAAATTAAAATATATACATATAAAAATCTGATGGGCCATCAGATTTCTACCTAAAATCCCATCAAAGTCAGACTACTACTAATCTACTACCTAAAAGCCATCACCCATCAGCCTACTACCTACGGTCCTACGGCTACAACCTGTACAAATATATATAAAATAATAATTAACAAATAGTAAAGTTAATTAAATAAGAGAACCTCTCAAACAGTTCATCCTTCATAGACAGAGACAGACAGACGCCAAAATCCTTGCGTGTTCCGCTTTTCTTCTTTCCACACCAGACTAGCAGAGCATCGGAAGCCGGATTCTAGACGCAGATGCTGTGCCAATGTCCCAGACTCACAGTGTAATTCCCTTCTCTCTTCGTCCTATTGTTATATTTCCCACAAATTATTAAACCCTAATTTATAAATTAATGAAATTAAAGAGAAACTTTCAAATTATGATGTAGACTTTGATCAAAGTAAGATATTTACTAATTTAAGTATATTGACTCGAAATTTGAAGATTTGGGTATTTCTCATCTATAATGATTTTTTTTATATACTTTTCAGGGCAAAATCAAGAGAAGAGCGGTCACAAAAAATCGTTAGACGCATACGTATTACGGATTATCAGGTTTCATTGTTCATACTTACTATAATTTTATTGTGATCTTGTTTGAGATATAAAATATGGCACCTACTAGAAAATATCCATCTGATACTTGAAGTGTAAAAGAAAAAGAAAAGTTAAACAATTGATTCAGTCTAAAAAATGAGCTATTGATAGGTTCTTTCTGAAATAAAAAAACCACAAAGTTCAGTGGATGATTTAATTACGGAACAACAGGATGACAATGAGAAATTAGTTGATGATTTGGGCAATGATGAAATTGATGATGACTTTGATGAGAATGATAATCATGAGAATGCTCCTATTGTCAGTGATCAACCGAGTGAGTCCATTCCTTCAAACATTTATGATCCTCAAATTTGGGATAGTCTTGATCCCAAATGGATTGATTTGTTGGCAGAAAAAGGTCCTGCAAGAGATCTATCAATTGAGAAAGGTCCTAAAGATTAGTTTAATAGGCGTTTTAAAGCAGCCTTTTACACTCGATACTTATCCAATGGAGAGAAACATGATAGAGATTGGCTAGTCTATTCAAAGGATGTTGATAAAGTGTTCTGCTTTTGTTGTAAATTGTTCAAGAAAGGGCCTCTCAAAGGTCAATTAGCAAATGAAGGCTACAAAGATTGGACACATCTCAATGTGAGACTTAAAGAGCATGAAAATAGTTTTGATCACATCTCAAACATGACCACTTGGATTGATTTGCGTCTTAGATTGCAGAAAAATGAAACAATTGACAAAGTTGTGCAAGACCATATCAAGAAAGAAAAAGAGCATTGGAGGGAGTTACTACGAAGGTTGATTTCCATTGTGAAATATTTAGCTAAACACACACTGGCTTTTCGTGGAAATAACGATACGCTTTATCAAGAAAGTAATGGAAATTTTATGGGCCTAGTTCAAATGATGGCTGAATCTGATCCATTGATAAAGAATCATCTTCAGCGCTTCCAAAATAATGAGATTCGTTATCATTATCTTAGTCATACCATCCAGAATGAGTTGATATTGTTGATATCTTGTGAAATCAAAGCTGCAATCATTCAAAAAGTCAAAGAAGCTAAATATTTTATTGTGATACTTGATTGTACTCCTGATTTTAGCCACCAAGAACAGATGACCTTGATCATAAGATGTGTGGATATGAATAGTACTCCAGTAAAAGTAGAAGAATATTTTTTGCAATATCTGATTGTGAATAACACATCAGGAGAAGGACTATTTGAAGAGTTGCAGAATGTATTAAAAGTTCTTGATCTTGATAGTGATGATGTAAGAGGGCAAGGTTATGATAATGGATCAAATATGAGAGGGAGACACCAAGGTGTACAAAAGAGGTTTTTGGATATAAATCCTAGGGCAATGTACACTCCGTGTGGTTGCCATAGTCTTAAATTAACGCTTTGTGATATGGCAAACTCTTGTGGCAAAGCGAAAGACTTCTTTGGAACAGTACAACGTATTTACAGCTTGTTCGCAAATTCTACAAAACGATGGCTGATTTTGAAAGAAAATATAAAAGGATTGACTCTCAAATCATTGTCGGCCACACGATGGGAAAGCCGTGTTGCGAGTGTTAAAGCAATTCATTCCCAACCTCTACAAATAAAAAAAGCTTTACTCCAATTAGCAGAAAGTGACAATGACTTAGTAACAAGAAGTGCAGCTAAATCTTTGGCAACATACGACATTGGGAATTTTGAGTTTTTATTGGGCATGACTATTTGGTATGAAATATTGGCTGCTGTTAATGAGGTTAGCAAAGATTTGCAATCTAAAGACATGCTTATTGATGTTGCTATAGAACAAGTACAAGGATTGATCGCTTATTTTGAAAAGTACAGAGAAACTGGGTTGCAGAGGCTATGATTAATGCTAAAAAACTTGCTATTGAAATGGAAATTGATCCCGTGTTTCCAGAAAAGCGTCAAGTTCGTAGAAAAAGACATTTTGATGAGAATGAAGGTGAATCATCCCAACCAACTGAACAATCAGCGGAGGAATCTTTTAGGGTTCATTACTTCTTGTATATAATACTTCTTGTATATAATAGATCAAGCTATTGGTTCACTGAAGAGAAGGTTTGAAGAGTATCAAGCGTATGATGATATATTTGGCTTTTTGTTCACTTCAGAGTGGTTGAATTCGATAGACAATGATAAATTGAAAGATTGTTGTGATTGGCTTCAAAACTTTCTCAAGAAAGATGAGCTCTTTGATGTTGATGAGGATGCTTTATTAGTAGAGTTAAAGCTTTTACGAGAGCGTTTGCCAAAAGAAATCAAGACATCCATTGACATACTGAACTACTTGAAGATGATGCATTGTTTCCCAACTGCAAGCATTGCATACAAAATTTTGTTGACTATACCTGTTACCGTTGCATCTGCAGAAAGGAGTTTCTCAAAGTTAAAGTTATTAAAATCATACTTGCGGTCAACCATGTTGCAGGAAAGGTTAAATGGACTTGCTTTGATATCGATTGAAAGTGATTTTTTGGACAAAATTGATTATGAAGATTAAATTAATGATTTTGCAACAAAGAATGCACGAAGAGCCATCTTTAAGTGAAGCTTCAGTTCCAGACTTTTTTAAGTTTTGTTTATTTGCTTTTTTTAGATTGAAGTTATTGTTAGTTATTAGTACCATGATTATTTTATAGCTTTCTTTACCTTTAATAATATTTAGAAACAGATGGATCGTTAGTTTTAAAGTTTATTTGGATATTGCTTTTTAGCATCAATACGTTGTTCAATTTTTTTTAAGATGTCTTATAAGAAGGGCCCCTTTCATGAATTTCGCACAGGGCTCCTGAAATCTCAGAGACGGCCCTGCCTCCCCTCACAAAGTCGCAACACTAGCCGCAGAAACATGCCCAGAAAAAGAAAGGATGAGGATTCCATTTTTTCATGACAGCTTTGGTGAGGACTACAACTCATCAACTTTATAAAAAGAGAGTTTTTACCAGGTAAAAAAGGAGAAGGGAAATAGAGGCTGACCTAAAAAAAAGGGAGAGAGAGGGACTCAGCTTCTTTGCATGCATTTCACACATGAAGTAATAGAGCTGACATGCACGTCGCAGAAAAATGTGTGTGGTGGCTAGTGATTAAGAAGTTCGTACGTGGTGACTCGAATGGAGAAAAGGGTTTAGTTTGCTAGAACAGGGAAGACTTTGGTTGTGGATTGATTATCCAATCTAAGGGCATTTTTATCAGTGAACACAAGAAAAAAAAAAAAACTACAAAAATGAACTCCTATGAAGCTCCAGGGAGATTAATCCAACCGATTGGGGTCGGCCCTTCCCTACTACAAATCCTGCTTTCTTCTTTTCATCTTTGCCTTACACCCCACTAGTAGGAAAAACACTTTGCGCGACGTAGGTACCTTCGTCGCGCAAAGTCAAAAAAGGTCGCGCAAAAGATAGCGCAACGAATATTCGTCGCGCATTCTCCGTCACGCAAAGGCTGTCGCAGAAGGGTTTGCGCGACGATGAAGGTACCTGCGTCGCGCAAAGGGGGTTTGCGCGACGTAGGCTGCGTCGCGCAAAGGGGGTTTGCGCGACGTAGGCTGCGTCGCGCAAAGTATGTTTGCGCGACGTAACCTACGTCGCGCAAACCCACTTTGTGCGACGCAGCCTACGTCGCGCAAACCCTCTTTGCGTGACATAGACTTCGTCGCGCAAAGTGGTCTTGCGTGACGTAGGCTGCGTCGCGCAAACTTTTTTTTTTTTTTTTTTTTTTTTTTTTGCCAAAGATTTTTCTATTTAATTTTTAATAAATATTGTAATTAAATTCTAAACAATAATTAATAAACCAAGAAAACTTTCAGGTATATCACACGCTTGTCATTTCTGGCGAAAAATTGTGGGTTATCTATAGATGTGAAGGGTCTATTCAACTACATTACAAATGTTGCTAGGCGTTTGAGTATAAGTTAAAAATTAATTGCGGTTACATTGGCTTTCTCTTTTGTGGCACTCTCTGCAATTTCCTCCACTTGTGGTATATGTAATACGACAACCCGGAAAATACCATGACAACTGATCCCCATTGCTTCGTTGACAGAGGATTGCTGCTCAGCACCAAAGACACCACGATGCTTACAAACTTGCGGGTTGTGGTAATGGTGGTGTTAGCTAAGGAACCAAATCGACTTATGGTTAGGAAAATGAAGTTCTGTCCAACAGCACCACAGAGACAATAGAGAAAAATGTCCCAAGCCGCTTCTGGATGCTGCTTGCAGAATTGGACTGCCTCAAATCCGCTGCCACGAGGCCAGCCAAACATGTAGATCACGTTGTATATGGTACCCCATAAATTCATGCCTAACATTATATCCCAAGCGCTCGTCTTTGGATACCTAAGCGAAAACAAAAGCAACAACATTTAAGACTGAATTGTATATCGTTTCACATATATAGATCGATTGACATCAATTTCATAAATTTATTCCTATCGGCACAAATTCCCTCGAGCGATCTTAAAGCCCAAGCTGATTTTCATACACGATCAACAACAGATAATATGGGGTGGGTTTTGCAAAATGTTGACAAATGGTTTAAATAATGTCTGAGATTCCTGTGAGTGAATAGCAGAAAATGAACTAGTATTTCAATGGTTGAAGAAGGATGATGATGTTCTGAAGCATACCTTGCAGTTATTGAGTCCTGGGTAGCATTTGTGAATCCATCAAAAGCGAGGTAGAGGAAACATAGTCCATATCCAAGGGGAGCATTTGGGTGTGCCAACTTGCTAATAGTCTTTGAACTGGTCTGAAATCGACCCAAAGGGAATAACATAAGAAAAACAACAAAATCAGTACGAGTAGCATGGAATTTATCAAGGACAATTTATAAGGAAAATTGAAAGACAAAAGAGAAGAATGATTTCATTCTTGTTCCATTCTCAATAAACACACACACTCACACCATCCCTCACCTTCAAGAGTGCAAACATGGATACTCCTCCGGCGACAAGAAGAGTACAAACATATTCAGGAAAGCTGTATCTTTTGCCGTAGACTAGAGTACCCATCAGCATCACTGCATACACGTAACTATAAACCATTTATCAAGTCCCCATTACAATAATATGATTCTTTTTTCTTATTTATTTAACAAATGCAAAGGCAATCTAATCAGTATGATGGTTCACAATCTTAATTGAACTTATAAGAGTAACATGCTTGCATTAGTAAGATATGGAAAAAATAATCGTAAATAATGACCTGGAATCATTTTTGAGGACTTTGCCAAGACCTGCAAGTATAAAAAAAACAGCTTTCATATCCAAAAACTATAGATCCATTATTTGGAATTTACTCCAGAAATAAATATAAAAAACGAAACTTTTTCACAAAAATCTATTCTTATCATCCCTTAAACAACCAATTCAACATCCTATCAAACTCAACTAAGAATTTATCCAAAAAATAATAATGTTTTTGGCTACATGGACCTTCTGCTCCAAAACTAATGGCTCCTTAAACCTTTTTTTTTTTATGCCAATTAAGTTTATCTAGAGGAAATCAAACTACTCCATTACATCTACCGATCTACGACAATCGTACATTTGCTAGCTCATTAGACTGGTAAGAAAATCTGATCCAGTTAACTAGAACTAAGGCACATAATCATCAATTATTCCTATATCCATAACCATATTATCGAATGATGCCCATTTGAGTTACAAGGTACAAGATCAAATCGGGAATTGGGATGCAAACCTGAGCCGGATAACTGATGTACTTCAACGCCTCGATCCCCATAGCGGGTCCAATCGTATTAGTAATCCCTGCACTCCAGAACGTCCACATAGGAGCACCTCCAGCATTACTGCTAGACCAAAGCTTTATCACTGTTCAAAAGAACCCAATACACAATATTACCATCCTCCCAATTTCATTTTTCAGCTCAAATCAATCAACATTACAAGAAATTCAAGGTTTTCAGAGAAAGATTGAAACTTACTTATATACGTCCAGATTAGACAGACCACATTCTGAGCCAAGTTCAAGAATGCAAGGTGTCCGAACCTATGCCCATCTGGCCCGAATCGCTTCGTGGACCTAAAAACAAAGATCAAGACATCACCAATTTCGATTAATGTCGACAACCAAGTCTGCAAATTTCGAAGAGGATTTAAGGAGCTGAAGAATCCCAAAAGGGGGTGCGCCATCTGGGAGATTCCCAAATGCAGAGAAAGAGAAGACTTACAGAGTTTCCTGCAGAACGCCTTGGTAAATATACGTAGCCCAAATTCCGACGACACAGAAGCCGAACACCAACACGCGCCGCAGCCCCGACCCGTGCAGAGAAAAAACCAGAAAACTAACACCATAGCAGACCAACCCACCACCCTAAAATTTGATTTAACACTAAAACCCTAACATTCCTAACCCTAATCTCGAGTCTATACCTGCTGTGCAGTTGGGAGAGGATGAGGAGACAGGATGCGGATGAGGATGAGTGAGAGGGAAGAGAGAGACCCAGTGAGCGAGAGGGAGAGAGAGGGTGATACCTGCGTTTTCAGATGAGGTTTGCGAAAATAGAGAGGGTGATACCTGCGTTTTCAGGTGAGAAGAGAGAGTTCAGTGTGAGAAGAGAGTTCTGCGAAAAAAGAGTTCTGCGAAAATTTAAACAAACCGCCTAATTTTAACAAGTCTACCGCTAAAATTACCACATATAGCGCGACGCAGGTTTAACTTTCAACGTCGCGCAAAGGGTTTTTGCGCGACGACCACATAGTTGCGTCGCGCAAGGTATTTTTTTTTTTTTAAATTATTATAAAATGTACTGAAAATGTTCAAATTCAATTTTTTTACACAAAACCCACAATAATATATTTTTATAACAACTACAATAAATTTAAAGCTACTTAATAAATATACATATTTTTCAATTTCTTAAGTGTTATACGTACAAAATAAATAAATTTAAATCTACTTAATATATATATATACAACATTGAAATTGATGAGATACGCATTGTACGAAACTAGTTTCAACGATCCAACCGTCAAACCTGTTTGTATATGCTTTGAGATCACACACACCAAAAATCACAAAAAACAAACATGCATAGACTAAGTAACGGGACAAACCTTTTCGACGGCTATAAACGAAAAATCACGATTTAACGGTAGCTTTAACTCCGATTTTAATGATTTTTTTCAGCTACACTATTTAAACCTATATGAATACAATGAATAAATTCGATCGTCGATTTAAAATATTTACACAAGTGGATACCACAAAATCTTATGTTATACTTAATAAAAGTATAAATAAAATCTAAGTTTTAGTGAATCTATTGTTTTCATGGGATACGCATTGTACGAAACTAGTTTCAACGATCCAACCGTCAAACCTGTTTGTATATGCTTCGAGATCACACACACCAAAAATCGCAAAAAAAAAACATGCTGAGAATAAGTAACCGGACAAACCTTTTCGACGGCTATAAACGAAAAATCACGATTTAACGGTAGTTTTAACTCCGATTTTGATGATTTTTTATAGCTACAGTATTTAACCCTATATGAATACAATGAATAAATTCGATCGTCGATTTAAAATATTTACATAAGTGGATACCACAAAATCTTATGTTATACTTAATGAAAGTATAAATAAATTCCAAGTGTTGGTGAATCTACTGTTTTGATGGGATACGCATTGTACGAAACTAGTTTCAACGATCCAACCGTCAAATTTGTTTGTATATGCCTCGAGATCGCATACGCCAAAAATCAGAAAAAACAAACATTCAGAGATCAAGTAACGAGACCAACTTTTTGGACGGCTATAAATGAAAAATCACCAATTTAACGGTTATTTTAACTCCGATTTTGATGATTTTTTACAGATACACTCTTAAACCCTCTATGAATACAATGAACCAATTCGATCGTAAATTTAACACATTTACATAAGTGGATACCACAAAATCTTATGTTATACTTAATGAAAATATAAATAAATTCAAAGTGTTGGTGAATCTACTGTTTTGATGGGATACGCATTGTACGAAACTAGTTTCAACGATCCAACCGTCAAATTTGTTTGTATATGCCTCGAGATCGCATACGCCAAAAATCAGAAAAAACAAACATTCAGAGATCAAGTAACGAGACCAACTTTTTGGACGGCTATAAATGAAAAATCACCAATTTAACGGTTATTTTAACTCCGATTTTGATGATTTTTTACAGATACACTCTTAATCCCTCTATGAATACAATGAACCAATTCGATCGTAAATTTAACACATTTACATAAGTGGATACCACAAAATCTTATGTTATACTTAATGAAAGTATAAATAAATTCCAAGTGTTGGTGAATCTACTGTTTTGATGGGATACGCATTGTACGAAACTAGTTTCAACGATCCAACCGTCAAATTTGTTTGTATATGCCTCGAGATCGCATACGCCAAAAATCAGAAAAAACAAACATTCAGAGATCAAGTAACGAGACCAACTTTTTGGACGGCTATAAATGAAAAATCTCCAATTTAACGGTTATTTTAACTCCGATTTTGATGATTTTTTACAGATACACTCTTAATCCCTCTATGAATACAATGAACCAATTCGATCGTAAATTTAACACATTTACATAAGTGGATACCACAAATGAAAAAGGTAATGCAAGAACCCCAAAAGAAAACCAAAATAAGAGAAGGAAAAAAAAAAAAAAAAACTACTTTGCGCGACGCAGGTTCTCTTACGTCGCGCAAAACAGCTTTGCGCGACCTAGGAGCACCTGCGTCGCGCAAAGTAGTTTTTTTATTTTTTATTTATTTTTTATTTTTTATCTTATGGTTTAGGAAATAAATATTGAAAAACAAGGTAAAATTAAAGAAGAAAAAAAATATTATACTTTATATATTGAAAAACAAGGTAGTTTTTTTTTCTTTTTTTTTTATCTTATACTTTATATATATGTAAGCCATCAAAAGTATTCAATTCACGTTTCTAAAGAAGAAAAAAAATATTGAAAAACAAGGTAAAATTAAAATTAAAATAAAAATAAATTAAATTAAGGGTGAAATTAATATTAAAAAAATCTAAAAACAAGGTAAAATTAAATTAAAAAAAAGGTGAAATTTGACTCACTATGATATCCAAAAGATTTATGGAGAAGGTGTGAACGCGAGAAGGATCTCACGGAGCTTGAGATCAGGGATTGGAGAAGTGGTAAAATACCCATTTTCGATACGTCGCGCAAAGTCTCTTTGCGCGACGCAGGGCCGCGTCGCGCAAAGTGTTTTTTTTTAAAAAAAAAATTATTATAAAACATTTTTCTCTTTTCATATTC
Source organism: Cotoneaster glaucophyllus (assembly GCA_036320875.1). Classification (NCBI taxonomy): domain Eukaryota; kingdom Viridiplantae; phylum Streptophyta; class Magnoliopsida; order Rosales; family Rosaceae; genus Cotoneaster; species Cotoneaster glaucophyllus. The sequence goes on from CM070061.1 coordinate 7,988,929, forward strand.
AAATTTTTTTTATACATAAACCCCACAATAATATATTTTTCTAACAAAAATCGACAATAATTCTTTTACATATATATCATTCAATTTCTTAAGTGTAAGTACAAAATAAATAAATTAAAATCTACTTAGTAAATATATATATACCACTAATGTTTTGATGGGATACGCATTGTACGAAACCGTCAAATTTGTTTGTATATTCTTCGAGATCGCATACGCCAAAAATCGTAAAAAACAAACATTCAGAGATCAAGTAACGGGACCAACTTTTTGGACGGCTATAAACGAAAAATCACCAATTTAACGGTTATTTTAACTCCGATTTTGATGATTTTTTACAAATACACTCTTTAACCCTGTATGAATACAATGAATCAATTCGATCGCAAATTTAACACCTTTACATAAGTGGATACCACAAATGAAAAAGGTAATGCAAGAACCCCAAAAGAACCAAAATAAGAGAAGGAAAAAAAAAAAAACTACTTTGCGCAAAGTAGTTTTTTTATTTTTATTTTTAATTTTTATCTTATGGTTTAGGAAATAAATAAATGTAAAGCTTCAACAAATAACAAGCATTCTCTCATCAAATTCAACTGATTCTATACCGTTATACAATAAACATTCAAAACAAATGATTGAAACTTTATATATATAAGCCATCAAAAGTATTCAATTCACGTTTCTAAAGAAGAAAAAAATCGTTGACTTTGCGCGACGAAGGTGGCGTCGCGCAAAGCTTCTTTGCGCGACGTATGTAATCGTGCGTCGCGCAAAGGTGGAAAAAGCGGTAAAATAGTCTTTGTTTGGCGCCAAAACTTTGCGCGACGAGGTCCTGCGTCGCGCAAAGTGCCTTTGCGCGACGTAGGAAAAGTTACGTCGCGCAAAGTTCTTTTGCGCGACGCAGGACCTCGTCGCACAAAGTTACGTCGCGCAAAGTGACTTTGCGCGACGTTTGCTGTTTTGGGTCACGCAAACCATGTTTGCGCGACGAAATTTAGTCCGTCGCGCAAGATTCCGTCGCGCAAACAGGTTTTTCTACTAGTGCCCTGACTTCACCATAAGCGTCTGTAACGTATTTACAAAGTCCGGTACATCATTAAAACTAGGTAGTTTTAACGAAATACTCCCGGTATTGTTTGCTTTTAACAAAAAACCACATTTTTACCTTTTCCTAGTACTATTTACTACATATTTATTTGTCATTTTTCATTAAAACTAATTTTTTTTTGAACTTTTGATTAGTTTTCCTTTATGCCGAAACAACTCCAATACAAGCAGTTGTAAGCAACTGTATTCCGACACATACCTAAAAAGTAAAAACCCTGTAATATAAGGACATAGAATCTACAATTGACCATCTACGCCTGCTGTTTCTACCCAGACGACATCCATTCTTTTGGACTTACCCAATGCAATTCGAGTATAGAGTCTTTGGCATTGATACCTATTTTGTAAAAGCATGGCAATTCCTTGCATCTGCATCATAGCCCATTGTATAAAAAGTTGCACGCCTCTCTGCTTTTGGGAACAATTTGGTTGTTTTTCAATGTCACGTGTGAGACTAACAAGGGCCATAAACATAGCTCAACAGTGATGGTATATCCACCATGCATGGACGAATATCACTTCTACTTATGCTCAGTATGTATTCTCGCTGTGCCAAACCAGTGTAGAGGAATAACATTGTAAGCCTGAACTGGAAACGTTGGCAAACATCCATCCCAAATCGAAGATCTTAGTATAAGTGGTGTTGCTGGAAAAAGAAGGAACAGCTGCGCAGTTCTATCTCTATAAGCGTTGTATTCCTCTTTAACCTTGAGTTGGATATTTTTGATAGAGGAACGCACGTTTATGGGACCGGGAAACAACCTCACAAAACCCCCTCCCTGAGATTTCCCAGGAAGAAACGAAGCGGCAACTCAAGATATTATTCGAAATGAGATTTTTTTTTCCTTCTTTATTCTTAATCTCATAAGGACCATACTCCACTAGCAAGCAGTGCGAAACACGCATGCATGCATGCAAGGGGACCAGAAACGTTCAAGTATTTCAATGCATGTTATATATAATTAGATAAAGTCCAACAATATTTTGGAACGTAGCCATTGATTCACTTCTTGCCAAATTAGATCAAATTTGACAGAGAGAGAGAGAGAGAGAGTGAGAGAGAAATTACTGCTGACAAAGAGCTGCGAGCCTAATCTTTTGGCCATCTCTGTGTGTCAACCCAAATCCCAGATTTCTATTTCTTTTGATAAAAATAGTGAACGAACAATTTTTGTACGTTTAAGCCAAATTGGCAATTTAGGGTTCATCACTTTGAGGTTGTAAATTATTAAACTCACGTGTGCCCAGATGCTAGATATCTGTTGGGCTTCATTGGGCTTTGTTTATTGCTAACCATCTGACCCATATTCAGAAGGAGCTGATCCAATGTCTGCAAGGCCCAAATTAGTTTAGAGTTAACATAAACCAAAATCTACACAAAAACGAATGAACACTTTCAAATCAAAATTTACATCTCCTCGTTTGCAAATTGCATCTATGCATTAGAGCAAAGCTAAAATTTTTATGTATATGATCTCCAATCTTGGAGACGCTCTTAAGCCTCTTAGTTCTCTCCTAAATCCAAACAATGGACTTTTATTTTCTATTTTTTGTTTTTCATATCTCGCTTACAAGTATAATATACATTTATATATTTATTACTTGAGTTAAGGTAGAATATTTTGCAGATAGATTTATGTTAGTTTATTAGTTGTTTTTTTTTGTTATAAGATATTAATTAGATTTTTTGGAGTTGAAAAATGCATAATATTAGAAGGTTTTAATTGATTATTATTATATTTTTTTTGAAAATATAAAACGGATATAAAAAATAAAAACATGTAATTAGATAACTGAACTTACTCTTAAAAACCATCCATGTTTTTGGACCTAGATCTAAAAGCCTCTAAAATTTATATAGTAAAATATGTTATCTGCCAAGGCGGATGTAAAGATGCATATATCCTTCTCAGGGGTGGATGCAATAATCATCCTTTTTTTTTTTTATTAAGGATCGATGATATTCCCCTTTTTTGCCCATCTTATATAAGGATATATCATTTTATTTATTATGATATATTTATACTAAGGGTGTTATTTAAATAAACTGGTATTCAATTCGCGAGCTTCGAATTCAAAAACTCTTATTTACAAATAAAAAATATCACTATAGAATAGTTAAATTTTTCTTTAAAGAAATTAGTTTGATTTTTCAAATGCTTTACTAATGGGCACCATTATAAAGAATTTATGTTTAAAGATCCGTTGAGAAGTTATTGCAACCTAAAACAATTAGATGTCTATATATTTTGGTTAAGAAATTGAACACTCACATTCAACAATCATTTTTTTTATATGGAGTACATTACATTTATAATTCAACCACAAAGGGGCGCTAGTCATAAGGCAAAATAAAAATATAGAAAGACACACCAACAACATATACAACAAACTCACGATGAGTTGTTGCAACTTATTCCGACTCTGAAAGAGTTAAGCTGAAAAAAACATAAAACAAGCCCCTACAACATCCATAATTTGAAGTTACACTTGAAACACAAACTGAGTGTCTCCAACATTATCGGCCAACATGTTAAAACTTCTTTTGCGCTTATTCAGGAAGTTCTTGAACCAATACGTTGAAAGTTTTGGGTGTCTTTTCAGTCCATTGTCATAGTCCACATAGTTGATACCAAATCGAACTGTATACCCTTCGCTCCATTCAAAGTTGTCTAAAATTGACCATGCAAAGTATCCTTTCACATTACTTCCCTTCCTGCAACCCAAAAAATATTAATGCTTTGATACCAATGTCTAAATAACCAAAAAGCAATTTCGTTTTAATTAATTTGTCAACAAGCACTTACTTGATTGCTGCTTGAAGGTAACAGAGATGTTGATTGTAGTAGTCAGTTCTATTGGTATCAAGAAGAGCATCCTCCATTGATAAGGTTGAATTATTGACCTCGTCAATGCCTGCATTAAAATTTATGACCATACATATTTAGTATTTTTCTCTTTTATCTCAAAAGAGAGATGATTGGTTTTATATTTAGATTTGGCAGTACTTAACTGTATTTTACAAAAATTTATACGTATATAAAAAGTGATAAGTGAAATAATTAAGTTCGGCGTAAAAATGGTAATTACCGTTCTCAGTAATGTAAATGATAGGATCACCATACTTATTCTTCGTGTAGAGTACAAAATCATGAATTCCTTTTGGATAAACGTATAACCAGTTTGAAGCAGCCTATAACATCATTTGAAGATATTTGAGATTTATAAAAGTTGTATAAATTAATCCTCCAAATATAAATACCTTAACCTAAAATTTGATGTGTACCTGAGGACCAATAGGAACGCCATCAAGTTCAGCTGCCACAGCATATATCAGTGCGATCAATATTAGAATCTAATAATACTAAGATAATAATTAATTAGTCGATAAAAGTTTTGAATTTGTACTCACTTAGTAGAGTAACATGTGGATCATATAAGTAACTTGCAGGTTCAGAATAATTCTTAGGTACATCAGCAGCATATCTGGCAGAATAATAGTTTAGTCCAATAAAGTCAAAAGACCCAGTTAACATCTTTGATTCTTCATCTGTGAATTTGGGTAATCGTTCTCTAACGAGGCCTTGCATGCTGTATGGGTAGTCACCTCTTGTAATTGGATCCATAAACCTATAAAAATGTGAAACTTCCAAACATGAACTTATAGTATGCATATTATACCAGTCACGGCTAGCTACCTAATCAACTTTATGAGTCATAAATAGGGCAACCCCAAACCAACAAAGCTCCTTGTTTTGCGAGGGTCGGGAGGGGGAGGGGAGGGGTGAGGAACGTCTATCGTACGGAGCCTTACCCTTAATTTACAGATAGACTATTTCCGCAACTCAAACCCGTAACCTTTCGTTCACAAAGGAGCGACATTTCCGTTGAGCCAAGGTTCATCTTATTTACGAGTCATAAATAAATAAATAAATAAAAATCAATTGCACTTGCCATCCGAACATAAAATCCAAAGCTCGATATGAAGCATCTATATCTTCCTTTGCTTCTGAAGCAGGCTCCATCCAGTGCGACACTAGTGTTATTCCTATCACCCCATTCTGATATGCCTACAAAGAAAATTCACAAAATTATTTGATTTAGTGCCCTACAAAGTCCAAATTTTTTTTACCTCGCTATACAAAATGTTTCCTAGCACACCAATATTCAGACAAAAACAGGAACTAGCTAGCTAGTTAATTAATTATACCTGAAATGTTTCTTTGTACACTTTTACAGCAGCTGCATGAGCAAGGAGTTGGTGGTGTGTGACCAAATAGGGTTCGATGGCTGAATCTCCACCGAGGCAGGTTGGGTCTTGCCAAGCAGAGCATCGTCCTGGTGCGTGGATCCCAATTGTATAAGCATGGTTACTAAAGGTATATGGCTCATTCAATGTGATCCAATGCTTCACTCGGTCACCAAAAAGTGAAAAGCAAAGTTTTGCATAGTCTTTAAAGTCACCACTGTGTGTACACATTTCAAAACGTTTTTGTTAGATTTAGTACGTTTTAGTTAAGCAAATGATCAATATCATACATAGGATAAAATTTGTTCACTTACACAATACGAGGGCTTAAGAAACCACCATATGCATCTTCTAAAGCTTGGGGAACATCCCAGTGAAAAATTGTCACAAATGGCTGCAAGCCTATATATAACATTATCAGAACAAGAAAATTAAAAGTTCGATTCAATATTGTTTTATGAGTGCACGTAATTAAAATCTAATTATATATTATGTAAGAGGGATGAATATGTGATTAGGTAACTTTACTACCATGGAGAAGGAGTTCATTGATGAGATTGTCGTAATATTCAATCCCTTTCCTGTTAACACCTCCACTTAGCGTTCCATCTGATAAATAGAACAACATAATCAAATAAGTGAATACCTATTTATATATAGAAATCGAATTAAGAAAAACAGGTTAATCCATGAAGTAATTGGTCCCAAATCAAATGTATGGACTTGGATGATCAAACATTACTTGGTAACAATCTGGACCAGGAGATAGAGAACCTATAAGCATCCAATTTCATATTCTTCATAATCGCTACATCTTTCTGTAATGACAAGAAACATATATACGTAGTTATTATAAGAAAGAAGCTAAAAAGCAATTAAGGATCTCATGTTCAATGTGCCCTTATAGTGGGAAAGGTTTGGAGAATAACAGTATTCCTTGTTCGACAACCTTATAGAGATGGTATTGATCAATGGCGACATCTCCATTGCTGCGATCATCGATTTTTTCTGTAATTAACCATAAAAGTTTTTATTATTTATAGCATAAAGGTGGTAGAAATCATATAACAATGCGAAGTATTGTGTGTATATGTGTGCATGTATATGCCATATCGGAAAATATACAATATACTACATGCCCAGGGTAATTTTGCCAGTATGCAGAAGACTATAACCTGGATGGTTGTGCGTGAAGGTGTCCCATATGCTTGGTCCTCTGCCATCTTCGTTCCATGCACCTTCTACCTGAAAGGTCCATTTGCATATTCAACTCAAGATGTCAATATTCATGCTTGGATAAATAAATAAATATATATATTTATATATGTGTGTGTGTGTGTGTGTGTGGGTCCTCTAGTTTTTTTTGACACTGAAAATCAAATTAAACATAAGTGATTATATGAAAAATTAATTAAAGGGTAATTAAATAGCTAAGCCCTAATAGAGACTGGCCTGGTAAGCTGCTGAAGCTGCACCAAAGACAAACCCTGGTTTAAGAGCATCAAATTTGGTCCTGTCAAGAGAATTGCAAACAATGGGTCGATCTGGCTTAGCAGCTTTGGTGTTTGTCAATAAAAAACCAGTGAGTAGCAACACACACAAGAGCAAAGATCCTAACTCGTGCATTGCCATAGTTAACTAGAGGGGTTTTGGTGGTCGAGATAGCTAGGTTGGTTCTTCCCTGCATAATGCATGGGGTTTATATAGAGAGGCTACGTACTACGTCTACATGAGAAAATAATTGATAAGAATTTATTTAATAAAATTTGATAAACTCGGGCAGGCTTTAAAAAAGTGTGGACCATTTTAAAAGATCAAAGCAAGTACTTTTTGTAACAATAATAGGGTTGGGATAACACACACACACACATATATATATTTGCAACATTATTATTTTTAACAAACAAACAATTTTTCAACCATATTTCCTAATTTTTAAAGCTAATTATTTATTACTTTGGGTTCTAGAAATATACAAGTTGGGTCAATATATATACTGTATATGTGTGGTTCAATGGGCTTGCCATAATAATGTGGTTCGATTTCGCTTTTAAGGAGAATCGAATATAAGACCTCTTATTAATAAATGAAGAGAAATACTGCTAAACTGTAATACCAAACGACAGAAAAATTAAAAAGCGGAGAAACGCACATCAAGATATTATTCAGTGTACGACTTTTCTTCCTTTATACTGTTAATCCATTTGGGAGAAACGCACATCAAGATATTATTCAGTGTACGACTTTTCTTCCTTTATACTGTTAATCCATTTGGGACCGTACTCCACTAGCAAGCAGTGGCGAAACATGCATGCATGCATCCAAGGGACCAGAAATGTTCAAGTTTTGATAAAGCCCTTCAAAAATATTCTGGAACCTAGCCATCGATCATTCTCTTCGTGCCAAATGTTTGCTAGAGTATGTTAACACACTCAACACCCAGTTATCTTAACTCGCAATGAACTATATATGCCCATGATGAATGCTTCCTTAATCAAATCACCTTACGAATAATTAATAGTTTTAACCTTTCATTTCAGTTTTGAAGTTTTAGAATTGATTGACAAAAAAAAAGTTTTAAAATTGAATTACCAATAATATTTCAAAATCTTAAACTGCAACTTGAATATTGATTTTTTTTCCCATTTCAATGGAATGCTTCGATCCGTCAAATGGGGTTTGGCTTTCTGTTCTTTGTATTCCAAGCTTAGGTCTGTAAATGTTTTTTTTTTTTTTTTAATTTTTTTTATCTTTATCTTGTAATAACTTATGTGTTATGATTGGAAGTAATTTTTTGTTGATTGTTTTAGTATTTTATTCGTACCGTTTATTTAGGAGAAGGATTTGCAGAAATCAGCAGTGTCTCAAAGCAATCATGCTGAATGTGGCTTGGCGTTATGTTCTTTATATTTCAAGCTTAGGTCTGTATATGTATTTTATTTTTTATTTTTTTTTGTCTTTATCGTGGAATAACTTATGTGTCGTGATTGGAAGAAATTTTTTGTTGATTGTTTTAGTATTTTATTCATACCGTTTATTTATGAGATATTTGCAGAAATCCGCAGTGTCTCAAAACAATTGTGCAATTACATGTATAAAAGTTAAAACGTATAGTGGCTTGCTGGATTTATTAGAACACGTCAATTTCATTGTGAAGATCTTTGCTGGTAACCACCAATTATTGTAGCAACAACCGGAGTGCTTGATTTACCCTGGAACGGATCGATAGAGTGAGTTAGCAGATTCACTATTCCCGAGAGGTAGAAAAAATGGTCTCACGGCCACTACTAGCATAGCATGTAAGTTGGAAATCATAATACACGTAACAAACTATGAATCCATGGATATTATTTAATTAACTCGAAATTAAAGAAAAGATTGCCGAAATAGCTAGCTACAAACTAAGAAATACATTTTGATTGACTCACTTCTGATAGAGTTACAAAATCTGTTTATAATAATTCAAAACCCTATAAAACCTAATACTTAAAAAATATCTAAACTACCCAACAAATGAAATAAATAAAAAATACTAATATTTTTCGACACCCCACATCAAACTCATGGTGCTAATTAAACGACATGAGTTTGCCAACAAACATATGCGAATGTAAACTCCGTTTGGCGGACAATGAGGCATGCATATTATGTTAGGTGCTCTTTCAACAAATAGATTTTGTAAGGGGGACATACTTTGTAGCATATTGCCCAAATGGGAGTATAGAAATAAAAACATATGAATGCTCCCCCGCACTTAATGAACAAGATTCTTATATCACAAATACAACAACGAACAAACATAAAATCATTTTTTCACCACGTATACAACGTAAAAAAAAATATAACAACTGTCATTAGAATGGTTACCAATCCAAGTACTTGAGCAGTTGTTGTGATGGACAGTAACAACATACTCTATATACAGACCCAACAACATCAACCCTTATCATGTTACCCTTATCGGCCCCAATAACAACAAATACTTTTCTCAACAAAACTTTTTCTGTTTCTTTTTTCCCTTCCTTTTTTGCTTTTCTGTTTTATCTTTTTTGCGAACATATGGAGCAGACTCAATGCAGATAATATTAAAATACAGTAGTGGGTACAAATGGGGTGTGGCAACATGCCTGGTGGGTGTGACAACGCAACAACATAAGGTCACAATGTTGGTGGTTAGATCGCGATACATGGGCGGGTTTGGTCAGTAACAATGACTAAGTGGTTTGATGCGATCTCGTTATGTGGTATATCAACAAGCAGTAATGGTAACGTTCGTAATGGATTTGTATCAACGGTCAATGGGTTCTAGGCCGCGTGACAGGTTGGTGACAAATCTAGTGCGGGTCAACATTGCAACAACATCATACTAGAGTACAGTAGCGACAACGAGTTCGTTGATCAGCGGAGGGGCGAGTGTAGTATAATACTTTAGAAAACCTAATACTTAAATTAACTAAGATACCGTAACAATAAAATATATCTAATGCGCTAATATTCTCCAAAAATGCTACTCTTACCATCTTTCTAATATAGGTGGACCCACATGCGTTGGTAGACCCTACCTTTATTAGAAAGATGATACAAATAGATGATAAGTGTACCATCAACATTGTATTCTTAAAACCCTATCGGAACTTGAGCAACTTTAATATTAGGGCTAATTACATTTTACACCCTCCATGTTAATGAGCCAAATTTATCTTGTACAACTGTTAAATAGTTAGTTACACGTGTATAAACGTAGTTGTGGTTGTTAGTGTCTCAATTGTAATTAAAAAAAGAGTATATATATGTATATGTATGTGTGTGTGTGTGTGTGTGTGTGTGTGTACACACATACCATTGTGTGCATTGAAGTTATTACTTTGAGTGAAAGAAAGATATTTTGCAAGCTGAGCTTCTTTACATGCTAGGTTACTTTACAGGTTTGATGTGATTTTCAAAATTGATCATGAGGTTTTAACTTTCTCATTTTTTCATGATTTTTGAAATTGTATTAAATTTATTCCTTTTTTCTCTTTGAATATCTAATCCTTCATAAAATTAATGATTTTTTTTTTCGCTAACTTGGCATACAAATGTGTCTTTCATGTTAGACTATACAATCAATTTGACCAAGCACACGAATTAATACAATTTCACTATCTTAGAGTGTAATATGTGAGAGTTACAATTTCTTGATCTATTTTGAAAATCAGCCCATACATGGAGAATGTAAAATATAGATATCCCTTATTATTAAGACATAAATGATGTACCAGAAATAGAAACTTCTTCTCGTTTTCCTTTTTTAAAGCATCCAAACCCCACCGCAAGTGACACCCTCCCGACTCACGAAGTCACAACCCTACCTGCATAAACATGCCCAGAAATAGAAACAATGGGGATTCCATTTTTTAATGACAGCTTTGTTGAGGACTACAACTCATCAACTTTATAAAAAGAGAGCCTTTACCAGGGAAAAAAGGAGAAGGGAAATAGAGGCTGACCTAAAAAAAGGGGAAAGAGAGGGACTCAGCTTCTTTGCATGCATTTCACACATGAAGCGACAGAACTTACATGCACGTTGCAGAAAAATGTGTGTGGTGGCTAGTGATTTAGGGCTTCGTACGTGGTGACTCGAATGGAGAAAAGGGTTTAGTTTTCTAGAACAGGGACGACTTTGGTTGTGGATTGATTATCCAATCTAAGGAGATATTTTTCTGTGTAAGCGTCACACATGATGGTACACCACATGTTGCTATATAAATGGTGAATATGTATGTTAAAAAGTTAATAACATAAAAAATAAAATTTTCCACCACTCATATAAAAGCACGTGGTGTAGCACTAGTGTTCCCGTCACAACTAAAAATTTCTCCAATCTAAGGGCATCTAGTCTTTTTATCAGTGAACACAAGAAAAAAAAAATTACAAAAATGAACTGCTATGAAGCTCCAGGGAGATTAATCCAACCGATTGGGGTCGGCCCTTCCCTACTACAAATCCTGCTTTCTTCTTTTCATCTTTGGCTTACACCTTGGCTTCACCATAAGCGTCTGTACCGTATTTACAAAATCTCGAACAGCATTAAAACTAGGAGTTTTAACGAAACACTCTCGGTACTATTTACTTTTAATGAAAAATCATATTTTTACATTTTCCTGGTACTATTTACTACACCTTTATTTGTCATCTTTCATTAAAACTATTTTTTTTTTAACTTTTGATTAGTTTTCCTTTAAAACTAACAGTACGCGCAAAAGCTCACCTGCCATGCCGAAACAATGCCAATACAAGCAGTCGTAAGCAACTGTATTCTGACATATACCTAAAAAGTAAAAGCCCTGTAATATAAGGACATAGAATCTACAATTGACCATCTACGCCTGCTGTTTCTACCCAGACGACATCCATTCTTATAGACTTACCCAATGCAATTCGAGTATAGAGTCTTCGGCATTGATACCTATTTTGTAAAAGCATGGCAAATCTGTGCATCTGCATCATAGCCCATTGTAGAAAAAGTTGCACGCCTCTCTGCTTTTGGGAACAATTTGGTTGTTTTTCAATCTCACATGTGAGACTAACAAGGGCCATAAACATAGCACAACAGTGATGGTATATCCACCATGCATGGACGAATATCACTTCCACTTATGCTCGGTATGTATTCTCGCAGTGCCAAATCAGTGTAGAGGAATAACATTGTAAGCCTGAACTGGAAACGTTGGCAAACATCCATCCCAAATCGAAGATCTTAGTATAAGTGGTGTTGCTGGAAAAAGAAGGAACAGCAGCGCAGCTCTATCACTGTAAGCGTTGTATTCCTCTTTAACCTTGAGTTGGATATCTTTGATAGAGGAACGCACGTTTATGTGGGACCCGGAAACAACCTCACAAAACCCCCTCCCTGAGATTTCCCAGGAAGAAACGAAGCGGCAACTCAAGATATTATTCGATATGAGATTTTTTTTCCTTCTTTATTCTTAATCTCATAGGGACCATACTCCACTAGCAAGCAGTGCGAAACACGCATGCATGCATGCAAGGGGACCAGAAACGTTCAAGTATTTCAATGCATGTTATATATAATTAGATAAAGTCCAACAATATTTTGGAACGTAGCCATTGATTCACTTCTTGCCAAATTAGTTTATTCAACACCCTGTTATTTATCTTAGCTCGCAAAGAATTGTATATGGCCATGATGAATGCTTTCTTAATCAAATCACCTTACGAAAATTAATAGTTTTAACCTTTCAAGTTCAGTTTAGAAGTTTTAGAATCGATTGATTTTTTTTTTCTTTGAATTGAATTACCCGTAATATTTTCCAAATTTTAAACTGCAACTTGAATATTGAATGCTTCGATCGGTGCTTGGCCTTCTGTTCTTTATCTTCCAAGCTTAATTTGGTCTGTATAGGTTTTTTTTTTTTTTTTTCTAATCTTTATCGTGTAATAAGTTGTGCGTTGTGATTAGAAATAATTTTCTATTGACTGTTTTAATATTTTATTTATTTATACCATTTATTTAGAAGAAGGATTTGTAAAAATTAGCAATGCCTCAAAACAATCATGCGATTGCATGTACAAAAGTTAAAATGTGAGATCCCACATCGACCAACAAAGAGGGGATGATGTGCCTTATATGTACATGCTCCCCTCCCTATAGCACAAGGCATTTTGGGAACTCACTGGCTTCTGTGGAGCCAAAAATAATCACAAGGCGACACGTGGATATTTTAGCAAAAAGGACCAAACTACCCCTGAGGTACACCGGGATTTCTACACGCGAGCAGCAGACAATCATCTTTCAACAAAAGTCAAAAATGCTCTAAAGAGAGGTAACCAAATCAAATCCATCTCATCAAATCCTTTTCTTGCAAAGTAAACATGTTGTTACCTATTTTGAAGATCTTTTTTCTGCAGATAGTTCTGTGACGGACACAGGTTTGGTTGCTCGCACTATTCCCAATGTAGTCACTACAACAGAAAATGAGTCTTTGTTAGCAATTCCAACTCCTGATGAAATTTTTGAAACTTTAAAGTCTATGGACCATTCTAGTTCCCCAGGTCCAGATGGTTTTGGCGGGTCCTTCTATTTTAGGTGTTGGTCCATTGTGGGTAATGAAGTGGTTCAAGCAGTGCAAAGTTTTTTCTCCCAAGGGAATATTCTGCCTCGCTTCAATTCTAACTTAATGATTTTAATTCCAAAGGTAGATGGAGCGAATTCGGTGAATCACCTTCGTCCTATTGCGTTGGCTAATTTTTCATTTAAAATTATCACTAAGATTTTAGCAGATCGTTTAAGCCCTATTGCTGCTCGTATTGTCTCCCCCCAGCAGAATGCTTTTACGAAAGGACGATCTATTGTGGATCCCGTCATTCTCACTTCTGAATGCATGAACCTCCTTGATAGATGTTGTAAGGGTGGGAATATTGCAATCAAGTTTGATATTCGAAAGGCGTTTGACACTTTGGATTGGGGTTTTCTTCTCCGGGTCTTGGATGCTTTTGGTTTTTCAGCTGGTTTTGTGGATTGGATTCGTTCTATTCTAACTTCCGCTCATCTTTCTGTCCTTATTAATGGTTCAGTTGAAGGTTTTTTCACTTGTTCTCGTGGTGTTCGTCAAGGGGATCCCTTGTCTCCTATTCTCTTTTGTCTAGCTGAGGAGGTTTTTAGCAAGGGTTTAACGAAGATGGTGGAGGATGAGCTAATTGACACTTTTTCAGTTCCCATGGGTATTGCTCCACCATCTCATGTTCTTTTTGCAGATGATATCATGGTTTTCATGCGTGGAACTAAGCGGTCTATGCGTAATCTAATGCGTTTTGTAGAGGAGTACAACTTAAATTCTGGGCAATGCATAAATAAATTAAAATCTTTAGTTTTTCTTGGGAAATATGCAAGCAGTCGATATGCTATTATTCAAAAGGTTCTTGGTGTCAGTCGGGGAAATCTGCCTTTTACTTATCTAGGTGTCCCTATCTTTCAGGGTCGTCCAAAAAGGATCTATTTTCAAGCCATTGCTGATAAGATTCGTTGCAAGTTGACGGCTTGGAAGGGTTCTTTGCTTTCTCAAGCAGGGAGACTCCAACTTACTAATTCAGTAATTCAGGGAATCTTGGTTTATAGTTTTCAAATTTATGCTTGGCCGATTAATTTGTTACGTGAGGTTCAAGGGTGGATTCGCAATTTCTTTTGGTCTGGTGATCCGTTAAAACGAGGTATGCCGCTAATAGCTTGGACTTCTTGTTGTAAGTTGAAAGAAGAGGGTGGTTTGGGTATCCGAGATCTTTTTGAATCTAACCGTTCTCTCCTTCTTAAAAATGCTGGGATGTAATTTCTTCTTCCTCACCGGCTTCAAATTGGTTACGTAACAGATTTCTTAAAGACAACTTTCATTTACTAAAGTCTTATAAAAGGTCTTCCGTTTGGTTGGGGCTTAAACAATTATGGCTCTCCTTTTATAGTTCCCTTCAATGGAGTGTTGGTGATGGCCGTAAGATTTCTTTTTTGTATGATAACTGGCTTGGAACCCCTTTGCTCTCTAATATTGGTGAGGTTGACATAATTCCTTTGGATTCTAAGGTAAAGGATTTTATTCAGGATGCAAAATGGTCTCTTCCCATTGCCTTTACTTCTTCTTTTCCTCATATTTCGGAGAAGATTATGAAGACTCCATTGCCAATTACGCACATGGATGATGCTTTATTTTGGACAGGTTCATCTTCGGGTACTGTTTCAGCTAAGGAGGCTTTCCTTTTTTTCTCATCTCATGCTCCACGTAGAAAATGGGCTGCAATGGTTTGGCATCAATCTATTCAGCCACGCAAAAGCTTAGTAGTTTGGAAAGCTTGTCATGGAAGATTATTGACTGATGATTTATTGCAACGCCGAGGTGTGGCTCTAGCTTCTTATTGCACTTTTTGTCATAATGCTAGGGAATCTTGTGACCATCTTCTTCTGCATTGTCCTCGAACAGTTGCTTTATGGAAATGGATTTTCGTTCTTTTTGGCAAGCCTTATGATCATTGGCAATGTATTGAAGATATTTTTGATGGTTCTATGGTCTCATCTTTCCCCACATCTGTTCGGAAACTTTGGTTCTTGGTTATTTGCAGTTTCTTTTGGTGGCTTTGGCATAAAAGGAACAAGATCAGGTTTGAAAACAAAAGTTTTAGTATCGTTGAGTCCCAACGTTGTCTTTTACGGCATTGGAGGGAATCAGCTTCTATTTGCTTTTCTTCTTTCACTGGTTGTGTTTTGATTCCCATATTCTCTATGTTAAGAATTTCATCCCTTTCTTTGGATGCTCTTAGTTTTGTGCTTGTGTTTTGGCGTCCGCCTCTGGTTGGGTGGATTAAGATTAACACAGATGGGTCTTATAAAGGGAATGGTCAGGTGGGTAGTGGTGGTGTTTTCCGTGACTCCAGTGGTCTTTTTTTAGGAGCGTTTGCCTCCTCGCCTTCTTATCCAACTGCAGTTGTTGCGGAGATTGTGGCTGTCATTGAGGCAATTCAGATTGCATGGGATAAAGAATGGCATAACATTTGGTTAGAGACAGATTCTATGCATGTCATCAGCCTACTATCAGCTTATTACATGGATGTTCCATGGTTTCTTAAAGTTTCTTGGGCAAATTGCTTATGGCGTATTGCTCGCTTGCATTTGCGTTTTTCGCATATTTTCAGGGAAGGGAATTGTTTGGCGGATGCTTTTGCTAATTTTGGTGCAATGAATAGTAGCTTTACGTGGTGGGAATTGGTACCCGATTTTGCTGATGCGTCTTATAGAAGAGACCGTGTTGGGCTTCCATTCTTCCGTTCAAGCTCATGAGGAGCAAATTGTTGCTATGGAAGTGGGTTTTGGTAATGAAATATGAGCAGCTGAATTATGGGAAATCAATTTCCGATGACTGAAGCTAAGCAGTCTTAAACTAGTCCATATCATTTTCATTAATTGTTTCTAGCAGGTATTGGCCTAGTCCCCCCGTTTGTTTTACTTTTCCTTTTTTCTTCATATTATTAATAAAATCTTGTAGAGGGGGGACGGGCGGGGGGTTTCTGGGTGCAACGGTCCTTTCTCCTTTGGGAGAGGGTTGGTACCTCGCACGCGACTGTTGACGAAGAGCTAATCTCGCCTAATCTGTCTCTACAAAAAATATTAAAAAAAAAAAAAAAAAAAAACCTCTAAAATAATATTAATAGGCAAATTAATGGATTAATTACCCATTTAATCCATTAATTACCTATTAAAATTATACAATTCAAACCAAAATGTGATTGAATGGCCGGCCAATTCTCTCCACTACTTCCATCCTCATCTTTCCTATTACCCCTAAGTTATTACCCAAATTAAAATAATCAATTATTTTTGTAACCACCCATTTATTATTTTTATATTCAATTAGCCATTGAATTGGCTAATTAAACCAAAAGTTAAACCTACAAAAACCTAAAAGTGGCCGGTCACACCTTTTCAAAATTGGGCAAAGCCTAACCCTATAAATAGGCACCTATTCTCACCAAAAAGTCATTCCAAATCTCTTAAAAAAATCCCAAATTCTCTAAACACTTTTCTCTCTAAATTTCTAACTTTGGCATCGGAGGTTCTTCGGCCAAAGCCCCCCCATTCATCGTGGGCGCGTGAGGCTCTTGGCCTTAACCTAAGGTGCTATTTGTTTTGTAGGTGCAAATCCGTCCAAGATCGAAGAGGAGAAAATTTGCATCCACAAATTGGTGCTTTCATTGAGAGCTAGAAATCTACACTCAAAAAAGACTCTCGCTCAAAAAAGGTTTTTCTCTAATTTCTAGTCCATTTGTATTTTTCATACGTTTTTATTATTAGAATTTTTTATTTGCAAAAGTTCTTTGGAAAAACGTATAAAAAAAAAAAGGGAAAAAAAAAATATACAATGGCTAGAAATCTAGAAAATTCCACAAGTGACAATTCAAACATTCAAGAAATGGGTCCGTGGGGATCTACAAAATTGAATATGGTTCTAGGGGGGACGGCACCACCACCACGAGGCTCCACCATGGCAACCACTGCGGTGACCACCCGCGACGAGGTCCATGGTACCACTACCATGGCCCAAATCGTGCCACCAAGGCAAGTCCAAGCCGTACAGCACAAGGCCCATGTCGCCGAAGCCATGGCCCAAGCCTCACATTCACGTGCGTCACGAACTGAGCAGCCTGCTCCCGTGACCAAGCCTGCCCCTGCAGCCCAGCCTGCTCCCGACGAGCAGTCCACTCACGTGGCCCAGCCTGCTCCCACCGAGCAGCCCACCTTCGTGGCCCAGCCTGCTCCCGACGAGCAGTCCACTCACGTGGCCCAGCCTGCTCCCACCGAGCAGCCCACCTTCGTGGCCCAGCCTGCTCCCACCGAGCAGCCCGCTCACGTGGTCCAGACTGCTCCTACGGCCCGTCCTGCTCCCGTGGCCTTTCAAGCAGCCCAAGTCGCCCCAAGACTATCTCAACCATCCAGGCTAACCATCATGCCGGGGACATTTTCACCACATTTCTTCATGGATTTGACATTTCCCAACTCAAGTCTCGCGTCCAGAGTCAACCACCTCTTCACTATCCACGGAGGCACATTTCTTCCAAGCTCTTCCAATCCAAATGGCGAACAACACTTGCCTCGACAAGTCATAGAGTTGACGAGCGCCCTTGCACAACAGACAACCTTGGTGAATTAACTCTTGCAGCGCATCGAGATCCAACGTGCCCCGGATGAGGTGTCCCGAAGTAGGACAAGGACAGACGAACCTTTCCACCAGCGCCCCGGCAAGCAGCCAGTCAACCAGCCACGATCCGAGCGTTCTGGCAGTTTACGTTACCACATGGGTTCTTGGGATAGCGTATACTCTCGTCTTAGAGCGCGGAGGAGCGTGCATTCCCGATCAAGCCCACGAATGAGCATACGTTCACACTCCGATTATCAACATGGACAACCTTCCAAGCGTTCATTCACAACTAGGCTCGCAAAGAGTATTCTCCACCTTATATCTGAGTGGGCAGCATGGCAGAAGGAGAGAAACAGTCGCTCAATCCGACTTAAGTTTAACCGGCAGCCTGCGAGCAGCTCGTTCGCCTGCTAGGTACGTGCCACATGCACCGCAGCCACGACGTAGACAAGTCGAGCATAGGGAAGAGAGGCCCAGACCCATGAGTCACGACTAGGGGCAGCTGAAAGTTCCACTGCCCCAACAGAGGCAAATTCAAGAAGAAGTTGAGAGGCTCCTGACCGAACGATTGCATAATTTCCAATGGAACGGGGTTGCTGACGATGCGCTTCGACGAGACATGACCAACATAAACATGTCGCCATTCACGAATGAGATCGAGCGGACAGATCCACCTCGCGGGTTCACTATGCCTCACTTCACTCTGTATAAAGGAGAGGAAGATCCAGATCGACATCTTAAACATTATCACAGTGCCATGATCCTCCACAGGAACAATGATGGGCTTATGTGCAAAATTTTTGCCACAACTTTGCAAGGTGAGGCGCAAGACTGGTTTCACACTCTACCACCGCAGTCGATCCGGAGTTTCAACGAACTTTCCTTTGTTTTCACTAAGGAGTATTCGTCTAATCGCTTAATCAAAAAGACATCCGACCATCTCTTCAACATAGTAAAAGATCATTTGGAGACAATTCGCGATTATGTCAAGAGATTCAAAGCAGAGAAGGCCAAGATTGTTGGTTGCAACGAGGATATAGCAACGGCAGCGTTCAGAAATGGGCTTCCCACCGAACACCCTTTATTCGGAAAACTGATCATGGGAGAAGAACTGACCCTAGAAGCTTCGTATGCTTTGGCAGAAAAGCATGCGCTATGGGACGAAGCCAAGCAGTCTAACAAAAATGAGTCGGAGCACATGGAACGTTTTCCAACCAGAGAAGACTCAACACCTGAAACATTCACCAAGTTCACAGTTCCAATTGGCCAAATTCTCCGCAAGCTCAAGGATGAACCTTGGTTCGAACTACTGCCACCCATGAAAGGCGATCTTACCAGGCTGGATCATACAAAATATTGTGCATTCCATCAAGGACCGGGCCACACTACCAATGGCTGCCTAAAGTGGAAGCAGTACCTTGAGAAGCTGACAAATGAGGGTCGATGCGATGAGTATCTTGACGGATCAACGAAACACAACCAGGAGAAGTCTCTATCACCATCTGAACCCCGTTTGGGCTTTTGCAAATAAGTTCGAAGTCTTTAGCAGCCTGATGAACAAGGCCTCTCAAGTCGAAAATTATTCAGTTTGTTATGCAGTTTCTACTTTCCAGCACAGTTGATTTATTTCTTTATTCTCAATTAAGATTCAAGAAGTTATTCATAAGCCTGGCTCAACAACTGTCTACAACAAACTGCTCAAAACCCTTTATGGCTAAGCTCTCCAGTGTGAGAGGATAAACTAATTGCTCTCCAGCGTGAGAGGGTGAACCAATTCCCCAACACCCATCTAGGTAAGCTCTCCAGTGCGAGAGGATAAACTAATTGCTCTCCAGCGCGAGAGGGTAAACTAATTCCCCGACACCCATCAATGCTCTCCAGTGTGAGAGGATAAACTAATTGCTCTCCAGCGCGAGAGGGTAAACTAATTGCTCTCCAGCGCGAGAGGGTAAACTAATTC
This sequence comes from Cotoneaster glaucophyllus, assembly GCA_036320875.1. NCBI lineage: Eukaryota > Viridiplantae > Streptophyta > Magnoliopsida > Rosales > Rosaceae > Cotoneaster > Cotoneaster glaucophyllus. The sequence goes on from CM070061.1 coordinate 8,008,925, forward strand.
CCCGACACCCATATAGGTAAACTCTCCAGTGCGAAAAGGCCACATAGCTCAAAAGATCGAATGCTAGAAGATCAACTATGCATCAAATGTTCAGGGGGCAGCAACCACTTTTGCACTTAACAGTTCGCTCATCCGACATTTTATCTTCAGTAGCTCCGATCTTGGCAACTTCATCCTTGACTATTCCATCTACGGCAACTGAGAAATCAAACTTAAGCAGTTTTCTCATTTTTGGCAAGCAGCCTAGACGTGGCAGCCCAAACTACAACACCTCATTGGCCCATGCCGAGCCAACTCCTGGCCCCTGCTAGCCGACTCCTAGCCCCTGCTAGCCGACTCCTGGCCCCTGCCAGCCGACGTGCCGCACCACCCCGCCGGTTGCCCCACGACAGCAGTATCCAAGAAGAAGACAAGAAAAATTAATTTTTTCTTACATCGGTGCGGCACGGAGAAGACAAAGAAATCAACGAAAGACGGTCTTTTGCACGGGCAAGATGTAGAAGATTGCTAGAGGAGGGGGAACAAATATCCTCTAAGCTCTCTCTCTCTTGTAGGGTAGAATAAATCGCTCTCCAAAGTTGATTTAATAACCCACTTAAGGTGGACTTAAATAGGCTTTGAGAGAAATTTATTTCCCTTTCCTAGAAGGATCTAGTTTCCTATTGAAGAGGGAATCTACATCAAAATAGGAAGCAGTCCTAAGTCTCCTAAAAGCAAGGAAATCTCTACACATGCTGCCCTTTCCTGCGAGCAGCCCAACAGGTGTGGGGGCATTTGTGGAGCCAAAAATAATCACAAGGCGACACGTGGACATTTTAGCAAAAAGGACCAAACTACCCCTGAGGTACACCGGGATTTCTACATGCGAGCAGCAGACAATCATCTTTCAACAAAAGTCAAAAATGCTCTAAAGAGAGGTAACCAAATCAAATCCATCTCATCAAATCCTTTTTGCAAAGTAACCTCTAAAATAATATTAATAGGTAAATTAATGGATTAATTACCCATTTAATCCATTAATTACCTATTAAAATTATACAATTCAAACCAAAATGTGATTGAATGTCCGGCCAATTCTCTCCACTACTTCCATCCTCATCTTTCCTATTACCCCTAAGTTATTACCCAAATTAAAATAATCAATTATTTTTGTAACCACCCATTTATTATTTTTATATTCAATTAGCCATTGAATTGGCTAATTAAACCAAAAGTTAAACCTACAAAAACCTAAAAGTGGCCGGTCACACCTTTTCAAAATTGGGCAAAGCCTAACCCTATAAATAGGCACCTATTCTCACCAAAAAGTCATTCCAAATCTCTTAAAAAAATCCCAAATTCTCTAAACACTTTTCTCTCTAAATTTCTAACTTTGGCATCGGAGGTTCTTCGGCCAAAGCCCCCCCATTCATCGTGGGCGCGTGAGGCTCTTGGCCTTAACCTAAGGTGCTATTTGTTTTGTAGGTGCAAATCCGTCCAAGATCGAAGAGGAGAAAATTTGCATCCACAGCTTCGGATTCCATCGGAACTCCGAAGTTAAGCCCTTTCGGGCGAGAGCAATCCCAAAATGAGTGACACAGTGGGAAGTTGCTCGTGAGTTCCCAGAGCTGAGTCCGGGATGTGACATAAAACACATGGATTGGTGGAATTTTTACACTTTATTTCTCTTTTCTTTTTATTTTATGTTTGTTCTTTCTTTAATTGGTTTCACGAGGGTCAAAATGATGTCTATTGTCTGTACTATACATTCAAATGTTGTGTAGAAGGTATCATCTCACGGTTTTATTATTTTATTCTATAGAATTTTAATTGTCGGTGCTTTTATTGGTTTTTTAAATTTTTATTAATAAGTGCGACAAATAAAAAGACTTTATGTTTAATTGATTTATATGGTCACTTAGTATTACGGTTTAGTAGAATTCATCTTCATTTATAAGTGAAATGTTCGATTCTCACCAAAGGGTGAATTTGAACTACATTATTACTAGCCCGTTGTGAGACTTAGCCCATTCCTCCACTCTTTTAATGTAGATAATATCGTTTGTTAAAAAAAAAAAATCCATATAGAATTTATTACAACAAAACACATTAAGCTGTTTTGGTTAAGGAATTGAACACCCAATATTCAACAATCGTTTATTTTTATAAAGAGTACATTACATTCATAATTCAACCGCAAAGCGGCGCCATAATGGCAACACCCTATACAACAAACTCACAATTAGGCCTGGCAAACAGGTCGTGTCTGTCGTGTTCGTGTCGTTTTCGTGTAATACCTGTTATCTTAACTGGTCGTGTCACACCCGTTATCTTAACGGCTCCTTAACAGGTCGGGTAAAGTGACCCGACCCGTTATGAAAAATATATTTTTTTTCTTAAATTTGCACATACCACACATTGCCACATAAATATTACTTCAAAACATTAAAACACATTTGTCGTTTAAGTACTACATCTACAATCGAAAATAAGAGCCTAATAAACAAACATCCATACACTACTAGTCTATTACAAAATATTAAATTTGCAAGGATATGCAAAATGAAAGAGTTTTTGTTTTCAAGGTTGTGAAGCCTTTCTCACTAGTGTAAATATTTTAAATTGAAGATTGAGTTCATTCATTGTGTTCATATAGGGTCAAGGAGTGTAGCTGTAAAAAATCATCAAAATCAGAGTTAAAATAACCGTTAAATCGTGATTTTTCATTGGTAACCGTCGAAAAGTTTTGTCTCGTTACTTGATCTCTGAATGTTTTTTTCTTTTACAATTTTTTAAGTATGCGATCTCGAAGTATATACAAACATGTTTGACGGTTGGATCGTTGAAACTAGTTTCGTAGAATGCATATCCCATCAAAACAATAGATTCACTAACACTCAAGAGTTTATTCATACTTTCATTAAGTATAACATAGGATTTTGTGGTATCCACTAGTGTAAATATTTTAAATTGAAGATTGAGTTCATTCATTGTATTCGAATAGGGTCAAGGAGTGTAGCTGTAAAAAATCATCAAAATCGGAGTTAAAATAACCGTTAAATCGTGATTTTTCGTTGATAACCGTCGAAAAGTTTTGTCTCGTTACTTGATCTCTGAATGTTTGTTTCTTGCGATTTTTGGCGTATGCGATCTTGAAGCATACACAAAAAAGTTTGACGGTTGGATTGTTGAAATTAGTTTTGTAGTATGCGTATCCCATCAAAACGATAGATTCACTAACACTTAAAAGTTTATTCATAATCACTAGCACTTAAAAGTGTTTATTCATTCTTTCATTAAGTATAACATAAGATTTTGTGGTATCCACTAGTGTAAATATTTTAAATTGAAGATCAAATTCATTCATTGCATTCATATAGGGTCAAGGAGTGTAGCTGTAAAAAATCATCAAAATCGGAGTTAAAATAACCGTTAAATCGTGATTTTTGTTGATAACCGTCGAAAAGTTTTGTCCCGTTACTTGATCTCTGAATGTTTGTTTTTTGCAATTTTTGGCATATGCAATCTTGAAGCATATACAAACGAGTTTGGCGGTGGGATTGTTCAAATTAGCTTCGTAGAACGCGTATCTCATCAAAACGATAGATTCACTAACACAGAGTTTATTGATACTTTCATTAAGTATAACATAAGATTTTGTGGTATCCATTAGTGTAAATATTTAAAATTGAAGATCGAATTCATTCATTGTATTCATACGGGGTGAAGGAGAATAGCTGTAAAAAATCATCAAAATTGGAGTTGAAATAACCGTTAAATCCTGATTTTTTGTTTATAACCATCGAAATTTTTTGTCCCGTTACTTGATATCTTAATGTTTATTTTCTGCAATTTTTGGCGTATACGATCTCGATGTATATACAAACATGTTTGACGGTTGGATCATTGAAACTAGTTTCGTAGAATGCGTAATCCATCAAAACAATAGATTCACTAACACTTAAGAGTTTATTCATACTTTCATCAAGTATAACATAAGATTTTGTGGTATCAACTAGTGTAAATATTTTAAATTGAAGATTGAGTTCATTCATTGTATTCATATAGGGTCAAGGAGTGTAGCTGTAAAAAATCATCAAAATCGGAGTTAAAGTAACCATTAAATCGTGATTTTTCGTTGATAACCGTAGAAAAGTTTTGTCCCGTTACTTGATCTCTGAATGTTTATTTTTTACGATTGTTTGCTGATGCGATCTCGAAGCATATACAAACAAGTTTGACTGTTGAATCGTTGAAATTAGTTTTATAGCATTCATATCCCATCAAGTTCAATGGTATATGTGTGTATATATATATATATATTAAGTAGATTTAAATTTATTTATTATGTACATATAATACTTAAGAAATTGAATGGTATGTATATTTAAGCTGATCCAATGGTCACCAATTTTTAATATTTAATTTAATATATATATATATATATATATAATTATTATTGTTTTTAGAGTTATAAAATTGTTAAATTAATATATATAATTGTTATAGTATTTTTTTGGCGTTATAAAATTATAAAATTAATATTTTGCTTATCGTGTTATCCACGTGTATATCCGAACCAACCCGTTATCTTAACAGGTGCTTATCGGGTTACCCGATTCGTTATCGTCTCGACCCGAACGCCTGTTAATTTCGTGTCGTGTCGTTTCGGGTTATCCGGTCGTGTCAGCAATTGCCAGGCCTACTCACAATGAGCTTTTGCAACAATGATGAGATTTAGGAAGGGAAAATATTGTCCGTACATACAAGTTCCAAGATTACCAATCATTGCGAGGATGACTTTAATTCAAATTATTTGAACTGAAAACTTGAGTTATGCCATTTTTAGTTTTATTTTAAGACTTCTGAACTCTCTCAGGAGCAGTGCAGACTATATATAAGAGAAACAAACTCACGTTTAGCATAAGCGAAATTGGATTCTCAATCCTTATTTCTCAAACTCTATATCCCTTTTCAATGCGGTAAAAAAAAAAAAGAAAAAAACAAGCATAGTAATCTGATTTGAGTTCAATCCTAATTCCTAAACCATTCCATTTTCGTGGATTCAACCGGCCAACACTGAAAGTTACAAAGCATGTGGCATGAAGACATATTATCAACAAATTAAGTTAATTTCCTTCTCAAGAATAGGTATCGTTTTCATGCCTTTCAGTCTGGGCAACTTCAACAAAAATCAGCCTCCCACCAACCATCTGGACAAATTATCAACAAATTAAGATTTCAGAAGAGAACGATGTCGAAAAAGAACAACAAAGCAAAGGATACCGGCAATTTGATCAACCAAACACACACATTCAGGGGATAAAGACCAGAAATGCTTGACAAACTGCAATTTATAGCATCTCTATCAATTCAATTTGACTAATTTCAATATTAAATTGAAAAACGAAACAAATTTGCATAATTTAACAGCATAAGAACACTTCTGAAACGAGTGAATTGACCCCTTTAATCTGAAAAAAAATGGGTTTGTGAATTGGGTTTTGTTTTTCGAGAGGAAATTACCTTGCCATTCATTGCCTTCAAAGCTTTTTGTGCCTCAACATCTGACTGGTAAGTAACAAAACCAAAACCTTTCAGTCTATCAGTTCGACGATCCATAATTAACTTGGCTAAACAAACAAATCAAAAAATCACAAAGGAGAAACCAGTCACTAATTTTCCACAAATTACAGAGTAAAAAATTAAAATAAAAATATAAAAAACCTTCTGTAACATTGCCAAAAGGAGAAAACAATTTCCTGAGCAGTTCACTGGAAGTGAACTATGATAACCCTAAAAAACAAATCCAGGAATCAGAACACAAAAACCCAAAACATAAAATTTGAGAGAGAGAGAGAGAGAGAAAGAGAAATTACTGCTGACGAAGAGCTGCGAGCCTAATCTTTTGGCCATCTCTGTGTGTAAACCCAAATCTATTCTTTTGATAAAAATAGGGAACGAACAGTTTTTGTACGTTTAAACTAAATTGGGAATTTAGGGTACTTTGAGGTTGTAAATTATTAAACTCACTTGTGCCCAGATGCTAGATATCTGTTGGGCTTCGTTGGGCTTTGTTTATTGCTAACCATCTGGCCATATTCAGAATGAGCTGATCCATTGTCAGCAAGTCCCAAATCTACACAAAAACGAATGAATACTTTCAAATCAAAATTTACATCTCCTCGTTTGCAAATTGCATCTATGCATTAGAGCAAAGCTAAAATTTTTATGTATATGATCTCCAATCTTGGAGATGCTCTTAAGCCTCTTAGTTCTCTCCGAAACCCAAACAAGGGACTTTTATTTTCTATTTTGTGTTTTTCATATCTCGCTTACAAGTATAATATACATTTATATATTTATTACTTAAGTTAAGGTAGAATATTTTGCAGATAGATTTATGTTAGTTTATTAGTTGTTTTTCTGTTTTTTTTTTTTTTTGTTATAAGATATTAATTAGATTTTTTGGGGTTGAAAAATGCATAATATTAGAAGATTTTAAATGATTATTAATTTTTTTTTTTAGAAAATATAAAACGGATATAAAAAAATAAAAACATGTAATTAGATAACTGAACTCACTCTTAAAAACCATCCATGTTTTTGGACCTGGATCTAAAAGCCTCTAAAATTTATATAGTAAAATATGTTATCCACCAAGGCGGATGTAAAGATGCATATATCCTTCTCAAGGGTGGATGCAACAATCATCCTTTTTTATTAAAGACCGATGATATTCCCTTTTTTTGCCCATCTTATATACGGATATATCATTTTTTTTTTATTATGATATATTGATACTAAGGGTGTTATTGAAATAAACTAGTATTCAATTCGCGAGATTCGAATTCAAAAACTCTTATTTACAAATAAAAAATATCACTATAGAATAGTTAAATTTTTCTTTAAAGAAATTAGTTTGATTTTTCAAATCCTTTACTAATGGGCACGATTATAAAGAATTTATGTTTAAAGATCCGTTGAGAAGTTATTGCAACCTAAAACAATTAGATGTCTATATATTTTGGTTAAGAAATTGAACACTCACATTCAACAATCATTTTTTTTATATGGAGTACATTACATTTATAATTCAACCACAAAGGGGCGATAGTCATAAGGCAAAATAAAAATACAGAAAGACACACCAACAACATATACAACAAACTCACGATGAGTTGTTGCAACTTATTCCGACTCTGAAAGAGTTAAGCTGAAAAAAAACATAAAACAAGCCCCTACAACATCCATAATTTGAAGTTACACTTGAAACACAAACTGAGTGTCTCCAACATTGTCGGACAACATGTTAAAACTTCTTTTGCGCTTATTCAGGAAGTTCTTGAACCAATACGTTGAAAGTTTTGGGTGTCTTTTCAGTCCATTGTCATAGTCCACATAGTTGATACCAAATCGAACTGTATACCCTTCGCTCCATTCAAAGTTGTCTAAAATTGACCATGCAAAGTATCCTTTCACATTACTTCCCTTCCTGCACCCCAAAAAATATTAATGCTTTGATACCAATGTCTAAATAACCAAAAACCAATTTCGTTTTAATTAATTTGTCAACAAGCACTTACTTGATTGCTGCTTGAAGGTAACAGAGATGTTGATTGTAATAGTCAGTTCTATTGGTATCAAGAAGAGCATCCTCCATTGATAAGGTTGAATTATTGACCTCGTCAATGCCTGCATTAAAATTTATGACCATACATATTTAGTATTTTTCTCTTTTATCTCAAAAGATAGATGATTGGTTTTATATTTAGATTTGGCAGTACTTAACTGTATTTTACAAAAATTTATACGTATATAAAAAGTGATAAGTGAAATAATTAAGTTCGGCGTAAAAATGGTAATTACCGTTCTCAGTAATGTAAATGATAGGATCACCATACTTATTCTTCGTGTAGAGTACAAAATCATGAATTCCTTTTGGATAAACGTATAACCAGTTTGAAGCAGCCTATAACATCATTTGAAGATATTTGAGATTTATAAAAGTTGTATAAATTAATCCTCCAAATATAAATACCTTAACCTAAAATTTGATGTGTACCTGAGGACCAATAGGAACGCCATCAAGTTCAGCTGCCACAGCATATATCAGTGCGATCAATATTAGAATCTAATAATACTAAGATAATAATTAATTAGTCGATAAAAGTTTTGAATTTGTACTCACTTAGTAGAGTAACATGTGGATCATATAAGTAACTTGCAGGTTCAGAATAATTCTTAGGTACATCAGCAGCATATCTGGCAGAATAATAGTTTAGTCCAATAAAGTCAAAAGACCCAGTTAACATCTTTGATTCTTCATCTGTGAATTTGGGTAATCGTTCTCTAACGAGGCCTTGCATGCTGTATGGGTAGTCACCTCTTGTAATTGGATCCATAAACCTATAAAAATGTGAAACTTCCAAACATGAACTTATAGTATGCATATTATACCAGTCACGGCTAGCTACCTAATCAACTTTATGAGTCATAAATAGGGCAACCCCAAACCAACAAAGCTCCTTGTTTTGCGAGGGTCGGGAGGGGGAGGGGAGGGGTGAGGAACGTCTATCGTACGCAGCCTTACCCTTAATTTACAGATAGACTATTTCCGCAACTCAAACCCGTAACCTTTCGTTCACAAAGGAGCGACATTTCCGTTGAGCCAAGGTTCACCTTATTTACGAGTCATAAATAAATAAATAAAAATCAATTGCACTTGCCATCCGAACATAAAATCCAAAGCTCGATATGAAGCATCTATATCTTCCTTTGCTTCTGAAGCAGGCTCCATCCAGTGCGACACTAGTGTTATTCCTATCACCCCATTCTGATATGCCTACAAAGAAAATTCACAAAATTATTTGATTTAGTGCCCTACAAAGTCCAAATTTTTTTTACCTCGCTATACAAAATGTTTCCTAGCACACCAATATTCAGACAAAAACAGGAACTAGCTAGCTAGTTAATTAATTATACCTGAAATGTTTCTTTGTACACTTTTACAGCAGCTGCATGAGCAAGGAGTTGGTGGTGTGTGACCAAATAGGGTTCGATGGCTGAATCTCCACCGAGGCAGGTTGGGTCTTGCCAAGCAGAGCATCGTCCTGGTGCGTGGATCCCAATTGTATAAGCATGGTTACTAAAGGTATATGGCTCATTCAATGTGATCCAATGCTTCACTCGGTCACCAAAAAGTGAAAAGCAAAGTTTTGCATAGTCTTTAAAGTCACCACTGTGTGTACACATTTCAAAACGTTTTTGTTAGATTTAGTACGTTTTAGTTAAGCAAATGATCAATATCATACATAGGATAAAATTTGTTCACTTACACAATACGAGGGCTTAAGAAACCACCATATGCATCTTCTAAAGCTTGGGGAACATCCCAGTGAAAAATTGTCACAAATGGCTGTAAGCCTATATATAACATTATCAGAACAAGAAAATTAAAAGTTCGATTCAATATTGTTTTATGAGTGCACGTAATTAAAATCTAATTATATATTATGTAAGAGGGATGAATATGTGATTAGGTAACTTTACTACCATGGAGAAGGAGTTCATTGATGAGATTGTCGTAATATTCAATCCCTTTCCTGTTAACACCTCCACTTAGCGTTCCATCTGATAAATAGAACAACATAATCAAATAAGTGAATACCTATTTATATATAGAAATCGAATTAAGAAAAACAGGTTAATCCATGAAGTAATTGGTCCCAAATCAAATGTATGGACTTGGATGATCAAACATTACTTGGTAACAATCTGGACCAGGAGATAGAGAACCTATAAGCATCCAATTTCATATTCTTCATAATCGCTACATCCTTCTGTAATGACAAGAAACATATATACGTAGTTATTATAAGAAAGAAGCTAAAAAGCAATTAAGGATCTCATGTTCAATGTGCCCTTATAGTGGGAAAGGTTTGGAGAATAACAGTATTCCTTGTTCGACAACCTTATAGAGATGGTATTGATCAATGGCGACATCTCCATTGCTGCGATCATCGATTTTTTCTGTAATTAACCATAAAAGTTTTTATTATTTATAGCATAAAGGTGGTAGAAATCATATAACAATGCGAAGTATTGTGTGTATATGTGTGCATGTATATGCCATATCGGAAAATATACAATATACTACATGCCCAGGGTAATTTTGCCAGTATGCAGAAGACTATAACCTGGATGGTTGTGCGTGAAGGTGTCCCATATGCTTGGTCCTCTGCCATCTTCGTTCCATGCACCTTCTACCTGAAAGGTCCATTTGCATATTCAACTCAAGATGTCAATATTCATGCTTGGATAAATAAATAAATATATATATTTATATATGTGTGTGTGTGTGTGGGTCCTCTAGTTTTTTTTGACACTGAAAATCAAATTAAACATAAGTGATTATATGAAAAATTAATTAAAGGGTAATTAAATAGCTAAGCCCTAATAGAGACTGGCCTGGTAAGCTGCTGAAGCTGCACCAAAGACAAACCCTGGTTTAAGAGCATCAAATTTGGTCCTGTCAAGAGAATTGCAAACAATGGGTCGATCTGGCTTAGCAGCTTTGGTGTTTGTCAATAAAAAACCAGTGAGTAGCAACACACACAAGAGCAAAGATCCTAACTCGTGCATTGCCATAGTTAACTAGAGGGGTTTTGGTGGTCGAGATAGCTAGGTTGGTTCTTCCCTGCATAATGCATGGGGTTTATATAGAGAGGCTACGTACTACGTCTACATGAGAAAATAATTGATAAGCATTTATTTAATAAAATTTGATAAACTCGGGCAGGCTTTAAAAAAGTGTGGACCATTTTAAAAGATCAAAGCAAGTACTTTTTGTAACAATAATAGGGTTGGGATAATACACACACACACACATATATATATTTGCAACATTATTATTTTTAACAAACAAACAATTTTTCAACCATATTTCCTAATTTTTAAAGCTAATTATTTATTACTTTGGGTTCTAGAAATATACAAGTTGGGTCAATATATATACTGTATATGTGTGGTTCAATGGGCTTGCCGTAATAATGTGGTTCAATTTCGTTTTTAAGGAGAATCGAACCTAAGACCTCTTATTAATAAATGAAGAGAAATACTACTAAACTGTAATACCAAACGACAGAAAAATTAAAAAGTGGAGAAACGCACATCAAGATATTATTCAGTGTACGACTTTTCTTCCTTTATACTGTTAATCCAATTGGGACCGTACTCCACTAGCAAGCAGTGGCGAAACATGCATGCATGCATCCAAGGGACCAGAAATGTTCAAGTGTTGATGATAAAGCCCTTCAAAAATATTCTGGAACCTAGCCATCGATCATTCTCTTCGTGCCAAATGTTTGCTAGAATATGTTAACACACTCAACACCCAGTTATCTTAACTCGCAATGAACTATATATGCCCATGATGAATGCTTCCTTAATCAAATCACCTTACGAATAATTAATAGTTTTAACCTTTCATTTCAGTTTTGAAGTTTTAGAATTGATTGACAAAAAAAATGTTTTAAAATTGAATTACCAGTAATATTTCAAAATCTTAAACTGCAACTTGAATATTGATTTTTTTCCCATTTCAATGGAATGCTTCGATCCGTCAAATGGGGTTTGGCTTTCTGTTCTTTGTATTCCAAGCTTAGGTCTGTAAATGTTTTTTTTTTTTTTTTTTTTATCTTTATCCTGTAATAACTTATGTGTTATGATTGGAAGTAATTTTTTGTTGATTGTTTTAGTATTTTATTCGTACCGTTTATTTAGGAGAAGGATTTGCAGAAATCAGCAGTGTCTCAAAGCAATCATGCTGAATGTGGCTTGGCGTTATGTTCTTTATATTTCAAGCTTAGGTCTGTATATGTATTTTATTTTTTATTTTTTTTTGTCTTTATCGTGTAATAACTTATGTGTCGTGATTGGAAGAAATTTTTTGTTGATTGTTTTAGTATTTTATTCATACCGTTTATTTATGAGATATTTGCAGAAATCGGCAATGTCTCAAAACAATTGTGCAATTACATGTATAAAAGTTAAAACGTATAGTGGCTTGCTGGATTTATTAGAACACGTCAATTTCATTGTGAAGATCTTTGCTGGTAACCACCAATTATTGTAGCAACAACTGGAGTGCTTGATTTACTCTGGAACGGATCGATAGAGTGAGTTAGCAGATTCACTATTCCCGAGAGGTAGAAAAAATGGTCTCACGGCCACTACTAGCATAGCATGTAAGTTGGAAATCATAATACACGTAACAAACTATGAATCCATGGATATTATTTAATTAACTCGAAATTAAAGAAAAGATTGCCGAAATAGCTAGCTACAAACTAAGAAATACATTTTGATTGACTCACTTCTGATAGAGTTACAAAATCTGTTTATAATAATTCAAAACTCTATAAAACCTAATACTTAAAAAATATCTAAACTACCCAACAAATGAAATAAATAAAAAATACTAATATTTTTCGACACCCCACATCAAACTCATGGTGCTAATTAAACGACATGAGTTTGCCAACAAACATATGCGAATGTAAACTCCGTTTGGCTGACAATGAGGCATGCATATTATGTTAGGTGCTCTTTCAACAAATAGATTTTGTAAGGGGGACATACTTTGTAGCATATTGCCCAAATGGGAGTATAGAAATAAAAACATATGAATGCTCCCCCGCACTTAATGAACAAGATTCTTATATCACAAATACAACAACGAACAAACATAAAATCATTTTTTCACCACGTATACAACGTAAAAAAAAAATATAACAACTGTCATTAGAATGGTTACCAATCCAAGTACTTGAGCAGTTGTTGCGATGGACAGTAACAACATACTCTATATACAGACCCAACAACATCAACCCTTATCATGTTACCCATATCGGCCCCAATAACAACAAATACTTTTCTCAACAAAACTTTTTCTGTTTCTTTTTTCCCTTCCTTTTTTGCTTTTCTGTTTTATCTTTTTTGCGAACATATGGAGCAGACTCAATGCAGATAATATTAAAATACAGTAGTGGGTACAAATGGGGTGTGGCAACATGCCTGGTGGGTGTGACAACGCAACAACATAAGGTCACAATGTTGGTGGTTAGATCGCGATACATGGGCTGGTTTGGTCAGTAACAATGACTAAGTGGTTTGATGCGATCTCGTTATGTGGTATATCAACAAGCAGTAATGGTAACGTTCGTAATGGATTTGTATCAACGGTCAATGGGTTCTAGGCCGCGTGACAGGTTGGTGACAAATCTAGTGCGGGTCAACATTGCAACAACATCATACTAGAGTACAGTAGCGACAACGAGTTCGTTGATCAGCGGAGGGGCGAGTGTAGTATAATACTTTAGAAAACCCACTGTTCTAAAAATCCCCGTCTAGCGCCGCCTAGGCCCCGCCTAGGCGCTAGGCGGCTGGTCACCGTCCCGATTAATGCCTAGGCGTTTGAAAATTAAGAAAGGGCGCCTAGACCAGTTGAGGCGCCCACCTAGACCGCCTAGGCACCCGCCTAGCCCGTCCAAACCCACCTAGGCACCTGCCTAGGTTGCGACTCACTTAGACAGAAAATAGATAACTTTCAATTTGCATTTAATTTTTTTAATAAATTGTAAGAGACTTGTTGAATACTTAAATGAGCACATACTATATGCTTGTTCCCCATGTTTTCATTATGTTCCAATACTTCATAATACATATGTCATTCTATTTTGTAGTTTATGATGAAATTATATATATTTTAAGTATAAACAGACACTTATTTACACGAAATATAATGGATTTACTTAAATCCGCCTAGTCCGCCTAGGCGCCCGCCTAGACCCCGCCTAGCCGCCTAGGCGCTAGGCCCCAGCCCGCCGCCCGACTAGCGCCTAGCGTCTTTTAGAACCTTGAGAAAACCTAATACTTAAATTAACTAAGATACCGTAACAATAAAATATATCTAATGCGCTAATATTCTCCCAAAATGCTACTATTACCATCTTTCTAATATAGGTGGACCCACATGCGTTGGTAGACCCTACCTTTATTAGAAAGATGATACAAATAGATGGTAAGTGTACCATCAACATTGTATTCTTAAAACCCTATCAGAACTTGAGCAACTTTAATATTAGGGCTAATTACATTTTACACCCTCCATGTTAATGAGCCAAATATATCTTGTACAACTGTTAAATAGTTAGTTACACGTGTATAAACGTAGTTGTGGTTGTTAGTGTCTCAATTGTAATTAAAAAAAGAGTATATATATGTATATGTATGTGTGTGTGTGTGTGTGTGTGTGTGTGTGTGTGTGTGTACACGTACCATTGTGTGCATTGAAGTTATTACTTTGAGTGAAAGAAAGATATTTTGCAAGCTGAGCTTCTTTACATGCTAGGTTACTTTACAGGTTTGATGTGATTTTCAAAATTGATCATGAGGTTTTAACTTTCTCATATTTTCATGATTTTTGAAATTGTATTAAATTTATTCCTTTTTTCTCTTTGAATATCTAATCCTTCATAAAATTAATGATTTTTTTTTTCGCTAACTTGGCATACAAATGTGTCTTTCATGTTAGACTATACAATCAATTTGACCAAGCACACGAATTAATACAATTTCACTATCTTAGAGTGTAATATGTGAGAGTTACAATTTCTTGATCTATTTTGAAAATCAGCCCATACATGGAGAATGTAAAATATAGATATCCCTTATTATTAAGACATAAATGATGTACCAGAAAAAGAAACTTCTTCTCGTTTTCCTTTTTTAAAGCATCCAAACCCCACCGCAAGTGACACCCTCCCAACTCACGAAGTCACAACCCTACCTGCATAAACATGCCCAGAAATAGAAACGATGGGGATTCCATTTTTTAATGACAACTTTGTTGAGGACTACAACTCATCAACTTTATAAAAAGAGAGTCTTTACCAGGGAAAAAAGGAGAAGGGAAATAGAGGCTGACCTAAAAAAAGGGGAAAGAGAGGGACTCAGCTTCTTTGCATGCATTTCACACATGAAGTGACAGAACTTACATGCACGTTGCAGAAAAATGTGTGTGGTGACTAGTGATTTAGGGCTTCGTACGTGGTGACTCGAATGGAGAAAAAGGTTTAGTTTGCTAGAACAGGGACGACTTTGGTTGTGGATTGATTATCCAATCTAAGGAGAGATTTTTCAGTGTAACCGTCACACATGATGGTACACTACATGTTGCTACATAAATGGTGGATATGTATGTTAAAAAGTTAATAACATAAAAAATAAAATTTTCCACCACTCATATAAAAGCACGTGGTGTACCACTAGTGTTCCCGTCACAACTAAAAATTTCTCCAATCTAAGGGCATCTAGTCTTTTTATCAGTGAACACAAGAAAAAAAAAATTACAAAAATGAACTGCTATGAAGCTCCAGGGAGATTAATCCAACCGATTGGGGTCGGCCCTTCCCTACTACAAATCCTGCTTTCTTCTTTTCATCTTTGGCTTACACCTTGGCTTCACCATAAGCGTCTGTACCGTATTTACAAAATCTCGAACAGCATTAAAACTAGGAGTTTTAACGAAATACTCTCGGTACTATTTGCTTTTAATGAAAAATCATATTTTTACATTTTCCTGGTACTATTTACTACACCTTTATTTGTCATCTTTCATTAAAACTTTTTTTTTTTTTAACTTTTGATTAGTTTTCCTTTAAAACTAACGGTACGCGCAAAAGCTCACCTGCCATGCCGAAACAATGCCAATACAAGCAGTCGTAAGCAACTGTATTCTGACATATACCTAAAAAGTAAAAGCCCTGTAATATAAGGACATAGAATCTACAATTGACCATCTACGCCTGCTGTTTCTACCCAGACGACATCCATTCTTTTGGACTTACCCAATGCAATTCGAGTATAGAGTCTTCGGCATTGATACCTATTTTGTAAAAGCATGGCAAATCCATGCATCTGCATCATAGCCCATTGTAGAAAAAGTTGCACGCCTCTCTGCTTTTGGGAACAATTTGGTTGTTTTTCAATCTCACATGTGAGACTAACAAGGGCCATAAACATAGCACAACAGTGATGGTATATCCACCATGCATGGACGAATATCACTTCCACTTATGCTCGGAATGTATTCTCGCAGTGCCAAACCAGTGTAGAGGAATAACATTGTAAGCCTGAACTGGAAACGTTGGCAAACATCCATCCCAAATCGAAGATCTTAGTATAAGTGGTGTTGCTGGAAAAAGAAGGAACAGCAGCGCAGCTCTATCTCTGTAAGCGTTGTATTCCTCTTTAACCTTGAGTTGGATATCTTTGATAGAGGAACGCACGTTTATGTGGGACCCGGAAACAACCTCACAAAACCCCCTCCCTGAGATTTCCCAGGAAGAAACGAAGCGGCAACTCAAGATATTATTCGATATGAGATTTTTTTTCCTTCTTTATTCTTAATCTCATAGGGACCATACTCCACTAGCAAGCAGTGCGAAACACGCATGCATGCATGCAAGGGGACCAGAAAAGTTCAAGTATTTCAATGCATGTTATATATAATTAGATAAAGTCCAACAATATTTTGGAACGTAGCCATTGATTCACTTCTTGCCAAATTAGTTTATTCAACACCCTGTTATTTATCTTAGCTCGCAAAGAATTGTATATGGCCATGATGAATGCTTTCTTAATCAAATCACCTTACGAAAATTAATAGTTTTAACCTTTCAAGTTCAGTTTAGAAGTTTTAGAATCGATTGATTTTTTTTTCTTTGAATTGAATTACCCGTAATATTTTCCAAATTTTAAACTGCAACTTGAATATTGAATGCTTCGATCGGTGCTTGGCCTTCTGTTCTTTATCTTCCAAGCTTAATTTGGTCTGTATAGGTTTTTTTTTTTTTTTTAATCTTTATCGTGTATTAAGTTGTGCGTTGTGATTAGAAATAATTTTCTATTGACTGTTTTAATATTTTATTTATTTATACCATTTATTTAGAAGAAGGATTTGTAAAAATTAGCAATGCCTCAAAACAATCATGCGATTGCATGTACAAAAGTTAAAATGTGAGATCCCACATCGACCAACGAAGAGGGGGTGATGTGCCTTATATGTACATGCTCCCCTCCCTATAGCACGAGGCATTTTGGGAACTCACTGGCTTCGGATTCCATCGGAACTCCGAAGTTAAGCCCTTTCGGGCGAGAGCAATCCCAGAATGAGTGACCCAGTGGGAAGTTGCTCGTGAGTTCCCAGAGCTGAGTCCGGGATGTGACATAAAACACATGGATTGGTGGAATTTTTACACTTTATTTCTCTTTTCTTTTTATTTTATGTTTGTTCTTTCTTTAATTGGTTTCACGAGGGTCAAAATGATGTCTATTGTCTGTACTATACATTCAAATGTTGTGTAGAAGGTATCATCTCACGGTTTTATTATTTTATTCTATAGAATTTTAATTGTCGGTGCTTTTATTGGTTTTTTAAATTTTTATTAATAAGTGCGACAAATAAAAAGACTTTATGTTTAATTGATTCATATGGTCACTTAGTATTACGGTTTAGTGGAATTCATCTTCATTTATAAGTGAAATGTTCGATTCTCACCAAATGGTGAATTTGAACTACATTATTACTAGCCCGTTGTGAGACTTAGCCCATTCCTCCACTCTTTTAATGTAGATAATATCGTTTGTTAAAAAAAAAAAAAATCCATATAGAATTTATTACAACAAAACACATTAAGATGTTTTGGTTAAGGAATTGACCACCCAATATTCAACAATCGTTTATTTTTATAAAGAGTACATTACATTCATAATTCAACCGCAAAGCGGCACCATAATGGCAACACCCTATACAACAAACTCACAATTAGGCCTGGCAAACAGGTCGTGTCTGTCGTGTTCGTGTCGTTTTCGTGTAATACCTGTTATCTTAACTGGTCGTATCGTGTCACACTCGTTATCTTAACGGCTCCTTAACAGGTCGGGTAAAGTGACCCTACCCGTTATGAAAAATTTTTTTTTTTTTCTTAAATTTGCACATACCACACATTGCCACATAAATATTACTTCAAAACATTAAAACACATTTGTCGTTTAAGTACTACATCTACATTCGAAAATAAGAGTCTAATAAACAAACATCCATACACTACTAGTCTATTACAAAATATTAAATTTGCGAGGATATGCAAAATGAAAGAGTTTTTGTTTTCAAGGTTGTGAAGCCTTTCTCACTGGTGTAAATAATTTAAATTGAAGATTGAGTTCATTCATTGTGTTCATATAGGGTCAAGGAGTGTAGCTGTAAAAAATCATCAAAATCGGAGTTAAAATAACCCTTAAATCGTGATTTTTCGTTGGTAACCGTCGAAAAGTTTTGTCTCGTTACTTGATCTCTGAATGTTTTTTTTTTTACAATTTTTTAAGTATGCGATCTCGAAGTATATACAAACATGTTTGACGGTTGGATCGTTGAAACTAGTTTCGTAGAATGCATATCCCATCAAAACAATAGATTCACTAACACTCAAGAGTTTATTCATACTTTCATTAAGTATAACATAGGATTTTGTGGTATCCACTAGTGTAAATATTTTAAATTGAAGATTGAGTTCATTCATTGTATTCGTATAGGGTCAAGGAGTGTAGCTGTAAAAAATCATCAAAATCGGAGTTAAAATAACCGTTAAATCGTGATTTTTCGTTGATAACCGTCGAAATGTTTTGTCTCGTTACTTGATCTCTGAATGTTTGTTTCTTGCGATTTTTGGCGTATGCGATCTTGAAGCATACACAAAAAAGTTTGACGGTTGGATTGTTGAAATTAGTTTTGTAGAATGCGTATCCCATCAAAACGATAGATTCACTAACACTTAAAAGTTTATTCATAATCACTAACACTTAAAAGTGTTTATTCATACTTTCATTAAGTATAACATAAGATTTTGTGGTATCCACTAGTGTAAATATTTTAAATTGAAGATCAAATTCATTCATTGCATTCATATAGGGTCAAGGAGTGTAGCTGTAAAAAAATCATCAAAATCGAAGTTAAAATAACCGTTAAATCGTGATTTTTCATTGTTTTGTCCCGTTACTTGATCTCTGAATGTTTGTTTTTTGCGATTTTTGGCGTATGCAATCTTTAAGCATATACAAACGAGTTTGACAATGGGATTGTTCAAATTAGTTTCGTAGAATCTCATCAAAACGATAGATTCACTAACACAGAGTTTATTTATACTTTCATTAAGTATAACATAAGATTTTGTGGTATCCATTAGTGTAAATATTTTAAATTGAAGATCGAATTCATTCATTGTATTCATACAGGGTGAAGGAGAATAGCTGTAAAAAAATCATCAAAATTGGAGTTGAAATAACCGTTAAATCATGATTTTTTGTTTATAACCATCGAAATTTTTTGTCCCGTTACTTGATATCATAATGTTTATTTTCTGCAATTTTTGGCGTATACGATCTCGAAGTATATACAAACATGTTTGACGGTTGGATCATTAAAACTAGTTTCGTAGAATGCGTAATCCATCAAAACAATAGATTCACTAACACTTAAGAGTTTATTCATACTTTCATTAAGTATAACATAAGATTTTGTGTTATCCACTAGTGTAAATATTTTAAATTGAAGATCGAGTTCATTCATTGTATTCATATAGGGTCAAGGAGTGTAGCTGTAAAAAATCATCAAAATCGGAGTTAAAGTAACCGTTATATCGTGATTTTTCTTTGATAACCGTAGAAAAGTTTTGCCCCGTTACTTCATCTCTGAATGTTTATTTTTTACGATTGTTTGCTGATGTGATCTCGAAGCATATACAAACAAGTTTGACGGTTGAATCGTTGAAATTAGTTTCATAGAATTCATATCCCATCAAGTTCAATGGTATATATGTGTATATATATATTCAGTAGATTTAAATTTATTTATTATGTACATATAATACTTAAGAAATTGAATGGTATGTATATTTAAGCTGATCCAATGGTCACTAATTTTTAATATTTAACTTAATATATATATATATAATTATTATTGTTTTTAGAGTTATAAAATTGTTAAATTAATATATATAATTATTATAGTATTTTTTTGGCGTTATAAAATTATAAAATTAATATTTTGCTTATCGTGTTATCCACGTGTATATCCGAACCAACCCGTTATCTTAACAGGTGCTTATCGGGTTACCCGATTCGTTATCGTGTCGACCCGAACGCCTGTTAATTTCATGTCGTGTCGTTTCGGGTTATCCGGTCGTGTCAGCAATTGCCAGGCCTACTCACAATGAGCTTTTGCAACAGTGATGAGATTTAGGAAGGGAAAATATTGTCCGTACATACAAGTTCCAAGATTACCAATCATGGCGAGCATGACTTTAATTCAAATTATTTGAACTGAAAACTTGAGTTATGCCATTTTTAGTTTTATTTTAAGACTTCTGAACTCTCTCAGGAGCAGTGCAGACTATATATAAGAGAAACAAACTCATCGTTTAGCATAAGCGAAGTTGGATTCTCAATCCTTATTTCTCAAACTCTATATCCTTTTTCAATGCGGTAAAAAAAAGAAAAGAACAAAACAAGCATAGTAATCTGATTTGAGTTCAATCCTAATTCCTAAACCATTCCATTTTCGTGGATTCAACCGGCCAACACTGAAAGTTACAAAGCATGTGGCATGAAGACATATTATCAACAAATTAAGTTAACTTCCTTCTCAAGAATAGGTATCGTTTTCATGCCTTTCAGTCTGGGCAACTTCAACAAAAATTAGCCTCCCATCAACCATCTGGACAAATTATCAACAAATTAAGATTTCAGAAGAGAACGATGTCGAAAAAGCACAACAAAGCAAAGGATACCGGCAATTTGATCAACCAAACACACACATTCAGGGGATAAAAGACTAGAAATGCTTGACAAACTGCAGTTTATAGCATCTCTATCAATTCAATTTGACTAATTTCAATATTAAATTGAAAAACGAAACAAATTTGCATAATTTAACAGCATAAGAACACTTCTGAAACGAGTGAATTGACCACTTTAATCTGAAAAAAAATGGGTTGGTGAATTGGGTTTTGTTTTTCGAGAGGAAATTACCTTGCCATTCATTGCCTTCAAAGCTTTTTGTGCCTCAACATCTGACTGGTAAGTAACAAAACCAAAACCTTTCGGTCTATCAGTTCGACGATCCATAATTAACCTGGCAAAACAAACAAATCAAAAAATCACAAAGGAGAAACCAGTCACTAATTTTCCACATATTACAGAGTAAAAAATTAAAATAAAAATATAAAAAACCTTCTGTAACATTGCCAAAAGGAGAAAACAATTTCTTGAGCAGCTCACTGGAAGTGAACGATGATAACCCTAAAAAACAAATCCAGGAAATCAGAACACAAAAACACAAAACATAAAATTTGAGCGAGAGAGAGAGAGAAAAATTATTGCTGACGAAGAGCTGCGAGCCTAATCTTTTGGCCATCTCTGTGTGTCAACCCAAATCCCAGATTTCTATTTCTTTTGATAAAAATAGGGAACGAACAGTTTTTGTACGTTTAAGCTAAATTGGGAATTTAGGGTTCATCACTTTGAGGTTGTAAATTATTAAACTCACTTGTGCCCAGATGCTAGATATCTGTTGGGCTTCATTGGGCTTTGTTTATTGCTAACCATCTGGCCATATTCAGAATGAGCTGATCCATTGTCAGCAAGTCCCAAATCTACACAAAAACGAATGAATACTTTCAAATCAAAATTTACATCCCCTCGTTTGCAAATTGCATCTATGCATTAGAGCAAAGCTAAAATTTTTATGTATATGATCTCCAATCTTGGAGATGCTCTTAAGCCTCTTAGTTCTCTCCGAAACCCAAACAAGGGACTTTTATTTTCTATTTTGTGTTTTTCATATCTCGCTTACAAGTATAATATACATTTATATATTTATTACTTAAGTTAAGGTAAAATATTTTGCAAATAGATTTATGTTAGTTTATTAGTTGTTTTTCTGTTTTTTTTTTTTTTTTTTGTTATAAGATATTAATTAGATTTTTTGGAGTTGAAAAATGCATAATATTAGAAGATTTTAATTGATTATTAATTTTTTTTTTTAGAAAATATAAAACAGATATAAAAAAATAAAAACATGTAATTAGATAACTGAACTCACTCTTAAAAACCATCCATGTTTTTGGACCTGGATCTAAAAGCCTCTAAATTTATATAGTAAAATATGTTATCCACCAAGGCGGATGTAAAGATGCATATATCCTTCTCAAGGGTGGATGCAACAATCATCCTTTTTTATTAAAGACCGATGATATTCCCCTTTTTTGCCCATCTTATATACGGATATATCATTTTTTTTTTATTATGATATATTTATACTAAGGGTGTTATTGAAATAAACTGGTATTCAATTTGCGAGATTCAAATTCAAAAACTCTTATTTACAAATAAAAAATATCACTATAGAATAGTTAAATTTTTCTTTAAAGAAATTAGTTTGATTTTTCAAATCCTTTACTAATGGGCACGATTATAAAGAATTTATGTTTAAAGACCCGTTGAGAAGTTATTGCAACCTAAAACAATTAGAAGAAATTGAACACTCACATTTAACAATCATTTTTTTTATATGGAGTAAATTACATTTATAATTCAACCACAAAGGGGCACTAGTCATAAGGCAAAATAATAATACAGAAAGACACACACCACAACAAACTCACGATGAGTTGTTGCAACTTATTCCGACTCTGAAAGAGTTAAGCTGAATAAAACTTAAAACAAGCCTCTACAACATCCATAATTTGAAGTTACACTTGATACACAAACTGAGTGTCTCCAACATTATCGGCCAACATGTTAAAATTTCTTTTGCGCTTATTCAGGAAGTTCTTGAACCAATACGTCGAAAGTTTTGGGTGTCTTTTCAGTCGATTGTCATAATCCACAAAGTTGATACCAAATCGAACTGTATACCCTTTGCTCCATTCAAAGTTGTCTAAAATTAACCATGCAAAGTATCCTTTGACATTACTTCCCTTCCTGCACCCCAAAAATATTAATGCTTTGATACCAATGTCTAAATAACCAAAAAGCAATATCGTTTTAATTAATTTGTCAACAAGCACTTACTTGATTGCTGCTTGAAGGTAACAGAGATGTTTATTGTAGTAGTCAGTTCTATTGGGATCAAGAAGAGCATCCTCCATTGATAAGGTTGAATTATTGACCTCGTCAATGCCTGCAATTAAATTTATTACCATACATATTTAGTATTTTTCTCTTTTATCTCAAAAGAGAGATGATTGGTTTTATATTTAGATTTGGCAGTACTTAACTGTATTTTACATCAATTTATACATATATAAAAAGTGATAAGTGAAATAAATAAGTTCAGCGTAAAAGTGTTAATTACCGTTCTCAGTAATGCAAATGATAGGATCACCATACTTATTCTTCGTGTAGAGTACAAAATCATGAATTCCTTTTGGATAAATGTATAACCAGTTTGAAGCAGCCTGTAACACCATTTGAAGATATTTGAGATTTATAAAAGTTGTATAAATTAATCCTCCAAATATAAATACCTTAACCTAAAATTTGATGTGTACCTGAGGACCAATAGGAATGCCATCAAGTTCAGCTGCCACAACATATATCAGTGCGATCAATATTAGAATCTAATAATACTAAGATAATAATTAATTAGTCGATAAAAGTTTTGAATTTGTACTCAGTTAGTAGAGTAACATGTGGATCACATAAGTAACTTGCAGGTTCAGAATAATTCTTAGGTACATCAGCAGCATATCTGACAGTAACGACATACTCTATATACAGACCCAAAAACATCAACCCTTATCATGTCACCCTTATCGGCCCCAATAACAACAAATACTTTTCTCAACAAAACTTTTTCTGTTTCTTTTTTCCCATCCTTTTTTCCTTATCTGTTTTATCTTTTTAGCAAACATATGGAGCAGACTCAATGCAGATAATATTAAAATACAGTAGTGGGTACAAATGGGGTGTGGTAACATGCCTGATGGGTGTGACAACGCAACAACATAAGGTCACGATGCTGGTGGTTACATCGTGATACATGTGCGGGTTTCGTCATTAACAATGACTAAGTGGTTTGATGCGATCTCGTTATGTGGTATATCAACAAGCAATAATGGTAACGTTTGGAATGGATTTGCATCAACGGTCAATGGGTTCTAGGCCGCGTGACAAGTTGGTGACAAATCTAGTGCGGGTCAACATTGCAACAACATCATACTATAGCACAGTAGCGACAACGAGGTCGTTGATCAGCGCAGGGGCGAGTGCAATATAATACCTTAGAAAACCTAATACTTAAATTAACTAAGATACCATAACAATAAAATATATCTAATGCGCTAATATTCTTCAAAAATGCTACTCTTACCATCTATTTGTATCATCTTTCTAATATAGGTGGACCCACATGCGTTGGCAGACCCTACCTCTATTAGAAAGATGATACAAATGATGGTACAAATAGATGGTAAGTGTACCATCAACATTGTATTCTTGAAACCCTATCGGAACTTGAGCAACTTTAATATTAGGGCTAATTACATTTTACACCCTCCATGTTAATGAGCCAAATATATCTTGTACAACTGTTAAATAGTTAGTTACATGTGTATAAACGTAGTTGTGGTTCTTAGGGTCTCAATTGTAATTAAAAAAAATCAGTGTATATATGTATATGTATGTGTGTGTGTGTGTGTGTGTGTGTGTGTGTGTGTGTGTGTACACACCATTGTGTGCATTGAAGTTATTACATTGAGTGAAAGAAAGATATTTTGCAAGCTGAGCTTCTTTACATGCTAGGTTACTTTACAGGTTTGATGTGATTTTAAAAATTGACCATGAGGTTTTAACTTTCTCATATTTTCACGATTTTTGAAATTGTATTAAATCTATTCCTTATCTCTCTTTGAATATCTAATCCTTCATAAAATTAATGATTTTTTTTTTTTTTTTTTTTTTTGCTAACTTGGCATACAAATGTGTCTTTCATGTTAGCCTATACAATCAATTTGACCAAGCGCACAAATTAATACAATTTCACTATCTTAAAGTGTAATATGTGAGAGTTACAATTTCTTGATCTATTTTGAAAATCAGCCCATACATGAAGAATGTAAAATGTAGATATGCATTATTATTAAGGCATAAATGATGTATCTTCTCGTTTTCCTTTTTTATAGAGTAATGTTATTCATACCATGTTTTTGTACCACATATTCAAACCACCTTAGGTGGCATTTGATGTGGACAGCTATATCATTTGAATTAATTAGATTTTTGAATTTAGTTCATTATTTAATAAACTAATAATTAAGAAAAACTAGTTAATTAAATGATGATTGTGGTATACGAGGAGTTTTTCTCCTTCATTTTCTTGGGTTTTGCAAATTTTTCAAATGATGTGGTTGTCCATATCAGATGCCACCTAAGGTGGTATGAAAATGTGGTATAAAAACATGGTATGAATAGTATTTCTCTCTTTTTTTTATAGCATCCAAACCCCACCGCAAGTGACACCCTCCTGACTCACAAAGTCACAACCCTACCGGCATAAACATGCCCAGAAATAGAAAGGATGGGGATTCCATTTTTTCATGACAGCTTTGGTGAGCACTACAACTCATCAACTTTATAAAAAGAGAGTCTTTACCAAAGAAAAAAATGAAGGGAAATAGAGGCTGACCTAAAAAAAAGGGAAAGAGAGGGACTCAGCTTCTTTGCATGCATTTCACACATGAAGTGATAGAACTGACATGCACGTTGCACAAAAATGTGCGTGTGGCTAGTGATTAAGAAGTTCGTACGTGGTGACTCGAATGGAGAAAAGGGTTTAGTTTGCTAGAACAGGGAAGACTTTGGTTGTGGATTGATTATCCAATCTGAGGGCATCTAGTCTTTTTATCATTGCACACAAGAAAAAAAAAAAGGTTAATCTCTGTTTACTACCCTCATGTTTCGTGGCTTTCAACATTTAGTACATCAATTTTTTTTCGTCCCAGAGTCATACTTAAAGTGTAAATTTTGGGACAGTCTCATGCATCCGTTACTCAAACTGTTAAGTCTTCCGTTAACTGATGACGTGGTGCCCACGTGGACAATGACTGGGCGTCACGAGTCATTAAAAATATTAAAATATTAATTTGAAAAAAAAAAACTTCTTACTTCTTCTTCTTCTTCCTGCGGGTTGCAAGGAAGAAGGTTTTTTTTTTCTTCCTCTTCTTCTTCCTTTTTCTTCCTCTTCTTCTACCGTATCCGTATTTACAAAATCCCGAACAACATTAAAACTAGGAGTTTTAGCGAAACACTCTCGGTATTGTTCGCTTTTAATGAAAAATCATATTTTTACATTTTCCTGGTACTACTTACACTCTCGGTACTAATTTTTTTTTTTTAACTTTTGATTAGTTTTCCTTTAAAACTAACGGTACGCGCAAAAGCTCACATGCCATGTCGAAACAACGCCAATACAAGCAGTCGTACACAACTGTATTCCTACATATACCTAAAAAGTAAAAGGGAAAATTTGCAATAGGTCTAATTTTCTAGCCTATCTTTTGAAATAGGTCCAATTTTTAGTGACTTTTGACTTTTGAAATAGGTCCAATTTTTAGTTAGTTTGGACCCATATCAAAATACCCCAAAGTAAAATCCCTGTAATATAAGGACATAGAATCTACAATTGACCATCTACGCCTGCTGTTTCTACCCAGACGACATCCATTCTTTTGGACTTACCCAATGCAATTCGAGAATAGAGTCTTTGGCATTGATACCTATTTTGTAAAAGCATGGCAATTCCTTGCATCTGCATCCTAGCCCATTGTAGAAAAAGTTGCACGCCTCTCTGCTTTTGGGAACAATTTGGTTGTTTTTCAATCTCACATGTGAGACTAACAAGGGCCATAAACATAGCACAACAGTGATGGTATATCCACCACGCATGGACGAATATCACTTCCACTTATGCTCAGTATGTATTCTCGCAGTGCCAAACAAGTGTAGAGGAATAACATTGTAAGCCTGAACTGGAAACGTTGGCAAACTTCCATCCCAAATCGAAGATCTTAGTATAAGTGGTGTTGCTGGAATAAGAAGCAGTTCTATCTCTGTAAGCGTTGTATTCCTCTTTAACCTTCAGTTGGATATCTTTGATAGAGGAACGCACGTTTATGGGACCGGGAAACAACCTCACAAAACCCTATCAGTTCAACGATCCAAAATTAACCTGGCTAAACAAACAAATCAAAAGATCACAGAGGAGAAACCAGTCACTAATTTTCCACAAATTACAGAGTACAAAAAAAAAAAAAAAACCTTGTGTAACAGTTCCAAAAGGAGAAAACAATTTCCTGAGCTGTTCACCGGAAGTGAACGATGACAACCCTGAAAAACAAATCCAGGAAATCAGAACACAAAAACCCAAACATAAAATTTGACAGAGAGAGAGTGAGAGAGAGAAATTACTGCTGACGAAGAGCTGCGAGCCTAATCTTTTGGCCATCTCTGTGTGTCAACCCAAATCCCAGATTTCTATTTCTTTTGATAAAAATAGTGAACGAACAGTTTTTGTACGTTCAAGCTAAATTGGGAATTTAGGGTTCATCACTTTGAGGTTGTAAATTATTAAACTCACTTGTGCCCAGATGCTAGATATATGTTGGGCTTCATTGGGCTTTGTTTATTGATAACCATCTGACCCATATTCAGAAGGAGCTGATCCAATGTCTGCAAGGCCCAAATTAGTTTAGAGTTAACATAAACCAAAATCTACACAAAAACGAATAAACACTTTCAAATCAAAATTTACATCTCCTCGTTTGCAAATTGCATCTATGCATTAGAGCAAAGCTAAAATTTTTATGTATATGATCTCCAATCTTGGAGATGCTCTTAAGCCTCTTA
This sequence comes from Cotoneaster glaucophyllus, assembly GCA_036320875.1. Classification (NCBI taxonomy): domain Eukaryota; kingdom Viridiplantae; phylum Streptophyta; class Magnoliopsida; order Rosales; family Rosaceae; genus Cotoneaster; species Cotoneaster glaucophyllus. The sequence continues at coordinate 8,036,930 of CM070061.1, forward strand.
GTTCTCTCCTAAATCCAAACAATGGACTTTTATTTTCTATTTTTTGTTTTTCATATCTCGCTTACAAGTATAATATACATTTATATATTTATTACTTGAGTTAAGGTAGAATATTTTGCAGATAGTTTTATGTTAGTTTATTAGTTGTTTTTTTTTTGTTATAAGATATTAATTAGATTTTTTGGAGTTGAAAAATGCATAATATTAGAAGGTTTTAATTGATTATTTTTTTTTTTTTGAAAATATAAAACGGATATAAAAAATAAAAACATGTAATTAGATAACTGAACTTACTCTTAAAAACCATCCATGTTTTTGGACCTAGATCTAAAAGCCTCTAAAATTTATATAGTAAAATATGTTATCCGCCAAGGCGGATGTAAAGATGCATATATCCTTCTCAGGGGTGGATGCAATAATCATCCTTTTTTTTTTTTATTAAGGATCGATGATATTCCCCTTTTTTGCCCATCTTATATAAGGATATATCATTTTATTTATTATGATATATTTATACTAAGGGTGTTATTGAAATAAACTAGTATTCAATTCGCGAGATTCGAATTCAAAAACTCTTATTTACAAATAAAAAATATCACTATAGAATAGTTAAATTTTTCTTTAAAGAAATTAGTTTGATTTTTCAAATGCTTTACTAATGGGCACGATTATAAAGAATTTATGTTTAAAGATCCGTTGAGAAGTTATTGCAACCTAAAACAATTAGATGTCTATATATTTTGGTTAAGAAATTGAACACTCACATTCAACAATCATTTTTTTTATATGGAGTACATTACATTTATAATTCAACCACAAAGGGGCGCTAGTCATAAGGCAAAATAAAAATACAGAAAGACACACCAACAACATATACAACAAACTCACGATGAGTTGTTGCAACTTATTCCGACTCTGAAAGAGTTAAGCTGAATAAAACATAAAACAAGCCCCTACAACATCCATAATTTGAAGTTACACTTGAAACACAAACTGAGTGTCTCCAACATTATTGGCCAACATGTTAAAACTTCTTTTGCGCTTATTCAGGAAGTTCTTGAACCAATACGTTGAAAGTTTTGGGTATCTTTTCAGTCCATTGTCATAGTCCACATAGTTGATACCAAATCGAACTGTATACCCTTCGCTCCATTCAAAGTTGTCTAAAATTGACCATGCAAAGTATCCTTTCACATTACTTCCCTTCCTGCACCCCAAAAAATATTAATGCTTTGATACCAATGTCTAAATAACCAAAAACCAATTTCGTTTTAATTAATTTGTCAACAAGCACTTACTTGATTGCTGCTTGAAGGTAACAGAGATGTTGATTGTAGTAGTCAGTTCTATTGGTATCAAGAAGAGCATCCTCCATTGATAAGGTTGAATTATTGACCTCGTCAATGCCTGCATTAAAATTTATGACCATACATATTTAGTATTTTTCTCTTTTATCTCAAAAGAGAGATGATTGGTTTTATATTTAGATTTGGCAGTACTTAACTGTATTTTACAACAATTTATACGTATATAAAAAGTGATAAGTGAAATAATTAAGTTCGGCGTAAAAGTGTTAATTACCGTTCTCAGTAATGTAAATGATAGGATCGCCATACTTATTCTTCGTGTAGAGTACAAAATCATGAATTCCTTTTGGATAAACGTATAACCAGTTTGAAGCAGCCTATAACATCATTTGAAGATATTTGAGATTTATAAAAGTTGTATAAATTAATCCTCCAAATATAAATACCTTAACCTAAAATTTGATGTGTACCTGAGGACCAATAGGAACGCCATCAAGTTCAGCTGCCACAACATATATCAGTGCGATCAATATTAGAATCTAATAATACTAAGATAATAATTAATTAGTCGATAAAAGTTTTGAATTTGTACTCACTTAGTAGAGTAACATGTGGATCATATAAGTAACTTGCAGGTTCAGAATAATTCTTAGGTACATCAGCAGCATATCTGGCAGAATAATAGTTTAGTCCAATAAAGTCAAAAGACCCAATTAACATCTTTGATTCTTCATCTGTGAATTTGGGTAATCGTTCCCTAACGAGGCCTTGCATGCTGTATGGGTAGTCACCTCTTGTAATTGGATCCATAAACCTATAAAAATGTGAAACTTCCAAACATGAACTTATAGTATGCATATTATACCAGTCACGGCTAGCTAGCTAATCAACTTTATGAGTCATAAATAGGGCAACCCCAAACCAACAAAGCTCCTTGTTTTGCGAGGGTCGGGAGGGGGAGGGGAGGGGTGAGGAACGTCTATCGTACGCAGCCTTACCCTTAATTTACAGATAGACTATTTCCGCAACTCAAACCCGTAACCTTTCGTTCACAAAGGAGCGACATTTCCGTTGCGCCAAGGTTCACCTTATTTACGAGTCATAAATAAATAAATAAAAATCAATTGCACTTGCCATCCGAACATAAAATCCAAAGCTCGATATGAAGCATCTATATCTTCCTTTGCTTCTGAAGCAGGCTCCATCCAGTGCGACACTAGTGTTATTCCTATCACCCCATTCTGATATGCCTACAAAGAAAATTCACAAAATTATTTGATTTAGTGCCCTACAAAGTCCAAATTTTTTTTACCTCGCTATACAAAATGTTTCCTAGCACACCAATATTCAGACAAAAACAGGAACTAGCTAGCTAGTTAATTAATTATACCTGAAATTTTTCTTTGTACACTTTTACAGCAGCTGCATGAGCAAGGAGTTGGTGGTGTGTGACCAAATAGGGTTCGATGGCTGAATCTCCACCGAGGCAGGTTGGGTCTTGCCAAGCAGAGCATCGTCCTGGTGCGTGGATCCCAATTGTATAAGCATGGTTACTAAAGGTATATGGCTCATTCAATGTGATCCAATGCTTCACTCGGTCACCAAAAAGTGAAAAGCAAAGTTTTGCATAGTCTTTAAAGTCATCACTGTGTGTATACATTTCAAAACGTTTTTGTTAGATTTAGTACGTTTTAGTTAAGCAAATGATCAATATCATACATAGGATAAAATTTGTTCACTTACACAATACGAGGGCTTAAGAAACCACCATATGCATCTTCTAAAGCTTGGGGAACATCCCAGTGAAAAATGGTCACAAATGGCTGCAAGCCTATATATAACATTATCAGAACAAGAAAATTAAAAGTTCGATTCAATATTGTTTTATGAGTGCACGTAATTAAAATCTAATTATATATTATGTAAGAGGGATGAATATGTGATTAGGTAACTTTACTACCATGGAGAAGGAGTTCATTGATGAGATTGTCGTAATATTCAATCCCTTTCTTGTTAACACCTCCACTTAGCGTTCCATCTGATAAATAGAACAACATAATCAAATAAGTGAATACCTATTTATATATAGAAATCGAATTAAGAAAAACAGGTTAATCCATGAAGTAATTGGTCCCAAATCAAATGTATGGACTTGGATGATCAAACATTACTTGGTAACAATCTGGACCAAGAGATAGAGAACCTATAAGCATCCAATTTCATATTCTTCATAATCGCTACATCTTTCTGTAATGACAAGAAACATATATACGTAGTTATTATAAGAAAGAAGCTAAAAAGCAATTAAGGATCTCATGTTCAATGTGCCCTTATAGTGGGAAAGGTTTGGAGAATAACAGTATTCCTTGTTCGACAACCTTATAGAGATGGTATTGATCAATGGCGACATCTCCATTGCTGCGATCATCGATTTTTTCTGTAATTAACCATAAAAGTTTTTATTATTTATAGCATAAAGGTGGTAGAAATCATATAACAATGCGAACTATTGTGTGCATATGTGTGCATGTATATGCCATATCGGAAAATATACAATATACTACATGCCCAGGGTAATTTTGCCAGTATGCAGAAGACTATAACCTGGATGGTTGTGCGTGAAGGTGTCCCATATGCTTGGTCCTCTGCCATCTTCGTTCCATGCACCTTCTACCTGAAAGGTCCATTTGCATATTCAACTCAAGATGTCAATATTCCTGCTTGGATAAATAAATAAATATATATATTTATATATGTGTGTGTGTGTGTGGGTCCTCTAGTTTTTTTTGACACTGAAAATCAAATTAAACATAAGTGATTATATGAAAAATTAATTAAAGGGTAATTAAATAGCTAAGCCCTAATAGAGACTGGCCTGGTAAGCTGCTGAAGCTGCACCAAAGACAAACCCTGGTTTAAGAGCATCAAATTTGGTCCTGTCAAGAGAATTGCAAACAATGGGTCGATCTGGCTTAGCAGCTTTGGTGTTTGTCAATAAAAAACCAGTGAGTAGCAACACACACAAGAGCAAAGATCCTAACTCGTGCATTGCCATAGTTAACTAGAGGGGTTTTGGTGGTCGAGATAGCTAGGTTGGTTCTTCCCTGCATAATGCATGGGGTTTATATAGAGAGGCTACGTACTACGTCTACATGAGAAAATAATTGATAAGCATTTATTTAATAAAATTTGATAAACTCGGGCAGGCTTTAAAAAAGTGTGGACCATTTTAAAAGATCAAAGCAAGTACTTTTTATAACAATAATAGGGTTGGGATAATACACACACACACATATATATATATATATATAGATTTGCAACATTATTATTTTTAACAAACAAACAATTTTTCAACCATATTTCCTAATTTTTAAAGCTAATTATTTATTACTTTGGGTTCTAGAAATATACAAGTTGGGTCAATATATATACTGTATATGTGTGGTTCAATGGGCTTGTCATAATAATGTGGTTCAATTTCGCTTTTAAGGAGAATCAAACCTAAGGCCTCTTATTAATAAATGAAGAGAAATACTACTAAACTGTAATACCAAACGGAAAAATTAAAAAGTGGAGAAACGCACATCAAGATATTATTCAGTGTACGACTTTTCTTCCTTTATACTGTTAATCCAATTGGAACCGTACTCCACTAACTAGCAAGCAGTGGCGAAACATGCATGCATGCATCCAAGGGACCAGAAATGTTCAAGTGTTGATAAAGCCCTTCAAAAATATTCTGGAACCTAGCCATCGATCATTCTCTTCGTGCCAAATGTTTGCTAGAATATGTTAACACACTCAACACCCAGTTATCTTAAGTCGCAATGAACTATATATGCCCATGATGAATGCTTCCTTAATCAAATCACCTTACGAATAATTAATAGTTTTAACCTTTCATTTCCGTTTTGAAGTTTTAGAATTGATTGACAAAAAAAAAAAGTTTTAAAATTGAATTACCAGTAATATTTCAAAATCTTAAACTGCAACTTGAATATTGATTTTTTTCCCATTTCAATGGAATGTTTCGATCCGTCAAATGGGGTTTGGCTTTCTGTTCTTTGTATTCCAAGCTTAGGTCTGTAAATGTTTTTTTTTTTTTAATTTTTTTTTTTATCTTTATCTTGTAATAACTTATGTGTTATGATTGGAAGTAATTTTTTGTTGATTGTTTTAGTATTTTATTCGTACCGTTTATTTAGGAGAAGGATTTGCATAAATCAGCAGTGTCTCAAAGCAATCATGCTGAATGTGGCTTGGCGTTATGTTCTTTATATTTCAAGCTTAGGTCTGTATATGTATTTTATTTTTTATTTTTTTTTTGTCTTTATCGTGTAATAACTTATGTGTCGTGATTGGAAGAAATTTTTTGTTGATTGTTTTAGTATTTTATTCATACCGTTTATTTATGAGATATTTGCAGAAATCGGCAGTGTCTCAAAACAATTGTGCAATTACATGTATAAAAGTTAAAACGTATAGTGGCTTGCTGGATTTATTAGAACACGTCAATTTCATTGTGAAGATCTTTGCTGGTAACCACCAATTATTGTAGCAACAACTGGAGTGCTTGATTTACTCTGGAACGGATCGATAGAGTGAGTTAGCAGATTCACTATTCCCGAGAGGTAGAAAAAATGGTTTCACGGCCACTACTAGCATAGCATGTAAGTTGGAAATCATAATACACGTAACAAACAGTCGTAAGCAACTGTATTCTGACATATACCTAAAAAGTAAAAGCCCTGTAATATAAGGACATAGAATCTACAATTGACCATCTACGCCTGTTGTTTCTACCCAGACGACATCCATTCTTTTGGACTTACCCAATGCAATTCGAGCATAGAGTCTTCGGCATTGATACCTATTTTGTAAAAGCATGGCAAATCCATGCATCTGCATCATAGCCCATTGTAGAAAAAGTTGCACGCCTCTCTGCTTTTGGGAACAATTTGGTTGTTTTTCAATCTCACATGTGAGACTAACAAGGGCCATAAACATAGCACAACAGTGATGGTATATCCACCATGCATGGACGAATATCACTTCCACTTATGCTCGGAATGTATTCTCGCAGTGCCAAACCAGTGTAGAGGAATAACATTGTAAGCCTGAACTGGAAACGTTGGCAAACATCCATCCCAAATCGAAGATCTTAGTATAAGTGGTGTTGCTGGAAAAAGAAGGAACAGCAGCGCAGCTCTATCTCTGTAAGCGTTGTATTCCTCTTTAACCTTGAGTTGGATATCTTTGATAGAGGAACGCACGTTTATGTGGGACCCGGAAACAACCTCACAAAACCCCCTCCCTGAGATTTCCCAGGAAGAAACGAAGCGGCAACTCAAGATATTATTCGATATGAGATTTTTTTTCCTTCTTTATTCTTAATCTCATAGGGACCATACTCCACTAGCAAGCAGTGCGAAACACGCATGCATGCATGCAAGGGGACCAGAAAAGTTCAAGTATTTCAATGCATGTTATATATAATTAGATAAAGTCCAACAATATTTTGGAACGTAGCCATTGATTCACTTCTTGCCAAATTAGTTTATTCAACACCCTGTTATTTATCTTAGCTCGCAAAGAATTGTATATGGCCATGATGAATGCTTTCTTAATCAAATCACCTTACGAAAATTAATAGTTTTAACCTTTCAAGTTCAGTTTAGAAGTTTTAGAATCGATTGATTTTTTTTTCTTTGAATTGAATTACCCGTAATATTTTCCAAATTTTAAACTGCAACTTGAATATTGAATGCTTCGATCGGTGCTTGGCCTTCTGTTCTTTATCTTCCAAGCTTAATTTGGTCTGTATAGGTTTTTTTTTTTTTTTTTTATTTATTTTTTTTAAATCTTTATCGTGTAATAAGTTGTGCGTTGTGATTAGAAATAATTTTCTATTGACTGTTTTAATATTTTATTTATTTATACCATTTATTTAGAAGAAGGATTTGTAAAAATTAGCAATGCCTCAAAACAATCATGCGATTGCATGTATAAAAGTTAAAATGTGAGATCCCATATCGACCAACGAAAAGGGGGTGATGTGCCTTATATGTACATGCTCCCCTCCCTATAGCACGAGGCATTTTGGGAACTCACTGGCTTCGGATTCCATCGGAACTCCGAAGTTAAGCGCTTTCGGGCGAGAGCAATCCCATAATGAGTGACCCAGTGGGAAGTTGCTCGTGAGTTCCCAGAGCTGAGTCCGGGATGTGACATAAAACACATGGATTGGTGGAATTTTTACACTTTATTTCTCTTTTCTTTTTATTTTATGTTTGTTCTTTCTTTAATTGGTTTCACGAGGGTCAAAATGATGTCTATTGTCTGTACTATACATTCAAATGTTGTGTAGAAGGTATCATCTCACGGTTTTATTATTTTATTCTATAGAATTTTAATTGTCGGTGCTTTTATTGGTTTTTTAAATTTTTATTAATAAGTGCGACAAATAAAAAGACTTTATGTTTAATTGATTCATATGGTCACTTAGTATTACGGTTTAGTGGAATTCATCTTCATTTATAAGTGAAATGTTCGATTCTCATCAAAGGGTGAATTTGAACTACATTATTACTAGCCCGTTGTGAGACTTAGCCCATTCCTCCACTCTTTTAATGTAGATAATATCGTTTGTTAAAAAAAAAAAATCCATATAGAATTTATTACAACAAAACACATTAAGATGTTTTGGTTAAGGAATTGAACACCCAATATTCAACAATCGTTTATTTTTATAAAGAGTACATTACATTCATAATTCAACCGCAAAGCGGCGCCATAATGGCAACACCCTATACAACAAACTCACAATTAGGCCTGGCAAACAGGTCGTGTCTGTCGTGTTCGTGTCGTTTTCGTGTAATACTTGTTATCTTAACTGGTCGTATCGAGTCACACCCGTTATCTTAACGGGTCCTTAACAGGTCGGGTAAAGTGACCCGACCCGTTATGAAAAATATTTTTTTTTTCTTAAATTTGCACATACCACACATTGCCACATAAATATTACTTCAAAACATTAAAACACATTTGTCGTTTAAGTACTACATCTACATTCGAAAATAAGAGCCTAATAAACAAACATCCATACACTACTAGTCTATTACAAAATATTAAATTTGCAAGGATATGCAAAATGAAAGAGTTTTTGTTTTCAAGGTTGTGAAGCCTTTCTCAATAGTGTAAATATTTTAAATTGAAGATTGAGTTCATTCATTGTGTTCATATAGGGTCAAGGAGTGTAGCTGTAAAAAATCATCAAAATCGGAGTTAAAATAACCGTTAAATAGTGATTTTTCGTTGGTAACCGTCGAAAAGTTTTGTCTCGTTACTTGATCTCTGAATGTTTTTTTTTTTACAACTTTTTAAGTATACGATCTCGAAGTATATACAAACATGTTTGACGGTTGGATCGTTGAAACTAGTTTCGTAGAATGCATATCCCATCAAAACAATAGATTCACTAACACTTAAGAGTTTATTCATACTTTCATTAAGTATAACATAAGATTTTGTGGTATCCACTAGTGTAAATATTTTAAATTGAAGATTGAGTTCATTCATTATATTCGTATAGGGTCAAGGAGTGTAGCTGTAAAAAATCATCAAAATCAGAGTTAAAATAACCGTTAAATCGTGATTTTTCGTTGATAACCGTCGAAAAGTTTTGTCTCGTTACTTGATCTCTGAATGTTTGTTTTTTGCGATTTTTGGCGTATGCGATCTTGAAGCATACACAAAAAAGTTTGACGGTTGGATTGTTGAAATTAGTTTTGTAGAATGCGTATCCCATCAAAACGATAGATTCACTAACACTTAAAAGTGCTTATTCATACTTTCATTAAGTATAACATAAGATTTTGCGGTATCCACTAGTGTAAATATTTTAAATTGAAGATCAAATTCATTCATTGCATTCATATAGGGTCAAGGAGTGTAGCTGTAAAAAATCATCAAAATCGGAGTTAAAATAACCGTTAAATCGTGATTTTTCGTTGATAACCGTCGAAAAGTTTTGTCCCATTACTTGATCTCTGAATGTTTGTTTTTTGCGATTTTTGGCGTATGCAATCTTGAAGCATATACAAACGAGTTTGACAGTTGGATTGTTCAAATTAGTTTCGTAGAATGCGTATCTCATCAAAACGATAGATTCACTAACACAGAGTTTATTTATACTTTCATTAAGTATAACATAAGATTTTGTGGTATCCATTGGTCTAAATATTTTTAATTGAAGATCAAATTCATTCATTGTATTCATACAGGGTGAAGGAGAATAGCTGTAAAAAATCATCAAAATTGGAGTTGAAATAACCGTTAAATCATGATTTTTTGTTTATAACCATCGAAATTTTTTGTCCCGTTACTTGATATCTGAATGTTTATTTTCTGCAATTTTTGGCATATACGATCTTGAAGTATATACAAACATGTTTGACGGTTGGATCATTGAAACTAGTTTCGTAGAATGCGTAATCCATCAAAACAATAGATTCACTAACACTTAAGAGTTTATTCATACTTTCATTAAGTATAACATAAGATTTTGTGGTATCCACTAGTGTAAATATTTTTAATTGAAGATCAAGTTCATTCATTGTATTCGTATAGGGTCAAGGAGTGTAGCTGTAAAAAATCATCAAAATCGGAGTTAAAGTAACCGTTAAATCGTGATTTTTCGTTGATAACCGTCGAAAAGTTTTGTCCCGTTACTTGATCTCTGAATGTTTATTTTTTACGATTGTTTGCTGATGCGATCTCGAAGCATATACAAACAAGTTTGACGGTTGAATCGTTGAAATTAGTTTCATAGAATTCGTATCCCATCAAGTTCAATGGTATATGTGTGTGTGTATATATATATATATATATATATATATATATTAAGTAGATTTAAATTTATTTATTATGTACTTAAGAAATTGAATGGTATGTATATTTAAGCTGATCCAATGGTCACCAATTTTTAATATTTAATTTAATATATATATATATATAATTATTATTGTTTTTAGAGTTATAAAATTGTTAAATTAATATATATAATTATTATAGTATTTTTTTGGCGTTATAAAATTATAAAATTAATAATTTGCTTATCGTGTATCGTGTTATCCACGTGTATATCCGAACCAACCCGTTATCTTAACAGGTGCTTATCGGGTTACCCGATTCGTTATCGTGTCGACCCGAACACCTGTTAATTTCATGTCGTGTCGTTTCGGGTTATCCGGTCGTGTCAGCAATTGCCAGGCCTACTCACAATGAGCTTTTGCAACAGTGATGAGATTTAGGAAGGGAAAATATTGTCCGTACATACAAGTTCCAAGATTACCAATCATGGCGAGCATGACTTTAATTCAAATTATTTGAACTGAAAACTTGAGTTATGCCATTTTTAGTTTTATTTTAAGACTTCTGAACTCTCTCAGGAGCAGTGCAGACTATATATAAGAGAAAAAAACTCATCGTTTAGCATAACCGAAGTTGGATTCTCAATCCTTATTTCTCAAACTCTATATCCCTTTTCAATGCGGTAAAAAAAAAAAAAAAAAAAAAAAAAAACAAGCATAGTAATCTGATTTGAGTTCAATCCTAATTCCTAAACCATTCCATTTTCATGGATTCAACTGGCCAACACTGAAAGTTACAAAGCATGTGGCATGAAGACATATTATCAACAAATTAAGTTAACTTCCTTCTCAAGAATAGGTATCGTTTTCATGCCTTTCAGTCTGGGCAACTTCAACAAAAATCAGCCTCCCATCAACCATCTGGACAAATTATCAACAAATTAAGATTTCAGAAGAGAACGATGTCGGAAAAGCACAACAAAGCAAAGGATACCGGCAATTTGATCAACCAAACACACACATTCAGGGGATAAAAGACCAGAAATGCTTGACAAACTGCAGTTTATAGTATCTCTATCAATTCAATTTGACTAATTTCAATATTAAATTGAAAAACGAAACAAATTTGCATAATTTAACAGCATAAGAACACTTCTGAAACGAGTGAATTGACCACTTTAATCTGAAAAAAAATGGGTTTGTGAATTGGGTTTTGTTTTTCGAGAGGAAATTACCTTGCCATTCATTGCCTTCAAAGATTTTTGTGCCTCAACATCTGACTGGTAAGTAACAAAACCAAAACCTTTCGGTCTATCAGTTCGACTATCCATAATTAACCTGGCTAAACAAACAAATCAAAAAATCACAAAGGAGAAACCAGTCACTAATTTTCCACAAATTACAGAGTAAAAAATAAAAATAAAAATATAAAAAACCTTCTGTAACATTTCCAAAAGGAGAAAACAATTTCCTGAGCAGTTCACTGGAAGTGAACGATGATAACCCTGAAAAACAAATCCAGGAAATCAGAACACAAAAACCCAAAACATAAAATTTGAGAGAGAGAGAGAGAGAGAGAGAGAGAAATTACTGCTGACGAAGAGCTGCGAGCCTAATCTTTTGGCCATCTCTGTGTGTCAACCCAAATCCCAGATTTCTATTTCTTTTGATAAAAATAGTGAACGAACAGTTTTTGTACGTTTAAACTAAATTGGGAATTTAGGGTTCATCACTTTGAGGTTGTAAATTATTAAACTCACTTGTGCCCAGATGCTAGATATCTGTTGGGCTTCTTTGGGCTTTGTTTATTCCTAACCATCTGACCATATTCAGAATGAGCTGATCCAATGTCAGCAAGTCCCAAATCTACACAAAAACGAACGAATACTTTCAAATCAAAATTTACATCTCCTCGTTTGCAAATTGCATCTATGCATTAGAGCAAAGCTAAAATTTTTATGTATATGATCTCCAATCTTGGAGATGCTCTTAAGCCTCTTAGTTCTCTCCGAAACCCAAACAAGGGACTTTTATTTTCTATTTTGTGTTTTTCATATCTCGCTTACAAGTATAATATACATTTATATATTTATTACTTAAGTTAAGGTAGAATATTTTGCAGATAGATTTATGTTAGTTTATTAATTGTTTTTCTGTTTTTGTTTTGTTTTTTTTGTTATAAGATATTAATTAGATTTTTTGGAGTTGAAAAATGCATAATATTAGAAGATTTTAATTGATTATTATTATTTTTTTTTAGAAAATATAAAACGGATATAAAAAAAATAAAAACATGTAATTAGATAACTAAACTCACTCTTAAAAACCATCCATGTTTTTGGACCTGGATCTAAAAGCCTCTAAAATTTATATAGTAAAATATGTTATCCACCAAGGCGGATGTAAAGATGCATATATCCTTCTCAAGGGTGGATGCAACAATCATCCATTTTTATTAAAGACCGATGATATTCCCCTTTTTTGCCCATCTTATATACGGATATATCATTTTTTTTATTATGATATATTTATACTAAGGGTGTTATTGAAATAAACTAGTATTCAATTCGCGAGATTCAAATTCAAAAACTCTTATTTACATATAAAAAATATCACTATAGAATAGTTAAATTTTTCTTTAAAGAAATTAGTTTGATTTTTCAAATCCTTTACTAATGGGCACGATTATAAAGAATTTATGTTTAAAGATCCATTGAGAACTTATTGCAACCTAAAACAATTAGATGTCTAGTATATTTTGGTTAAGAAATTGAACACTCACATTTAACAATCATTTTTTTTATATGGAGTAAATTACATTTATAATTCAACCACAAAGGGGCACTAGTCATAAGGCAAAATAAAAATACAGAAAGACACACACCAACAACATATACAACAAACTCACGATGAGTTGTTGCAACTTATTCCGACTCTGAAAGAGTTAAGCTGAAAAAAACTTAAAACAAGCCCCTACAACATCCATAATTTGAAGTTACACTTGATACACAAACTGAGTGTCTCCAACATTATCGGCCAACATGTTAAAATTTCTTTTGCGCTTATTCAAGAAGTTCTTGAACCAATACGTCGAAAGTTTTGGGTGTCTTTTCAGTCCATTGTCATAATCCACAAAGTTGATACCAAATCGAACTGTATACCCTTTGCTCCATTCAAAGTTGTCTAAAATTGACCATGCAAAGTATCCTTTCACATTACTTCCCTTCCTGCACCCCAAAAATATTAATGCTTTGATACCCATGTCTAAATAACCAAAAAGCAATATCGTTTTAATTAATTTGTCAACAAGCACTTACTTGATTGCTGCTTGAAGGTAACAGAGATGTTGATTGTAGTAGTCAGTTCTATTGGTATCAAGAAGAGCATCCTCCATTGATAAGGTTGAATTATTGACCTCGTCAATGCCTGCAATTAAATTTATTACCATACATATTTAGTATTTTTCTCTTTTATCTCAAAAGAGAGATGATTGGTTTTATATTTAGATTTGGCAGTACTTAACTGTATTTTACATCAATTTATACATATATAAAAAGTGATAAGTGAAATAAATAAGTTCGGCGTAAAAGTGTTAATTACCGTTCTCAGTAATGTAAATGATAGGATCACCATACTTATTCTTCGTGTAGAGTACAAAATCATGAATTCCTCTTGGATAAATGTATAACCAGTTTGAAGCAGCCTGTAACACCATTTGAAGATATTTGAGATTTATAAAAGTTGTATAAATTAATCCTCCAAATATAAATACCTTAACCTAAAATTTGATGTGTACCTGAGGACCAATAGGAACGCCATCAAGTTCAGCTGCCACAACATATATCAGTGCGATCAATATTAGAATCTAATAATACTAAGATAATAATTAATTAGTCGAATTTGTACTCACTTAGTAGAGTAACATGTGGATAATATAAGTAACTTGCACGTTCAGAATAATTCTTAGGTACATCAGCTGCATATCTAGCAGAATAATAGTTTAGTCCAATAAAGTCAAAAGACCCAATTAACATCTTTGATTCTTCATCTGTGAATTTGGGTAATCGTTCTCCAACGAGGCCTTGCATGTTGTATGGGTAGTCACCTCTTGTAATTGGATCCATAAACCTATAAAAATGTGAAACTTCCAAACATGAACTTATAGTATGCATATTATACCAGTCACAGCTAGCTAGCTAATCAACTTTATGAGTCATAAATAGGGCAACCCCAAGCCAACAAAGCTCCTTGTTTTGCGAGGGTCGGGAGGGGGAGGGGAGGGGTGAGGAACGCCTATCGTACGAAGCCTTACCCTTAATTTGCGGATAGACTATTTCCGCAACTCAAACCCGTAACCTTTCGTTCACAAAGGAGCGACATTTCTGTTGCTCCAAGGTTCACCTTATTTATGAGTCATAAATAAATAAATAAAAATCAATTGCACTTGCCATCCAAACATAAAATCCAAAGCTCAATATGAAGCATCTATATCTTCCTTTGCTTCTGAAGCAGGCTCCATCCAGTGCGACACTAGTGTTATTCCTATCACCCCATTCTAATATGCTTACAAAGAAAATTTACAAAATTATTTGATTTAGTGCCCTACAAAGTCCAAATTTTGTTTACCTCGCTATACAAAATGTTTCCTAGCACACCAATATTCAGACAAAAACAGGAACTAGCTAGCTAGTTAATTAATTATACCTGAAATTTTTCTTTGTACACTTTTACAGCAGCTGCATGAGCAAGGACTTGGTGGTGTGTGACCAAATAGGGTTTGATGGCTGAATCTCCACCGAGGCAGGTTGGGTCTTGCCAAGCAGAGCATCGTCCTGGTGTGTGGATCCCAATTGAGTAAGCTTGGTTACTAAAGGTATATGGCTCATTCAATGTGATCCAATTCTTCACTCGGTAACCCAAAAGTGAAAAGCAAAATTTTTTGCATAGTCTTTAAAGTCATCACTGTGTGTACACATTTCAAAACGTTTTTGTTAGATTTAGTACGTTTTAGTTAAGCAAATGATCAATATTATACATAAGATAAAATTTGTTCACTTACGCAATACGAGGGCTTAAGAAACCACCATATGCATCTTCTAAAGCTTGGGGAACATCCTAGTGAAAAATTGTAACAAATGGCTGCAAGCCTATATATAACATTATCGGAACAAGAAAATTAAAAGTTCGATTCAATATTGTTTTATGAGTGCATGTAATTAAAATCTAATTATATATTATGTGAGAGGGATGAATATGTGATTAGGTAACTTTATTACCATGGAGAAGGAGTTCATTGATGAGATTGTCGTGATATTCAATCCCTTTCCTGTTAACACCTCCACTTAGCGTTCCATCTAATAAATAGAACAACATAATCAAATAAGTGAATACCTATTTATATATAGAAATCGAATTAAGAAAAACAGGTTAATCCATGAAGTAATTGGTCCCAAATCAAATGTATGGACTCAGATGATCAAACATTACTTGGTAACAATCTGGACTAGGATGAGGCATGCATATTATGTTAGGTGCTCTTTCAACAAATACATTTTGTAAGGGGGACATACTTTGCAACATATTGCCCAAATGGGAGTATTGAAATAAAAACATATGAATGCTCCCCCGCACTTAATGAACAAGATTCTTATATCACAAATACAACAACGAACAAACATAAAATCATTTTGTCACCACGTATACAACGTAAAAAAAATATAACAGCTGTCATTAGAATGGTTACCAATCCAAGTACTTGAGCAGTTGTTGTGATGGACAGTAACGACATACTCTATATACAGACCCAACAACATCAACCCTTATCATGTCACCCTTATCGGCCCCAATAACAACAAATACTTTTCTCAACAAAACTTTTTCCCTTCCTTTTTTCCCTTCCTTTTTTCCTTATCTGTTTTATCTTTTTAGCAAACATATGGAGCAGACTCAATGCAGATAATATTAAAATACAGTAGTGGGTACAAATGGGGTGTGGTAACATGCCTGGTGGGTGTGACAACGCAACAACATAAGGTCACGATGCTGGTGGTTAGATCGCGATACATGTGCGGGTTTGGTCAGTAACAATGACTAAGTGGTTTGATGCGATCTCGTTATGTGGTATATCAACAAGCAATAATGGTAACGTTTGGAATGGATTTGCATCAACGATCAATGGGTTCTATGCCGCGTGACAAGTTGGTGACAAATCTAGTGCGGGTCATTACGAGTGCGCGTCAACATTGCAACAACATCATACTATAGCACAGTAGCGACAACGAGTTCGTTGATCAGCGCAAGGGCGAGTGCAATATAATACCTTAGAAAACCTAATACTTAAATTAACTAAGATACCATAACAATAAAATATATCTAATGCGCTAATATTCTTCAAAAATGCTACTCTTACCATCTATTTGTATCATCTTTCTAATATAGGTGGACCCACATGCGTTGGCAGACCCTACCTCTATTTGAGCAACCTTAATATTAGGGCTAATTACATTTTACACCCTCCATGTTAATGAGCCAAATATATCTTGTACAACCGTTAAATAGTTAGTTACACGTGTATAAACGTAGTTGTGGTTCTTAGGGTCTCAATTGTAATTAAAAAAAATCAGTATATATATGTATATGTATGTGTGGGTGTGTGTGTGTGTGTGTGTGTGTGTGTGTATACACCATTGTGTGCATTGAAGTTATTACATTGAGTGAAAGAAAGATATTTTGCAAGCTGAGCTTCTTTACATGCTAGGTTACTTTACAGGTTTGATGTGATTTTAAAAATTGACCATGAGGTTTTAACTTTCTCATATTTTCACGATTTTTGAAATTGTATTAAATTTATTCCTTTTCTCTCTTTGAATATCTAATCCTTCATAAAATTAATGATTTTTTTTTTTTTTTTTTGCTAACTTGGCATACAAATGTGTCTTTCATGTTAGCCTATACAATCAATTTGACCAAGCGCACAAATTAATACAATTTCACTATCTTAAAGTGTAATATGTGAGAGTTACAATTTCTTGATCTATTTTGAAAATCAGCCCATACATGGAGAATGTAAAATGTAGATATGCATTATTATTAAGGCATAAATGATGTATCTTCTCGTTTTCCTTTTTTATAGAGTAATGTTATTCATACCATGTTTTTGTACCACATATTCATACCACCTTAGGTGGCATTTGATGTGGACAGCCATATCATTTGAATTAATTAGATTTTTGAATTTACTTCATTATTTAATAAACCAATAATTAAGAAAAACTAGTTAATTAAATGATGATTGTGGTATACGAGGAGTTTTTCTCCTTCATTTTCTTGGGTTTTGCAAATTTTTCAAATGATGTGGTTGTCCATATCAGATGCTACCGAAGGTGGTATGAAAATGTGGTACAAAAACATGGTATGAATAGTATTTCTCTCTTCTTTTTTTTTTTGTTTATAGCATCCAAACCCCACCGCAAGTGACACCCTCCTGACTCGCAAAGTCACAACCCTACCGGCATAAACATGCCCAGAAATAGAAAGGATGGGGATTCCATTTTTTCATGACAGCTTTGGTGAGCACTACAACTCATCAACTTTATAAAAAGAGAGTCTTTACCAGAGAAAAAACTGAAGGGAAATAGAGGCTGACCTAAAAAAAAGGGCTTTGCATGCATTTCACACATGAAGTGATAGAACTGACATGCACGTTGCACAAAAATGTGTGTGGTGGCTAGTGATTAAGAAGTTCGTACGTGGTGACTCGAATGGAGAAAAGGGTTTAGTTTGCTAGAACAGGGAAGACTTTGGTTGTGGATTGATTATCCAATCTAAGGGCATCTAGTCTTTTTATCAATGCACACAAGAAAAAAAAAAGGTTAATCTCTGTTTACTACCTTAATGTTTCGTGGCTTTCAACATTTAGTACATCAATTTTTTTTCGTCCCAGAGTTATACCTAAAGTGTAAATTTTGGGACAGTCTCATACATCCGTTACTCAAAATGTTAAGTCTTCCGTTAACTGATGACGTGGCGCCCACGTGGACAATGACTGGGCATCACATGTCATTAAAAATATTAAAATATTAATTTGAAAAAAAAAAAAAAAAAAAAACTTCTTACTTCTTCTTCTTCTTCTTCTTCTTACGGGTTGCAGGGAAGAAGGTTTTTTTTTTTTTTTTCTTCCTCTTCTTCTTCTTCTTCTTCCCAGATTTTTGTTTTCTTCTTCTTCTTCCCATATTTTATTTTATTTTTCTTCTTCTTCCTGCGGGTTGCAGGGAAGAAGGTTTTTTTTTTTTCTTCCTCTTCTTCTTCCTTCTCCTTCCTCTTCTTCTTCTTCTTCTTCTTCTTCTTCTTCCCATATTTTTGTTTTCTTCTTCTTCTTCCCAGATTCGTTTTTTTTTTTTTCTTCTTCTTCTTCTCCCCTTTATATGCCCAAACGCCCTGGGCACCTTCTTCCCCAGCAACGCCTCCACAAGAGCCTCCTTGTTAAACACATTACCCAGAAAATCCATCACGCATGGCTCCTTCAATGGCTCGTTTGACAGCGCGCAATTGAGCCACTTCGAAAGCCTCTGCTCGTTCGCGCAATTGAACGCTCGCCATCGTCTTCCATTCACTTATCTTGCCGCCTCTCCAGCATTTGGGAAGAAGAAGAACAAAAAAAACCTTCTTCCCTAAAACCCGCAGGAATAAGAAGAAGAAGAAAAAAAAGAAGAAAAAAAAAACGAATCTGGGAAGAAAAAGAAGAAGAAGAAGAAGTAAGAAGTTTTTTTTTTTTTTTTCAAATTAATATTTTAATATTTTTAATGACACATGACGCCCAGTCATTGTCCCCGTGGGCGCCACGTCATCAGTTAACAGAGGACTTAACAGTTTTACAAACGGATGTATGAGACTGTTCCAAAATTTACACTTTAGGTACGACTCTGGGACGAAAAAAAATTGATGTACTAAATGTTGAAAACCACGAAACATGAGGGTAGTAAACAGAGATTAACCCAAAAAAAAATTTACAAAACCGAACTCCTATGAAGCTCCAGGGAGATTAATCCAACCGATTGGGCTCAGCCCTTCCCTACTACAAATCCTGCTTTCTTCTTTTCATCTTTGCCTTACACCTTGACTTCATCATAAGCATCTGTACCGTATTTACAAAATCCCGAACAGCATTAAAACTAGGAGTTTTAGCGAAACACTCTCGGTATTGTTCGTTTTTAATGAAAAACCATATTTTTACATTTTCCTGGTACTATTTACTTCTCATTTATTTGTCATTTTTCATTAAAACTAATTTTTTTTTTTTAACTTTTGATTAGTTTTCCTTTAAAACTAACGGTACGCGCAAAAGCTCACCTGCCATGTCGAAACAACGCCAATACAAGCAGTCGTACACAACTGTATTCCGACATATACCTAAAAAGTAAAAGGGAAATTTTGAAATATGTCTAATTTTCTAGCCCATCTTTTGAAATAGGTCCAATTTTCAGTGAATTTTGACTTTTGAAATAGGTCCAATTTTTAGTTAGTTTAGACATATATCAAAATACCCCAAAGTAAAATCCCTGTAATATAAGGACATAGAATCTACAATTGACCATCTACGCCTGCTGTTTCTACCCAGACGACATCCATTCTTTTGGACTTACCCAATGCAATTCGAGTATAGAGACTTTGGCATTGATACCTATTTTGTAAAAGCATGGCAATTCCTTGCATCTGCATCATAGCCCATTGTAGAAAAAGTTGCACGCCTCTCTGCTTTTGGGAACAATTTGGTTGTTTTTCAATCTCACATGTGAAACTAACAAGGGCCATAAACATAGCACAACAGTGATGGTATATCCACCACGCATGGACGAATATCACTTCCACTTATGCTCAGTATGTATTCTCGCAGTGCCAAACAAGTGTAGAGGAATAACATTGTAAGCCTGAACTGGAAACGTTGGCAAACATCCATCCCAAATGGAAGATCTTAGTATAAGTGGTGTTGCTGGAAAAAGAAGCAGCTCTATCTCTGTAAGCGTTGTATTCCTCTTTAACCTTGAGTTGGATATCTTTGATAGAGGAACGCACGTTTATGGGACCGGGAAACAACCTCACAAAACCCTATCAGTTCGACGATCCAAAATTAACCTGGCTAAACAAACAAATCAAAAGATCACAAAGGAGAAACCAGTCATTAATTTTCCACAAATTAAAAAGTACAAAAAAAAATAAATAAATAAAAAAAATAACCTTGTGTAACATTTCCAAAAGGAGAAAACAATTTCCTGAGCTGTTCACCGGAAGTGAACGATGATAACCCTGAAAAACAAATCCAGGAAATCAGAACACAAAAACCCAAAACATAAAATTTGATCTTTTGGCCATCTCTGTGTGTCAACCCAAATCCCAGATTTCTATTTCTTTTGATAAAAATAGTGAACGAACAGTTTTTGTACGTTTAAACTAAATTGGGAATTTAGGGTTCATACTTTGAGGTTGTAAATTATTAAACTCACTTGTGCCCAGATGCTAGATATATGTTGGGCTTCATCGGGCTTTGTTTATTGCTAACCATCTGACCCATATTCAGAAGGAGCTGATCCAATGTCTGCAAGGCCCAAATTAGTTTAGAGTTAACATAAAGCAAAATCTACACAAAAACGAATGAACACTTTCAAATCAAAATTTACATCTCCTCGTTTGCAAATTGCATCTATGCATTAGAGCAAAGCTAAATTTTTTATGTATATGATCTCCAATCTTGGAGATGCTCTTAAGCCTCTTAGTTCTCTCCTAAATCCAAACAATGGACTTTTATTTTCTATTTTTTGTTTTTAATATCTCGCTTACAAGTATAATATACATTTATATATTTATTACTTGAGTTAAGGTAGAATATTTTGCAGATAGATTAATGTTAGTTTATTATTTGTTTTTTTTTTTTTTTGTTATAAGATATTAATTAGATTTTTTGGAGTTGAAAAATGCATAATATTAGAAGGTTTTAATTGATTATTATTTTTTTTTTGAAAATATAAAACGGATATAAAAAATAAAAACATGTAATTAGATAACTGAACTTACTCTTAAAAACCATCCATGTTTTTGGACCTAGATCTAAAAGCCTCTAAAATTTATACAGTAAAATATGTTATCCGCCAAGGCGGATGTAAAGATGCATATATCCTTCTCAGGGGTGGATGCAATAATCATCCTTTTTTTTTATTAAGGATCAATGATATTCCCCTTTTTTGCCCATCTTATATAAGGATATATCATTTTATTTATTATGATATATTTATACTAAGGGTGTTATTGAAATAAACTGGTATTCAATTCGCGAGATTCGAATTCAAAAACTCTTATTTACAAATAAAAAATATCACTATAGAATAGTTAAATTTTTCTTGAAAGAAATTAGTTTGATTTTTCAAATGCTTTACTAATGGGCACGATTATAAAGAATTTATGTTTAAAGATCCGTTGAGAAGTTATTGCAACCTAAAACAATTAGATGTCTATATATTTTGGTTAAGAAATTGAACACTCACATTCAACAATCATCTTTTTTATATGGAGTACATTACATTTATAATTCAACCACAAAGGGGCACTAGTCATAAGGCAAAATAAAAATACAGAAAGACACACCAACAACATATACAACAAACTCACGATGAGTTGTTGCAACTTATTCCGACTCTGAAAGAGTTAAGCTAAAAAAACTTAAAACAAGCCCCTACAACATCCATAATTTGAAGTTACACTTGAAACACAAACTGAGTGTCTCCAACATTATCGGCCAACATGTTAAAACTTCTTTTGCGCTTATTCAGGAAGTTCTTGAACCAATACGTCGAAAGTTTTGGGTGTCTTTTCAGTCCATTGTCATAGTCCACATAGTTGATACCAAATCGAACTGTATACCCTTCGCTCCATTCAAAGTTGTCTAAAATTGACCATGCAAAGTATCCTTTCACATTACTTCCCTTCCTGCACCCCAAAAATATTAATGCTTTGATACCAATGTCTAAATAACCAAAAAGCAATTTCGTTTTAATTAATTTGTCAACAAGCACTTACTTGATTGCTGCTTGAAGGTAACAGAGATGTTGATTGTAGTAGTCAGTTCTATTGGTATCAAGAAGAGCATCCTCCATTGATAAGGTTGAATTATTGACCTCGTCAATGCCTGCATTAAAATTTATGACCATACATATTTAGTATTTTTCTCTTTTATTTCAAAAGAGAGATGATTGGTTTTATATTTAGATTTGGCAGTACTTAACTGTATTTTACAATAATTTATACGTATATAAAAAGTGATAAGTGAAATAATTAAGTTCGGCGTAAAAGTGTTAATTACCGTTCTCAGTAATGTAAATGACAGGATCACCATACTTATTCTTCGTGTAGAGTACAAAATCATGAATTCCTTTTGGATAAACGTATAACCAGTTTGAAGCAGCCTATAACATCATTTGAAGATATTTGAGATTTATAAAAGTTGTATAAATTAATCCTCCAAATATAAATACCTTAACCTAAAATTTGATGTGTACCTGAGGACCAATAGGAACGCCATCAAGTTCAGCTGCCACAAAATATATCAGTGCGATCAATATTAGAATCTAATAATACTAAGATAATAATTAATTAGTCGATAAAAGTTTTGAATTTGTACTCACTTAGTAGAGTAACATGTGGATCATATAAGTAACTTGCAGGTTCAGAATAATTCTTAGGTACATCAGCAGCATATCTAGCAGAATAATAGTTTAGTCCAATAAAGTCAAAAGACCCAATTAACATCTTTGATTCTTCATCTGTGAATTTGGGTAATCGTTCTCTAACGAGGCCTTGCATGCTGTATGGGTAGTCACCTCTTGTAATTGGATCCATAAACCTATAAAAATGTGAAACTTCCAAACATGAACTTATAGGATGCATATTATACCAGTCACGGCTAGCTAGCTAATCAACTTTATGAGTCATAAATAGGGCGACCCCAAACCAACAAAGCTCCTTGTTTTGCAACGGTCGGGAGGGGGAGGGGAGGGGTGAGGAACGTCTATCGTACGCAGCCTTACCCTTAATTTACAGATGGACTATTTCCGCAACTCAAACTCGTAACCTCTCGTTCACAAAGGAGCGACATTTCCGTTGCGCCAAGGTTCACCGTATTTACGAGTCATAAATAAATAAATAAAAATCAATTGCACTTGCCATCCGAACATAAAATCCAAAGCTCGATATGAAGCATCTATATCTTCCTTTGCTTCTGAAGCAGGCTCTATCCAGGGTGACACTAGTGTTATTCCTATCACCCCATTCTGATATGCCTACAACGAAAATTCACAAAATTATTTGATTTAATGCCCTACAAAGTCCAAATTTTTTTTACCTCGCTATACAAAATGTTTCCTAGCACACCAATATTCAGACAAAAACAGGAACTAGCTAGCTAGTTAATTAATTATACCTGAAATTTTTCTTTGTACACTTTTACAGCAGCTGCATGAGCAAGGAGTTGGTGGTGTGTGACCAAATAGGGTTCGATGGCTGAATCTCCACCGAGGCAGGTTGGGTCTTGCCAAGCAGAGCATCGTCCTGGTGCGTGGATCCCAATTGTATAAGCATGGTTACTAAAGGTATATGGCTCATTCAATGTGATCCAATGCTTCACTCGGTCACCAAAAAGTGAAAAGCAAAGTTTTGCATAGTCTTTAAAGTCATCACTGTGTGTACACATTTCAAAACGTTTTTGTTAGATTTAGTACGTTTTAGTTAAGCAAATGATCAATATCATATATAGGATATATTTGTTCACTTACACAATACGAGGGCTTAAGAAACCACCATATGCATCTTCTAAAGCTTGGGGAACATCCCAGTGAAAAATTGTCACAAATGGCTGCAAGCCTATATATAACATTATCAGAACAAGAAAATTAAAAGTTCGATTCAATATTGTTTTATGAGTGCACGTAATTAAAATCTAATTATATATTATGTAAGAGGGATGAATATGTGATTAGGTAACTTTACTACCATGGAGAAGGAGTTCATTGATGAGATTGTCGTAATATTCAATCCCTTTCCTGTTAACACCTCCACTTAGCGTTCCATCTGATAAATAGAACAACGTAATCAAATAAGTGAATACCTATTTATATATAGAAATCGAATTAAGAAAACAGGTTAATCCATGAAGTAATTGGTCCCAAATCAAATGTATGGACTCGGATGATCAAACATTACTTGGTAACAATCTGGACCAGGAGATAGAGAACCTATAAGCATCCAATTTCATATTCTTCATAATCGCTACATCTTTCTGCAATGACAAGAAACATATATACGTAGTTATTATAAGAAAGAAGCTAAAAAGCAATTAAGGATCTCATGTTCAATGTGCCCTTATAGTGGGAAAGGTTTGGAGAATAACAGTATTCCTTGCTCGACAACCTTATAGAGATGGTATTGATCAATGGCGACATCTCCATTGCTGCGATCATCGATTTTTTCTGTAATTAACCATAAAAGTTTTTATTAGTTATAGCATAAAGGTGGTAGGAATCATATAACAATGCGAACTATTGTGTGTATATGTGTGCATGTATATGCCATATCGGAAAATATACAATATACTACATGCCCAGGGTAATTTTGCCAGTATGCAGAAGACTATAACCTGGATGTTTGTGCGTGAAGGTGTCCCATATGCTTGGTCCTCTGCCATCTTCGTTCCATGCACCTTCTACCTGAAAGGTCCATTTGCACATTCAACTCAAGATGTCAATATTCATGCTTGGATAAATAAATAAATATATATATTTATATATGTGTGTGTGTGTGTGTGGGTCCTCTAGTTTTTTTTGACACTGAAAATCAAATTAAACATAAGTGATTATATGAAAAATTAATTAAAGGGTAATTAAATGGCTAAGCCCTAATAGAGACTAGCCTGGTAAGCTGCTGAAGCTGCACCAAAGACAAACCCTTGTTTAAGAGCATCAAATTTGGTCCTGTCAAGAGAATTGCAAACAATGGGTCGATCTGGCTTAGCAGCTTTGGTGTTTGTCAATAAAAAACCAGTGAGTAGCAACACACACAAGAGCAAAGATCCTAACTCGTGCATTGCCATAGTTAACTAGAGGGGTTTTGGTGGTCGAGATAGCTAGGTTGGTTCTTCCCTGCATAATGTATGGGGTTTATATAGAGAGGCTACGTACTACGTACGTCTACATGAGAAAATAATTGATAAGCATTTATTTAATAAAATTTGATAAACTCGGGCAGGCTTTAAAAAAGTGTGGACCATTTTAAAAGATCAAAGCAAGTACTTTTTGCAACAATAATAGGGTTGGGATAATACACACACACATATATATATATTTGCAACATTATTATTTTTAACAAATAAACAATTTTTCAACCATATTTCCTAATTTTTAAAGCTAATTATTTATTACTTTGGGTTCTAGAAATATACAAGTTGGGTCAATATATATACTGTATATGTGTATTGCATACCCCTTTTTTTTATTTTGCCACCCTTTATTTTATTTTATTTTGACACTTAGTACTATGGTCTAGTGATATTCTTTTTCATTTGTAAGTGATAGGACTCAGATTCAATTCTTATCAAAGGCGAATTTGAACCATAATATTACTAGCTAGCCCATTGTGAGCCTTAGCCCGCCCCTCCCGCTCTCCATTAGTGTTGATAATATCGTTTGTTTCAAAAAAAACTAAAGTAAATTAAAATATTCGAAAAAGAAGGAAAAAATATTATTACAAGAAATAATATATTTTTTGAACAAACGATAATATCTATACTAAGAGAGTGAGGGAGTGTCGGAGTGGACTAAGCCTCACAATGGGCTTGCCATAATAATGTGGTTCAATTTCGCTTTTAAGGATAATCGAACCTAAGACCTCTTATTAATAAATGAAGAGAAATACTACTAAACTGTAATACTAAATAACAGAAAAATTAAAAAGTGGAGAAACGCACATCAAGATATTATTCAGTGTACGACTTTTCTATTAATCCAATTGGGACCGTACTCCACTAGCAAGCAGTGGCGAAACATGCATGCATGCATCCAAGGGACCAGAAATGTTCAAGTGTTGATAAAGCCCTTCAAAAATATTCTGGAACCTAGCCATCGATCATTTTCTTCGTGCCAAATGTTTGCTAGAATATGTTAACACACTCAACACCCAGTTATCTTAACTCGCAATGAACTATATATGCCCATGATGAATGCTTCCTTAATCAAATCACCTTACGAATAATTAATAGTTTTAACCTTTCATTTCAGTTTTGAAGTTTTAGAATTGATTGACAAAAAAAAAGTTTTAAAATTGAATTACCAGTAATATTTCAAAATCTTAAACTGCAACTTGAATATTGATTTTTTTCCCATTTCAATGGAATGCTTCGATCCGTCAAATGGGGTTTGGCTTTCTGTTCTTTGTATTCCAAGCTTAGGTCTGTAAATGTTTTTTTTTTTATTTTTTTTTTTATTTTTTATCTTTATCTTGTAATAACTTATGTGTTATGATTGGAAGTAATTTTTTGTTGATTGTTTTAGTATTTTATTCGTACTGTTTATTTAGGATAAGGATTTGCATAAATTGTCAGTGTCTCAAAGCAATCATGCTGAATGTGGCTTGGCGTTATGTTCTTTATTTTTCAAGCTTAGGTCTGTATATGTATTTTATTTTTTATTTTTTTTGTCTTTGTCGTGTAATAACTTATGTTTCGTGATTGGAAGAAATTTTTTGTTGATTGTTTTAGTATTTTATTCATACCGTTTATTTATGAGATATTTGCAAAAATCGGCAGTGTCTCAAAGCAATTGTGCAATTACATGTATAAAAGTTAAAACGTATAGTGGCTTGCTGGATTTATTAGAACACGTCAATTTCATTGTGAAGATCTTTGCTGGTAACCACCAATTATTGTAGCAACAACTGGAGTGCTTGATTTACTCTGGAACGGATTGATAGAGTGAGTTAGCCGATTCACTATTCCCGAGAGGTAGAAAAAATGGTCTCACGGCCACTACTAGCATAGCATGTAAGTTGGAAATCATAATACACGTAACAAACTATGAATCTATGGATATTATTTAATTAACTCGAAATTAAAGAAAAGATTGCCGAAATAGCTAGCTACAAACTAAGAAATACATTTTGATTGACTCACTTCTGATAGAGTTACAAAATCTGTTTATAATATCTAATCCTTCATAAAATTAATGATTTTTTTTTTCGCTAACTTGGTATACAAATGTGTCTTTCATGTTAGACTATACAATCAATTTGACCAAACACACGAATTAATACAATTTCACTATCTTTGAGTGTAATATGTGAGAGTTACAATTTCTTGATCTATTTTGAAAATCAGCCCATACATGGAGAATGTAAAATATAGATATCCCTTATTATTAAGACATAAATGATGTACCAGAAATAGAAATTTCTTCTCGTTTTCCTTTTTTAAAGCATCCAAACCCCACCGCAAGTGACACCCTCCCGACTCACGAAGTCACAACCCTACCTGCATAAACATGCCCAGAAATAGAAACGATAAGGATTCCATTTTTTAATGACAGCTTTGTTGAGGACTACAACTCATCAACTTTATAAAAAGAGAGTCTTTACCAGGGAAAAAAGGAGAAGGGAAATAGAGGCTGACCTAAAAAAAGGGGAAAGAGAGGGACTCAGCTTCTTTGCATGCATTTCACACATGAAGTGACAGAACTTACATGCACGTTGCAGAAAAATGTGTGTGGTGGCTAGTGATTTAGGGCTTCGTACGTGGTGACTCGAATGGAGAAAAGGGTTTAGTTTGCTAGAACAGGGAAGACTTTGGTTGTGGATTGATTATCCAATCTAAGGAGAGATTTTTCAGTGTAACCGTCACACATGATGGTACACCACATGTTGCTATATAAATGGTGGATATGTATGTTAAAAAGTTAATAACATAAAAAATAAAATTTTCCACCACTCATATAAAAGCACGTGGTGTACCACTAATGTTCCCGTCACAACTAAAAATTTCTCCAATCTAAGGGCATCTAGTCTTTTTATCAGTGAACACAAGAAAAAAAAATTACAAAAATTAACTGCTATGAAGCTCCAAGGAGATTAATCCAACCGATTGGGGTCGGCCCTTCCCTACTACAAATCCTGCTTTCTTCTTTTCATCTTTGGCTTACACCTTGGCTTCACCATATAAGCATCTGTACCGTATTTACAAAATCCCGAATAGCATTAAAACTAGGAGTTTTAACGAAACACTCTCGCGGTACTATTTGCTTTTAATGAAAAATCATATTTTTACATTTTCCTGGTACTATTTACTACACCTTTATTTGTCATTTTTCATTAAAACTATTTTTTTTTTTAACTTTTGATTAGTTTTCCTTTAAAACTAATGGTACGCGCAAAAGCTCACCTGCCATGCCGAAACAATGCCAATACAAGCAGTCGTAAGCAACTGTATTCTGACATGTACCTAAAAAGTAAAAGCCCTGTAATATAAGGACATAGAATCTACAATTGACCATCTACGCCTGCTGTTTCTACCCAGACGACATCCATTCTTTTGGACTTACCCAATGCAATTCGAGTATAGAGTCTTCGGCATTGATACCTATTTTGTAAAAGCATGGCAAATCTATGCATCTGCATCATAGCCCATTGTAGAAAATGTTGCACGCCTCTCTGCTTTTGGGAACAATTTGGTTGTTTTTCAATCTCACATGTGAGACTAACAAGGGCCATAAACATAGCACAACAGTGATGGTATATCCACCATGCATGGACGAATATCACTTCCACTTATGCTCGCACTACAAGAAAACAGAGAATAAGTGACGGAATCTTATGTGACGCGTGAAAATTCGTCACATATTGTCAAAATATGTGAGGAGTTACTAACAGTCGTCACATATGACTGTTTGATAAGTACCAAAGTTGGAAACTACTCGGTGACGAAAAATTTCATCACGCGTTCTGGTAATCCGAGACGAACAGTGGAAAGCGTCACATAACCCCTTTAGATTCCTTCCCAAATCTAAAGCGGGAAGTAATGGCGCCCTAATGAATTATCAAATTTGGGGCCCTAAATAATTAAAAATTTAAGACTAATATTTAATTCTAGACTACTCCAGTTCATGTTCCCCTTTCTTGTCCTCTCAGCTCTCGCACCACCGTGACCCGGAAACCCTGAACCCGCTGATCTCGTCTCTCAATCCTAGTCTATATATCTCTAGCGTGACGACACGCCAATCCACGCCGAACACCGTAATCGTCTCTCTCTCTGTGCCCGCTCTCTATTGCGCCTATCACCTCCTCGCAATTTCTTGCTCCATGACTGAAAAACCAAGAACCCTAGATACTCTTTTCGTCAGCAACTAAAATCCACGGTCAAAATGCCCACACCTATAAGACTAATCTGCCACTCAATGCTTTAAGGTTTAAACAATTCAATTTTATCATTCTTTTTAACAAAGGTTTTGAATTTGCAGGTAATTACTTCCAGAATTAGTAAGCCATCAGCCTTTCAGCTACCCATCCATCCTCTGAGGCTTCTAATTCGGTAAATTTTGGTTTTCCGTATTTAAGATTTATATGTATTTTTCCCTGGGCTATTTTGCTATGAGTAATCGTTTGGGATTATTCACGTGATTTAGTTGCACATATATAGGTTTTAATAAGTTGTTTTATTTGGTTGTTCCATTTTAATACATTTTTGTTTGTTATGAACTTGCAGGATGGAATTTTATTTCTGGGCTTCTTTGGTTTTTCTTGGTAATTTAAGGTAAAAGATTCTGAGTTGTTGATGATATCATTTGTTGAAAAGGCTTGGGAATTTCAATTGCTGTGAATTTGAATCATAATTCTTTAAGTGCTCTGTATTTGAAGAAAGATTGGAAATGGGTCTCTAGGATTTAAGAAACTATAAAGACAGATTTAAGCAACATATATATCTTTCTCATATATATATATATGTATATATTCAGCTGCTTAGTTGCGTTTAAGCCTTGAGGAAATCTCAGTTGTGTTTAAGCAGTATGGGATATCTCAATTGCTTTTAAGCAACATATAACATATATATATGTGTGTATATATGTATATACACATATATGTATATGACATATGGCTTTTACTTCCTTTTAAGTTAGATACCAAATAGTTGAACGCTTATATCATAGTTTGATTATTACGACTTTGCATAATTTTAAGTAATTTCTTCCAACTAGTGAGACTTTTCATCTAGTGTGTTTTTCTATTCTTTTATTGGTTAGAGGCCATTACCTGAGGTGAATATATCCATTGTTGTTTAGTAAGAGTACAACCACCTTCGTTTAGTAAGAGTACAACCACCTTTGTAGTTTGTTGTTATGATTGTGTTCTTTGCAGACTGATCATGGTTTTTGATAAAGGTAGCTTCCTTGTTTGTGTTTTGTAATCCAAGAATGTCATGGGTTTAGGTTTTATGCTCTGCAAGTTTGGTAGTTTTGCTTTCAACATTCATCTTAATCGCACTTAATCAAACATACTTGGCAATTTAAGTGAAAACTGGAACTCCCATAACTCACTTTTTGAAGGATTAATACTGAATAAGATTGTTCTGTTTTTACACGCACATTAAACTGAGCATTGCAGGTGCAGAACCATACATTATCTTAGATAACAATGGATGAGATTTTCTACAATGCTTGAAGAAACGAGATTTAAACTTTTGCAGCTATAAATGTGTAATGCGTTCTTCTCTCAGGTGTGAATTTGAAAAAATCATGTCATTCACTGTTTTTTCTTTCTAATACTAAGTTAGAAGTGTGATGCATCTTCCTATTGTAATCTCATAGGTATATTTATTATGATTATTATTATTTTTAACTTCTATGCTAATATGATCCTTATTGATCTCAAATCTTTCACAGAAGTAAACTGAACAATGCAACTGCAGCTGTATAGCTTGAAATGATTCGGGGACTGGCATCATGGGTTTTGTGCGTTGTGGCAACAAGTTTGTATTAGTCAATTGAGTTGGGAGAACTGGCAACTAGTTTTTGTTATGTTATTAGTTTTGAAGTTACAATTCGAGTGTATTAGTTTGTAGGATTTTTATATTAGACATCATGTAAATGTAAAACTTACCTCTATTTGAATTATAAATAAAATTGTCTTGTGTCAAGGATGTTTCATATTATTTATTTACTTATTATATAGTTAGTTTTCAATATGGTTATGAAAATAACAAAATTATTAAATAAAATAAAATAAAAATAAATAATATGAGAAGAATTCTTATATTCCTCACTTACTCTGGGACTGGGTGACAACCAACTCGTCACAAATAGCAGCAACACGTGATGAACCAAGCGTCACGTATACTAGAAATCTGTGAGGCATAGAGAATTCGTCACACATACTTTCCGTGACGCGACATAGGTGACGCTCACTGTGACGACCAAAATTCGTCACATATACTATTATGTGACGAATTTAAGTGTTATGTGACGAATTTCAGGGGGTCACAGAAGCCATGTTTTCTTGTAGTGTCGGTATGTATTCTCGCAGTGCCAAACCAGTGTAGAGGAATAACATTGTAAGCCTGAACTGGAAACGTTGGCAAACATCCATCCCAAATCAAAGATCTTAGTATAAGTGGTGTTGCTGGAAAAAGAAGGAACAGCAGCGCAGTTCTATCTCTGTAAGCGTTGTATTCCTCTTTAACCTTGAGTTGGATATCTTTGATAGAGGAACGCACGTTTATGGGACCCGGAAACAACCTCACAAAACCCCCTCCCTGAGATTTCCCAGGAAGAAACGAAGCGGCAACTCAAGATATTATTCGATATGAGATTTTTTTTCCTTCTTTATTCTTAATCTCATAGGGACCATACTCCACTAGCAAGCAGTACGAAACACGCATGCATGCATGCAAGGGGACCAGAAACGTTCAAGTATTTCAATGCATGTTATATATAATTAGATAAAGTCCAACAATATTTTGGAAACTAGCCATTGATTCACTTCTTGCCAAATTAGTTTATTCAACACCCAGTTATTTATCTTAGCTCGCAAAGAATTGTATATGGCCATGATGAATGCTTTCTTAATTAAATCACCTTACGACAATTAATAGTTTTAACCTTTCAAGTTCAGTTTAGAAGTTTTAGAATCGATTGATTTTTTTTCTTTGAATTGAATTACCCGTAATATTTTCCAAATTTTAAACTGCAACTTGAATATTGAATGCTTCGATCGGTGCTTGGCCTTCTGTTCTTTATCTTCAAAGCTTAATTTGGTCTGTATAGGTTTTTTTTTTTTTTTTTTTTTTTTTTAAATCTTTATCGTGTAATAAGTTGTGTGTTGTGTGTTGTGATTAGAAATAATTTTCTATTGACTGTTTTAATATTTTATTTATTTATACCATTTATTTAGAAGAAGGATTTGTAAAAATTAGCAATGCCTCAAAACAATCATGCGATTGCATGTATAAAAGTTAAAATGTGAGATCCCACATCGACCAACGAAGAGGGGGTGATGTGCCTTATATGTACATGCTCCCCTCCCTATAGCACGAGGCATTTTGGGAACTCACTGGCTTCGGATTCCATCGGAACTCTGAAGTTAAGCGCTTTCGGGCGAGAGCAATCCCAGAATGAGTGACCCAGTGGGAAGTTGCTCGTGAGTTCCCAGAGCTGAGTCCGGGATGTGACATAAAACACATGGATTGGTGGAATTTTTACACTTTATTTCTCTTTTCTTTTTATTTTATGTTTGTTCTTTCTTTAATTGGTTTCACGAAGGTCAAAATGATGTCTATTGTCTGTACTATACATTCAAATGTTGTGTAGAAGGTATCATCTCACGGTTTTATTATTTTATTCTATAGAATTTTAATTGTCGGTGCTTTTATTGGTTTTTTAAATTTTTATTAATAAGTGCGACAAATAAAAAGACTTTATGTTTAATTGATTCATATGGTCAGTTAGTATTATGGTTTAGTGGAATTCATCTTCATTTATAAGTGAAATGTTCGATTCTCACCAAAGGGTGAATTTGAACTACATTATTACTAGCCCGTTGTGAGATTTAGCCCATTCCTTCACTCTTTTAATGTAGATAATATCGTTTGTTAAAAAAAAAAAATTCCGTATAGAATTTATTACAACAAAACACATTAAGATGTTTTGGTTAAGGAATTGAACACCCAATATTCAACAATCGTTTATTTTTATAAAGAGTACATTACATTCATAATTCAACCGCAAAGCGGTGCCATAATGGCAACACCCTATACAACAAACTCACAATTAGGTCTGGCAAACAGGTCGTGTCTGTCGTGTTCGTGTCGTTTTCGTGTAATACCTGTTATCTTAACTGGTCGTATCGTATCACACCCGTTATCTTAACGGGTCCTTAACAGTTCGGGTAAAGTGACCCGACCCGTTATGAAAAATATTTTTTTTTTCTTAAATTTGCACAGACCACACATTGCCACATAAATATTACTTCAAAACATTAAAACACATTTGTCGTTTAAGTAATACATCTACATTCGAAAATAAGAGCCTAATAAACAAACATCCATACACTACTAGTCTATTACAAAATATTAAATTTGCAAGGATATGCAAAATGAAAGAGTTTTTGTTTTCAAGGTTGTGAAGCCTTTCTCACTAGTGTAAATATTTTAAATTGAAGATTGAGTTCATTCATTGTGTTCATATAGGGTCAAGGAGTGTAGCTGTAAAAAATCATCAAAATCGTAGTTAAAATAACCGTTAAATAGTGATTTTTCGTTGGTAACCGTCGAAAAGTTTTGTCTCGTTACTTGATCTCTGAATGTTTTTTTTTTTACAATTTTTTAAGTATGTGATCTCGAAGTATATACAAACATGTTTGACGGTTGGATCGTTGAAACTAGTTTCGTAGAATGCGTATCCCATCAAAACAATAGATTCGCTAACACTTAAGAGTTTATTCATACTTTCATTAAGTATAACATAAGATTTTGTGGTATCCACTAGTGTAAATATTTTAAATTGAAGATTGAGTTCATTCATTGTATTCGTATAGGGTCAAGGAGTGTAGCTGTAAAAAATCATCAAAATCGGAGTTAAAATAACCGTTAAATCGTCATTTTTCGTTGATAACCGTTGAAAAGTTTTGTCTCGTTACTTGATCTCTGAATGTTTGTTTCTTGCGATTTTTGGCGTATGCAATCTTGAAGCATACACAAAAAAGTTTGACGGTTGGATTGTTGAAATTAGTTTTGTAGAATGCGTATCCCATCAAAACGATAGATTCACTAACACTTAAAAGTTTATTCATAATCACTAACACTTAAAAGTGTTTATTCATACTTTCATTAAGAGCATCAAATTTGCCCCTGTCAAGAGAGTTACAGACAATGGGTTGATATGACATAGCAGCTTTGATGTTTGACAATGCAAAGCCAGTGAGTAGCAACACAAACAAGAGCAAAGATCCTAACTCATGCATTGCCATAGTTAACTGGAGGGGGTTTGGTGATCGAGATAGCTAGGTTGGTTCTTCTCTGCATATTGCATGGGGTTGGGAGACTTTGAATGCAGTCCCTAACTATGAATATTCTTTGACTGAAACCTTATTGGTTTTTAATTTTTAATCGAAGTCCCTTAAATGAATGTGATAATTTATTTCTATGTATGTTACTATATTTTTTAAATTGAAAAAGTGAAATTTATAGTTGTTTATATTACTGATATTTTAAATAAAAAAAACCATAATTTGTGGGATTAAAAATATTAAAATATAAATATACTATTGTATGTATGTGTGTAAACATGGGTACATTCATCAAAATTAACCAAAAAATTATTGTACCAAAAATGGGTACATTCTTCAAAATCAAAAAAAAAAGAAAAAAAGAAAAGAAAAGATATTAGGCTTAATAACATCAATAAATTTCTTTGATTAAACTTGACATAGATATATTCTCAAATCAAAGAAAAAAGAATGTAAACATATAAGTTTAAAAATGGATAAGCAAAAAATTGAATAGATTTTATATAAAATATAACAAATTGGTATATTTAAAAATGAGTACATTTTAAGATTAAAAATTTGAAAAAATTACATGAATGGGTACATATAAGATTAAAAAATTGAAAACATTTTTTTAAAAAGTTAATGGGTACAAACTTATTCTAATTTTTTTTATTTATTTTGGAAATGTTTTGAATTGAAAATTGGTTAGACGTTTAATAAAGGTGTGAGTATTAAAATTCTACATTAATTATTAATTTTTATTTTAAAAAATTATGTAACTGATATGTAAATTCATTATTACATTAATGCTAGGAAATTGGATCAAAATCTGAAAACTAATAAGGTTTTACTCAATGAACATTAATAATTAGGGACCGGATACTAATTTTTATATATATATATATATATATATATAAAACTTGAAATTTTGGTGGATTGATCTGCAATATATATCAAGGAATGGATTTAATTCTTCTAAACTAAAGTAAATAGAAATATCCAAAAAAAAAAATTAGATGAAAAATTAAAAAGTCGAGAAACACACCTCAAGATAATATTCGATATCAGACCTTTTTCTCCTTCTTCTTTATACTGTTTATCCAAATGGGACCGTACTCCACTAGCAAGCAGTGGCCAAACGCACCTCAAGAAGTGTTCAAGTGTTTCAATGAATGTTATAATTAGAGAATGCCCTTCAACAATATTTTGGAACGTAGCCATTGATTCTCGTCTTGCCAAATGTTTGCTAGAATATGTTAACACACTCGCAAAGAACTATATATGCCCATGATGAATGCTTTCTTAATTAAACCACCTTACGAATAACTAATAGTTTTAACCTTAGTTTAGAAGTTTTGGAGTTGATTGACAAAAAAGAAGTTTTAGAATTGAACTACGAGTAAGATTTTTTAAATTTTAAACTGCAACCTGAATTTGTAACTTGTCTGTTGTAATTGGAAATAATTTTCTCTTCATTGTTTTAGTATTTTATTCGTACTGTTTATTTAGGAGAAGGATTTGTAAAAATCGTCGGTGTCTCAAAGGAATCGTGCAATTGTACGTATAGAAGTTAAAATGCACGGTGGCGTGCTGTGTTTGTTAAAACACGGCAGCCATATTGGGGACTCCGTTTCGTATGCATCACTTTTTTTATTTGGCGGGGCTATTGTTATATCCTTACCATTTTTTATTACTGAAAATATGACTTTAACCCCTCAGATTTAATTTTTTTCATATAAAACCCGACATAATTTTTTGACTTCAAAAAAAAACCTAGTGACTAGGATCCGCCTAAGTGAATTCATTAATTACATATTACTTTACACATTTTACATTTTTTAGATGCCTAAAATACCCCTATTGCATATTTGATGTGCACAAATAATTTTATGCAGATTGTAAGAAGAGAGTTAATGATTTTGCAAAGAGAAAAATAAGACATTAATGTTAAAAAATTCATTGCATATTAATATCAAATATGAGAATTGGTGGCTTAATTCCATGTATCTGGCATTATGAGTTCATATATATATATATATATATATATTTACAAAAAAAAACATCATGCTTTTGATTTTATCTTTTACCTAAATAATCATATACATATTACTTTATATATTTTTACCAAAAAAACGTCCCTAATAGGTTAATATATGTAATAATATATGTAATAATACATGAAAAATAATTTACCTACTATGTATACAAAAATGTTATTGTTGTAGGCATAATTTACTGAAACAATTATGGAGGCCAAGAGAGAGAGAGGGTGCGGCAAGATTGAGAGAGAAGAGAGAGATATGTAATTGTGGGTGTGTGTTATCTCACCCCATTGTGCCTTTATTTATAGTAGTAGAAAGGGTTAATTACTTACCCTTTAGGATTACAACATTTAATAGGTAATCTACTCCTAATAGGAATATAAGATACATTCCCATATTTACTAGGATTTACACAATCACATTCCTATTCCAATATGACTGCAACACTCCCCCTTGAGTGTGTAAATACTCAAGTAAATGGCGCATCAGGTCTTCAGCGATTAAGCAGGTATAGTTGATGAAGTCATCGGCACAACGGGTGATCGCGAGTCTCAAATTTACTTTGAAGTATGCATGTGTAAAAACTCACAAAAACCTCGCTATGGTAAAACCCAAGGAATGGGGAAAACCCATAGACTAAGGGAAAAGTAAGAAAATATGCATAATGTCTTAAACAAACGTCAAACTGGACGAGTGTAGTGAACTCAACGGAGTATAATCATCCCAGGATGGGTGCCTCATTAAAACCTCGTTAGGTAGCAAAAACCCAGTGGGAAAAATGCTCCTAATCGTAGGAAAAAGAGTACATTGAGATCATGTGAGTATGCTTCTGGATACTCCCCCTGAGTTAGACATAACTTCTAAATAAGAGAACTACAAGCGATTCAATTCAGATAATTTACGCATACCGATTCCTTGGACAAGCTTCTGGAAGGTTGACTTCGGCAGTGACGTCGTGTAGAGGTCGGCAAGGTTGTCTGGGATCGGCTTGCATGACTTCAAATCTCCTGATGCTTTGCTGATGTAGATGTAGACGCAATATGTCTTGGCGTTGGCTTCGTTGATGTATCATGGCTTGGTCGGGTTGATACATGCGGCATAGTCATCATGGATCGTCGTTGAGACTCAACGATGGATGAAAACACAGCAAGTACTTTGAATATGCTCAACAAGAATTCATAACCATGTCTCACGTGTGGCGTAGTGAAGTGAGGTGAGTCTTGGAATGATTCAAAGATTTCGCAACTAAGGTCATATCGTGGACCTTCAAGATATTGCGATATCCCTAATGGTAAAGACATAACCATTCGAGGATTTTGCCTTGTGCGGGTTTGATAAGTAACATGCGTCAGCATAACAACAAGGCAAGCATCATTTCGAGGATCAGGGGGGTTGGATCTGCTCAAGATGCGTTGGGATTTGATTTGCCCAAATTCGTAGTACCTTCAGGGAACGTCTTTAATACCAATTCAATGGTTGCGTGTAGGCGCGGTGCTGCATCTTTACCAAGATCAACAGCGAAGGAGATGTCCTGTCTAAATACAATGAGCTAAGTACAACGAAACGCAAAGTTGAACTTAGATATGGAATTTCGGATTCCACAGCCTCTTCTAGAGTCTCATTTGCATATAACGTATGGACGATCAAAGGTATACTCAAAGGTGACACATTCAGGGTGTAGTTCGACTGGTAGACCAAAATACCGTCACACCAATGCTTGAACTTCAAGTCAAGGCATAAACGAGTTTTCGTAAGATCCTTCATCTCAAATTCCATCTTCAGGTGCGAGGCAGTTTTCTCATGCTCTTCCAGAGTCTTAGTGAGATTCGTGTTAACGACATAAACTGTAACCCTAGCAATTTGGAATAAGACTTCATAGTTTAACACGCAAGGGCATTCATTCATATCCCTGACTGATCAAATTATCACGTAGACGGGTATACCACATCCGTCGGATTTTTCAATCCATAAGTGAACGCCTCAAAACGAGTTAAGAGGGTGTTCCGTGGTTCTGGAACTATTTGAGTCAATCCATGTAATTCTTCAGGAACTTACATGTCAATCTCCGTATCTATATCCCCATGGAGAAATACTAACCACATTTCGTAATGCTGCTATCAATCACAGGACGTTTGAGAGAAACCTTGCGCCGTAAGGTGTGCATCATATCGCACTATTTCATTCATCTCATAACGCTTCCTTTCCCACTTGTAACACAATAGGGTTACCTTGGGCAGTGTAGGAACTATGGGTCCAATACACACTTTGGTAAGGAATTTGACCTAGATTGTAGTTTCAGTTGTCCAATCAGTTCTACGTTGTCACTTAATCAACGGAACACGGTTCGATATCGTCGCTTTTCATTTATGTCGGTAGCTACCATATAAGTGAAAACATCATCGATGATAATCTCATTTCAATTCCATTTAGCTCACCCAAACTAGTATACTGGACCAAGAACTTCATGTCTTGGGAGTAATCCGGATTAATCTCATGAGATGGAAATGATTTGAGACAGCGATCGAGTTCAGATTCAATGTTGTGCCGTGTCTTCCTCTTCCAGGGAAGTGAATCCTACGAACCGAATGATCTGTCGTGCTCCAGGCCAAGACAGATTGATTGGCTATCCGCCGGTGTACCTGACCGTCCGACAGGGGCGTCCAAACCGTCCAACAGGGGCGGCACACCCTCCAGGGATGTTGACTCGACGTCCGTTAAGTACGTCTATCCTTGCAGGCATGTTTGCAGCTGGTATATGATCTCGTCACTTTAGCTAGATCAGAGGAATGCGTCTGGAGCAACATTCTGAAATCTAGAATTCATCGCACTTGCTTATCACACTTGTGCGGTATGGGGATCGAGATGAGACATAGTGGGCAACATCCACGTAAATTCGCGCCGTTCTACAGGAACGTTGACGTTCTTATCTCCCCCTAACGGCGGGAAGACTGTCTCATTAAAGTGACAACCCGCAAATGAGCGGTAAAGAGATCGCGTGCAAGGGCTCGAAGAGAGCTAGTGTGAAGGAGAATCATGATCGACAAAAGATACACATCCTTCTTTGAGGACCCATGGTGGTACGTTGCGGCGGCGCAACTTGGCACATGGAATGCACACCCAAATGCGTAAATACGAAAATCGTCAGGTTCGTACCCAATAACCAACTGTAACGTCATATAGGTTGGGTGGCAATGGGCCTCAAGGCGGACCAATCATCACTGCGTACAAGGATTGCATAGCCCTAGGCAGAAACCGAAAACTTGGTACGTTTACCAAAATTCGGGCGATCAATTAAATTGCGCTTTATGATCACTAAGCGAGGCTATTTGGGGTGAACATGGGAATTTGATGTTCAATTATAAACCCAAAATGACATGCAATACTTTATCGAAAACTGTCGATATAAACTCTCCGGCATTATCCAGTTTCCCGGACCTTAAGGGATAAGTAGGGTGGTGAGCCCTTAATCGGCCAGAGGGTTTAGCAGTAATGTGTGTCGACAAAAATGTGACCTAGTTTGTCGATTCATCAACCAAAACCATAAGTCTTTACATGGTCCGCATTTTGGTTGGAACAGTCCACATATATTCCCTTGAATCCACTATGAAAAGAGAGTCGTTTTGTATCTTTGCAAGGAAAATCAATTTCCCTAATGAGCATGCTTGGCAAAGTGCGCTTGTAGGCACAAGATCCTTACTTCGGGTAAGGAGATGCATTGTAGCATCATTGATCGACCTAAGTGTCCCAAAAAGGTCATGCCAAAGCAAGTTAACTGCTCAATCACCTAGCCTTAGGCCGGCCATATATGGCGTGTGCCCCAGTTAGGGGACAACCCATTGGCCCCAAATCAAAGCTTCAGGCTCATTTTTGGAGGTGGTGCAAAGATATTTCACTCTATTTTCTTCAGTGGTTTCATTTATGATCATTGTCATCTCGAATATCCTTAAAAACTCAACGTCAGGGAGAATTTAAGGTCCCTTAAATGGTGATTCAGTACCATTCATACAACGAGGAGCGTGCCATTGCTCTTAATCAGGTTGGATAGACCTGAAGTCGTTGTTAGAGATGTGATTTAGGTGTAAAGTTAGTGTGCGTAGTACGCATTCATCCAGACAACTAACTTTCCCACATTCCAACCTAATCACGTGTTTAATTGAATCGGTCACATGTACTAAGAAACATGATTCAATTAACTCATATTCGAGGACAATATCAATAAGATAATCCATAAGTAAAACATACACCAAACTTGAATCCAAGAACATGGAAAAATGTTCACAAAGTAAGCAAAGCTACTAGGTGGATTCGGCCAAAAAGCCATCCATGTCAAAATTTTGCACTTCCAACGATGTTTGGTGGAGCAAAATTAGTCTCACATATTGACTACTAGAATGGTACTCCTCAACAACATTGGTAGGGGCACGAACAGGTGCATAACCAATGATCTATTCCATCGAGACGGAAGTAGATTCTGCGGGGTTGAGGTTTGGGAATACTATCCCTTATTCTTGAAGTTTTAGGTCTTAGGTACCAAGGATCATGCTTCGAGCATGATGCCACACCTTGGCAGGCCCTGATTCTACCATATGTTGTAAAAACAAACTTGAAATTGGATTATGAGAGAGACAGACCCAAACTTGGGTTCAGTAGGCTTTGACCGAACTGGGTTGAGCCATATGGTAGACTCCAGCCGAACTGGGTCCATACCTTTCTCTCGTTTGTGGTAGTAATCAGATCCGAGAATTTGGTAAACTTCCGCTTTCTATAGAAACATGGAAGGACGAGAAAAGTATTCTCCAATCAAAATTCAATCGAATTTATAAACTTCAGAATTGTACTCATTCATGGACGTAATCATGGTGTGCTTCAGGCAATGTCTTTCATGATTAGATAGTCCGTAGGAGCGAGCCAAAGAGCCATGGAATCCTCGATCGGGAGGTCTTTCCATTTGTAATGCTTCGGGCATAAGTCTTCGAATGAAGATCATGGCGGAGGCTTATTCAGCTCTTCCATGCCATTGTTGGCTTCAATGGTTTCTCAACTACTTAATAGTCAATGGGAGATTCATGTCTTGTACCCCACATTAAGTGGTTTCTAATGGAAGCGTCCAAGTCAGGAAGATCGAACTTATGACGGTTTGACAATCTACTGAATTAGAGGGAACAAGATTATGATTGGTGCTATGGGAATGAAACATCCATATGCATCATAGTTAGAACATTCGAGTTCTATGACACGGTTTTCATGAAAAACGTTGGGTTTTCATGGGTGTATTGTTTTATGAAAACTTCGGGTTTCAAAGGCACTAAATTCGAAACTACAAGTTCGATTTAGTTTATGAACATTTAGTTCATAAAAGAGAGGTTCCTGCAAGAAACACAGAATGCAATATACTAACTTAGTGTAGTGGATTTGAGTTGTCTTCGGGAACTCAAGTGTGAGAGCTTCGTTACTACGAAAGTATGTGACGGTTCAAAGTATAAAGAGAAATTATTGAATCGTTAATGTCCAAAAGTGATCTTCAGGTCAAGAATTTTGGATTCATTATCAGATTAATGGACTGCAGGTCACTTTTAATTAATTCAATAAATCAGGCCATACAGGGTCGATTGTAGAAGCAAAATAATATTAGTATAATATTATTGGATCGAAATCAAAGCCCCAAAATAATATGGGCTTTGTGCCGTGAGTGGGATAGGGCACGGGGTGCCATAAGAGGTCACGGTGTGGCCTAGGAAGGCCTGGAAACATGGCTGCAGGCCACGGGGGAAAATTGGCTGCCAGCCGAAGCTGGGTTGGGTCCATATGGACCAAGGGTTTGCACGGAAAAAGGCCCAAAACAGAGGGCTGGCGTTATGGGAGCTGCGGGCCGCGCGAGAAGCCCAGCGGAAAGCTGGCTTGTGCGTGCGTGTGTGCATGCTTGTGCCCAGCCGAAGGCTGGCGTTTTTGTGATGCGGGCCTCTGAGGGCCGTGGGCTGCAGGCCCAGCCAAGAAAACCACATCAGGCCGAGGCCTGTTTTCTTGTTGGCGCAGGGATGGTGCTGTGCACCCAATCCCGATCCCCTTTGTTTCCTTTTTTTTTCTTTTTCAATTCCCTTAGGGTTTTAGGAAAACCCTAACTTGCTTCTAATTTATTTTTATACTTTGACTCACAAATTCCACATAACAATTTAATTGTGCGATGCATGAAACAAATATATATATGAATTTGTGAATATATATATCGGAAGGAAAATGTAAACATAGGGGGTTCATGCATCATGGGGAATGTTTTCATGCTTCATGGGTCGTTTCAAATATCTTACTTTATTTTAAGCGTACCTGAGTAGCAGAAAACAACAAAAGCCTTTGAATTTGTAGAAGTTCCTTCGCAGAAAGCCGGAATAGCATCTCCAATGCGTTGTATCACGTTCAACATAGAAAAATTAAATTGAATCAATAGCATGTAGATCAATTTAATAAAACAATAAATTAATCATGAAAAGAATGATTAAAACGTAATACTCCCCTAATTGAAGATCAAACTCTCTGTAGCGCAGCGTCGAGAGCGTGCTGATAACGTGTTGTAGGCATAATTTACTGAAACAATTATGGAGGCCAAGAGAGAGAGAGGGTGCGGCAAGATTGAGAGAGAAGAGAGAGATATGTAATTGTGGGTGTGTGTTATCTCACCCCATTGTGCCTTTATTTATAGTAGTAGAAAGGGTTAATTACTTACCCTTTAGGATTACAACATTTAATAGGTAATCTACTCCTAATAGGAATATAAGATACATTCCCATATTTACTAGGATTTACACAATCACATTCCTATTCCAATATGACTGCAACAGTTATTTGATTCAAAATATATAATCTAGGTAAAAAAACAAAATATATATATATATATATAATCTAGGTGTATTATATATATTTTTTTATAGAATTGGAACAAATTAATTTCTAATAATTTACCTACAAAAAATTATTCCCCGTGTGTACTATAATATCATTTTTTTCACTAATACATGGAGAATAATTTACCCATAACAAGAAGAAATATAATTTGATGTATTATATGCAAGGTTCTAAAAAACGTTCCCGGCTAGCGCCTAGCCGGCTAGACGGGGTCTAGGCAGGCGCCTAGGCGGCCTA
The DNA here is from genome assembly GCA_036320875.1 of Cotoneaster glaucophyllus. NCBI lineage: Eukaryota > Viridiplantae > Streptophyta > Magnoliopsida > Rosales > Rosaceae > Cotoneaster > Cotoneaster glaucophyllus. The sequence goes on from CM070061.1 coordinate 8,080,841, forward strand.
GGCGGATTTAGGTAAATTTATTGTATATCTTGTAAATAAGTACATATTGACACTTACAAAAAATTATACTTGTATGAAATCCATGGACAAGATAATAAATGTAAGATCCCACATCGCCCAGGGGTGTGGATCATGTAAGCCTTATATGTATATTCTCATCTCTACCTAGCACGAGGCCTTTTGGGAGCTCACTAGCTTCGGATTACATCGGAACTCCGAAGTTAAGCGAGTTCGCGCGAAAGCAATCCCATGATGGGTGACCCACTGGGAAGTTCTCATGTGAGTTCCCAGAAACAAAACCGTGAGGGCGTGGTCAGGGTCCAAAACGGACAATATCGTGCTACGCCGGAGTCGAGCCCGGGTTGTGGTGGGGGCCCGAGCCGGGATGTGATAATTTGGTATCATAGCCAATCCTTGGCCGGAAGTGTGCCGACGAGGATGTCAGGCCCCTAAGGGGGGTGGATTGTAAGATCCCACATCGCCTAGGGGTGTGGATCATGTAAGCCTTATATGTATATTCTCATCTCTACCTAGCACGAGGTCTTTTGGGAGCTCACTGGCTTCGGATTCCATCGGAACTCCAAAATTAAGCGAGTTCGCGCGAAAGCAATCCTATGATGGGTGACCCACTGGAAAGTTCTCATGTGAGTTCCCAGAAACAAAACCGTGAGAGCGTGGTCGAGGCCCAAAGCGGACAATATCATGCTACGGCGGAGTTGAGCCCGGGTTGTGGTGAGGGCCCGGGCCGGGATGTGACAATAATAGAATGCTAAAATGCAAAAAGAGTATCCAACAATGTCTCTCCAATAGATATGATTTTTTTTAATGAATTAGATGGTATAAGATGAAAGTTCATATGATAATAAGTATGTTCATATGATAATAAGTATGTATTACTTAATAAATATTTTTTAAAGATTATTTATTATATAGTGAATGAACTTAAAAAAAATAAAAGTGTAAACGTTGTGGTTTCTAGTATGTAAAAATGGAGGTGGGAAACACTGCACCAAAAAGGGTTGTGGGGCACACCACATAATATTCAATGTATGTTATATGTCCTGACAATTGATTAGAAATTAATTAATTTAAAAAAACAAAAAAACAAAAAGTGGAGTGGTCATGTCTGTCACGTGGGGGAGTGGGAAGAGAGAGAAACTCATTTCTCTCTTCTTCATCTTCCTTCCATCTTCTTCTTCTTCCTTTCATCTTCTTGAAACACAGAAGGTAGAACCAGAACAAGAATGCAGCTCTGTGCAATGACAAAATGTGTAAAACGCCTAGACCACCTGGGTCATCGAGTCGCCCGCCTACGCCGCCTAAGTTGCCTTCGCGCCCGCCTAATCCTCTTGCCGATTTTTAGAACACTGATTATATGGAAAAAAAAATATTAGAGTAAATTGTAGCAATGGTCCCTCAACTTTAATCAAATTGGAGCAATGGTCCCTCAACTAAAAATCCATTACCATTGGTCCTTCAACTTATCAAAATGTGTAGCTATAGTCTTTTTCATCAATTTAGTCAAAATTTTGTTAAAGTAAGTTATATTGGAATAACCATTTATATAATTAGGGTCCCTCAACTCATCAAAGTGTGTAATTATGATCCTTTTCGTCAACTACGTCAAAATTTTTGTCAAAACAAGTTATGTTGGAAGGACCATTGCTACAATTGGGTTAAAGTTAAGGGATCATTTCTCCAGTTGAATTAAAGTTGAGGGACCAATGGTAATGGATTTTTAGTTGAGGGACCATAGTTGTACATTTTGATGAGTTGAGGGACCAATGGTAATGGATTTTTAGTTGAGGGACCATTGCTCCAATTGAGTTAAAGTTCAGGCACCATAGCTACAATTTACTCAAAATATTATGTCATACCTATATTATACAACAATAAAACGTGCCTAATATATGTAACAATACATGAAAAATAATTTACCTACAAGTTAGAGAAGTGTTATTTGATTCAAAATATATATTATGGATTTAGTATAATTTTTTTTAATAATTGGAACAAATTAATTTACTTCCCAATTAATGCAAAATATATATATCACAAAAAAGGTAAATTTTGGGTATGATATGGATACAATTAATGCAATACAACAGTTTATATATTTTATTTCACTTTTTCTACAACTTTTAATTTGGAATAAATTTAGGGATTTGGGAAAGTGGCATGGGTGTAAATAAATTGTATTAGTAGGTCAATAGTGTTCCAATGTGGCTGTAGATTTTAAATTTGGGTTTTTATTGGACGTTTATATGTAGATGGGTTTTTATCTAGGAATCATGAATTGTAAGGGTTAAAATCTAAAGCACCCTTCAAACTATTATTCTGCATTTTCATCTTTGTTACGTATGCAACCAAAGATAACTTTGAAAGTTACAATATCTATAAATAGGAAAACCAAACATACTCTATAAAATGCTAAATAAAATTTAGGATTTGAAAAATACTTGCATATATTCTAATACAGTCACCATCTCCACGGACCTGGCAAACGGGTCGTATTTGTCGTGTTCATGTTGTTTTTGTGTTAATACCTGTTATCTTAAAGAATCATTTCATGTCATACTCATTATCTTAACATACTCTTAACAAGTGACTTGATAACGATCCGACTCGTTAACGAGTTGACCCATAACCTGTTTCGTATCTTTTCGTCTCGAGTTAATGGATCATGTAAGAAATTGTCATGCCTAATATCTAGACCTAGTAAACTGGTCGTGTTTGCATCATTTACGTGTCATACTCTGGGTTTTTCACGGATGACCCGATAATGATCGAACTTGCTATCAAGTTCTTAAAGGGTTGCCTGACAACAACCTGACTAGTTAACGGGTTCTCAACCTGTTATTTCATGTAGTTTCGTATCGAGTTAACCAATTGTACAAGAAAGGCCTATCCACGGACATATGATAATTGTATTACCTACATATATTTATATCAATTGGACATGACCGTCAAATGATGATTGTATTAAATACATGCAAGTATTATATCCAATTCCTAAAATTTAATATTCAGAGTTGAAAATGCTTGTTTTGTTATGAACTTTCCTAGTTTAAGTGTGATTGTGTAAATCATAGATTAGATTTGATTCTAATTATTCTTCTCCCTCTTATTACTATAAATAAAGGCACTACATAGGAGGGAATAACACACACATTCCCCTACGATTCTACAAACATATATCTCTCTACAATCTCTCCTTGGCCCTCTTCCCTTAGTCAGATAAAATAGGCTACAACACGTTATCTACACAATCATACCCCTGCGCTTAGGAATCTGACGAGGAGATTTTCTGCATCAAACCAGTTCATCCATATCATCACGCAATCTGGTTCTTCCAAAACAACAGTTTTTATCTCGATATTTTTGCAGCCCTGATAGCATGAACATTCACCATAATGCATGACCCAACTTTACGTTTTTTGAATTTTAGATTCTACCTAAATTTTGTATGCATTATATTCATAATTGTTGAATTATGTGAATTTGATATTGCCATAAATTGCATCAAATATATCTTCATTCATTTAAATATGCATTGAATTGACTAATAAATAAAAAATGGGAGAACGCTAAGGTTCTTTGAACCCATGACCTCGAGCCGCTCGTCCAAGCCTGCTGCTTGTGTGGCTGAGTCATGTCGAGCCGCGAGACCCCAAGCCGGAGCCGAGGGCTCTAGGTTTGAAACCCAAAAACCCCGACACCTTAAATGGCGTCTCCACTGTTGCAGGTTGGCCTACAGCCAATCCTCGCCCACAAGTCAACATGTTTAACGACCTGCAGTTCATCCCTGACAACGATTGACCGAGATTCCTTCGAATCCCGTCAAAATTTTCAAATTTTTTCGATTTGAATTTCTAGAGTTTTGTTAAAACGTTGAGATTTCTCTATCGTCGTTCATATTCATGGTCTTCATTGACCCACAAACTCTCCCCGAGCATTGTTGTCCCACAACACGGCTGCCTGAAGCCGCAACACAGCGCATGTCGTCTTCTCCGGCGAGCACACTTAACTACGGCTAGGGTGTCTTTGGTTCCAACCCGAGCCCAATTGGGCTTTGATTGCTCGGCCTATTTTTTTCCTTGTTTGGCCTCGTCTGCAGCGGCCCAACCATTATGCTTGGACCATCCAGGAAAAAAAAAAGAAAAAAAAATTAATTGGGCTCGCCTAAAGCGGCCCAAGCCCTGGCTTGTCCCACTACGCGACACCAGCCTATAGGGCTATAGTGTCCCTGCGCCTGCGATACATCGGAACCCAGCCTGCAGCTGGTGTAGCGATGCACATGCACCGCACCGTACCTGATCAACACTCAGTCTGGGCTTATGTCTTTGGGCCCGGCTTACTTGCAACTCGTTTGCTGCTACTGCGCTTGCAGCCCAACTTGTATTTAGGGCCTGATTAGCCCGTGCCCATTCCAGCCCAATTTTGGGTCTGGTCACACGTATTAATTTACTCTGCCCACCTGTGGGCTTTGGTCCAAGTTTTTTGGCCCCGAGTTTAATAGCCTAATTATTTTAGGCTCAATGGGTTTTATATTTTTTCACCACACTTTAATTTTGGCCCGAAGTTCAAATAATTAATTCAATTATAATTTTAGACCTGAAGTTCTATTTGCATATTTTCTTGTTGCATATTTCTGTTTATATTTGCGTTTGTCTGCATGAACATATGAACCTGAAGTTCAAAATGATTTTGAAACCTGAAGTTTCTATAAACATGCTTTGTTTGAAAACTTGAAGTTTTCCTTAAAAACATCACCCATGAAAACCCGAAGTTTTTTCATGCGAATTTTAACCAATACATGTCTATTAAATCCTGAATGTTCTACTCCTATGTGAATGGATTGATATTTTTCTCCATTGCACTAACCACATCTTGTCCATCTATTTTGTAATAAGAACATGTCGAATTTGAACAAACTCGACTTCACTGCTTTGGAGGTCTCTGGAAGGAACTACCTCAAATGGATCCAAGATGTGAAGCTCCACCTCACTGCAAAGAATTTGATTCCCGCCATTAAAGATGAGACGGACAACCCTGTTGGCAAAGCTGAGAAAGCCACTGCCATAATCTTCTTCTGAGACATATTCATCACCCTACAAACTGAGTATCTTGTTGAGGAGGATCCACGAGCACTATAGGTCGCTTTGGCTGATCGTTTTGATCACCAAAAGGACATTTTCTTGCTTGAAGCAAAACATAACTGGCAGCATTTGCACTTCAAGACTTTAAGTTTGTGAATGAATATAATTCTGAAGTTTGTCGAATCTGATCACTTCTCAAGTTTTGTAACAAAACTTTGACCAAAGATGATCTCCTGAAGAAGACCTATTCGACCTTCTCGAATTTAATCTCTGTTTTACTTCTCGCTGAAAAGCAGAATCAACTGTTGATGAAGAATCATCAAGCTCAACCTACTGGGGCGACTCCTATGCCTGAAGCACATTAGAGCACAAACCAATGCCCAAAACACCAAAAGAGGCATGGTAAGGGCGGCCAGAAGCCACCGTCAAGGTCAACAGAGCCAAGGCCCATCTAAGGGAGGAAACAAAGCCCAAAAGTGCCCTAACCTCGCTCCCAAGGTCCCAAACTTCAAGAATAAGGAAAAAACACCTAAAACCATGGATGTGGATATGTGCTATCTTTGTGGTTCAAATGACTATTGGTCCCGTGATTGCCAAGCTCCCCAGAAGGTTGTAGCTGAATATCATTCTCGTCGAAAGAAGTACCAAGATGGAGGTTTCTGACTTTCAAGATGTCGTTACCCCTATGGAAGATTAGAATCTTAGACATAAACTATTTTTCAAGTTAAAATAAGACATTAAGGCCGAATTCCACAATAATGGCCGAACCCCCTTTGTTTTTTGGTTAAATTTTGAACAATTTTCCTTTATGTTTGGATTATTTGTTGGTGATTTATTTTTTGGATATTAAGTTTTTTAATTATCGTCCTTGAACACTTAAAAATTATCTTGAATGGATATTTGTTTTAAGCATTTTTATGCATATGACCGATTCAAATTAATTTTCATTCTCGGTATGACTAGTGGGGAAGTTAGTTGTCTGGCAGATAGTGCAACCACGCACACCATTTTGCGTGAACGCATCTATTTCACTAACTTCATACCTAAGAATGCACCTCTGATAACCCTCTCAGGCCCATCCAACCTAATCGAAGGATACGGTAAGGCACGTATAATGTTGTCCAATGGTATAACTTTGATCATTGATGAGGCACTTTATTCTCCGTGTTCCGAAAGAAAGTTGTTGAGTTTTAAGGACATTAGAGATAACAATTACCACGTTGAAACCCATATAGAAAACAGAGTTGAATTTATATGCATAACTTTCTATGAATATAGCCAGAAGCGTATTCCAAAGAATATAGAGCGTATCCCAAGTGGTCTGTATACTATGACCATACACCCCATAGAGAGCCATTATGTGGCCGGCCCTACCTTTGGCACTGCGCATGAAATTACACTTTGGCATGATCATTTGGGACATCCTAGACGAATAGCAATGTGTCATATCCTCAAATCATCACACGGGTATCCACTAACCCGAAGTTTAGGTTCAATTCAAGGAATCGCATGTCAAACATGCTCTATGGGAAAGCTTAGTAGTAAGCCTTGACAAGATTCGTTCAAGTCTTCCCATTTTTCTACAAAGTATTCAAGGGGACATTTATGAACCGATTCACCCTTCATCCAGACCATTTAGATATTTTATGATTTTGGTTGACGCTTCCACACGTTGGTCACACGTGTGCTTGTCGTCTACAAGGAATGCTATATTTTCCAAATTGTTGCCTCAGGTTATCAAGCTTATGGCTCACCACCCTGATTATCAGATCAAATATATTCAATTTGATAATGCTAGAGAATTCACATCTAAAATTTTTTATGACTATTGCATGTCGGTTGGGGTTGAAGTTGAACATCCAATACCCAATGTTCACACCCAAAATGGTCTGGCAGTGGCATTCATTAAGCGCTTACAAATGATTGCTCGATCGTTGGTCATACGTACCAAGCTCCCGATCGCTGCTTGGGGTCATGCAATATTGCACACAGCCATCTTGGTCCGCTTGAGGCCTGTTGTGACCCAATCATATAGCACCCTTCAGATGGTTACCGGATACAAACCAGACATATCGCATATGCGCGTTTTTGGTTATGCAGTCTGTGTGCTGATTTTGCCGCTCTTATGTACAAAAATATGTTTACCGCTTGTTTTGCGGATTGTCACTTCTATGAGATAATTTTCCCGTCATTAGGAGGAGATAAGAACGTCAACGTTCCTGAAGAACGACACGAATTATCGTAGACGACACCCACTTTGTCTCATTTAGATCCCTGCACCGCTCAGTCTAAAACTGAAGTGGAGCACATATTAGATCTTTACAGCATAACTAAGAGCATGCCAGATGCTTTCACGGATCTAGCGCGAGTGACAAGATCACATATTCTAGCTGGGAATGTGCCTGCAAAGATGGATGTACCAAATGTACGACGGACTTCCTTCATGGAGGCCCGAGACGCCAACTTTGGTGATCCACGTACATTAGCGGGTAGCTAATCATCTACCCTTACATTAAAACGTGGCAGACCTTTTGGTTCAAAAGATTCACACCCCCGGAAAAGGAAACCCATGGCATAGACTTCTAAAGAGTCTACAGTGAATCTGACTGTCGCTTATTCATTATATCCAACTCATGAGGAAATTCTAAATAGCAGAAACGTCCTTTAAGAGACTAATCCACCTCTCGAGAATCATGAGATTTCGGTCTGTTATGCTAGCTTAGATGATGTGTGGTGTAGAAATGAGATGATCATCAATGATGCATTAGCATATGCAGTAGCTACTGAGATCATGTTGAGTGATGATATTGAATCTGTTCCGTTGATTAATGTTGATGTAGAACCGATTGGTCAAACTGAAAATAAGCAATCCAAGCTGAACTCGATTCGCTTGTGAAACGTAAGGTGTTTGGACATGTAGCTCATACTCCACCACATGTGAAGCCTATTGGCTACAAGTGGGTTTTCGTTCGGAAGCATAATGAGAAATATGAAATTGTGCACTACAAAGCTCATCTTGTTGCACAAGGCTTCTCACAACGCCCCGATGGGCATCAAAGCCCTCGAGGAGTGGCAAGCACCTACCAAGATGAGTGAGCGAATATCTTTTTTAGGGCTCGTGAACTATTACCGAAGATTCATCGTAAGTTAGGGCTACTCAACTCAAAAATCTCCTAAAGAATGATGTACGGACCGATCATGGCACTGCACTGATCGGAAGAGTGTCAAAGATCTTTGTGATTAATTTTTGCTACTTTATCAGTTTGTTATTTTTTGAAAAACTGAGTATACAGCTGATGGACGTAGTAACTGCATATCTTTATGGGGATCTTCATATGGAAATTTATATTAAAGTTCCCGAAAGACTTACATTGACTGGATCAAATATTTTTAAACCCCAGAACACGTTCTCAATTCGGCTGATGCGTTCACTTTACAATTTGAAGCAATCCAAAAGAATGTGGTATAACCATCTAAGTGAGTATTTGACTAGTCAGGGATATATGAACAATGAACTATGCCCTTGTGTGTTCATTAAGAAGTCACATTCCTGATTTGCGATATTGTAGTATATGTCAATGACATAAATCTTATCAGAACTCCTGAAGAGCTCACGAGAAATGCCGCACACCTGAAGTCGAAATTTGAGATGAAAGATCAAACTCAATACTGTCTCGATCTTGAGATAGAGCACCGTTCATATGGAATATTAGTACATCAAATGAACTACACCCCAAAGTGTTGCACCGCTTGAACGAGGATAAAATGAAGCCTTCAAGTACTCCTATGGTCGTTCGATCACGAGATGCAAAACGAGATCCTTTCTGTCCGAATGAGGATGATGAAGAGATTTTGGAGCCTGAAGTTCCTTATCTAAGTGCGATAGGTGCTTTATTGTACTTAGCTCAATGCACTAGACCCGACATCTCCTTCGCTGTTAATATTTTGGCAAGATACAATAATGCATCAACACGCAAACACTGGATTGGTGTTAAAGACATCTTATGTTACCTTAAGAGTGCTACGGATTTGGGCTTGTTCTAGCCCTACGGATCCTAGAGTGATGTAGCACCCCACCCCACCCCACCCCCCCCCCCCCCGCCCCGCTTCTCGAGTTGATTCTCGCCTTGTTGGTTATGTCGATGCAAGATACTTATCGGATCTGCACAAGGCGCGTTTTCAAACAGGTTATGTCTTTACTGTTGGAGGCACCGTAATCTCTTGAAGGTCAACTAAATAGAGCTTAATTGCCACTTCATTTAACCATGCTGAAATTTTCGCCTTATATAAAGTAACTCGGGAATGCTTTTGGTTGAGAGCAGTTGTGGGCCATATTCGAAGCTCCTGCGATCTTTACCCCGTCGTGGATGTCCTGACGACGATCTATAGAGACAACACAGCATGCATCGAACAGCTCAAGAAAGATTACATCAAAAGAGACAACACCAAGCACATTGCGCCGAAGTTCTTCTTCTCACATCAACAATAAGAGCATTAGAAGATTGAAGTTACGCAAATCCGTTCACAAGACAATCTGGCCAACCTCTTCACCAGATCACTACTGAAGGCGACGTTTCAAAAGCTTGTTCAAGGAATTGGTATGCGTAAACTTTATGAGTTGTAACATTGGTAGTTCTCTTTGGAATTGTGTCGAACTCAGGAGGAGTATTCAAACTCAGGAGGAGTATCTTGAAGTATACTTGCTTGATCTTAATGTACTTTTTTTCCCTACGATTAGGAGTATTTTTCCCACTGGGTTTTTGCTACCTAACTAGGTTCTAACGAGGCACCCACCATGGGCTGGTCATATCCATGATAACGTCCCGTAAACGATTCTTTTGACTTTGCATTACTCACGCATTTTTCCTTAAACTATGGATTTTATCCCTACTCGCGTTTTTGCCATAGCCTTAGGGTTTTTTAGTGAGACCTACTTCTTTATGCAAGTTCCTACCTTCTTGAGAATAAATCAATGTCGACGAGTCGACTTCCTCAACTTCTACATGATGTTGAATCTACCTTGAGTATTTACACACTCAAGGGGGAGTGTTATGAACTTTCCTAGTTTAAGTGTGATTGTGTAAATCCTAGATTTGATTATAATTATTCTTTCCTATATGGATTTATATTCCTTGGAGATGAAGGATTTCTTCTCCCTCTTATTACTATAAATAAAGTCATTACGTAGGAGAGAATAACACATACATTCCCCCATGATTCTACAAACACCTCTCTCTACAATCTCTCCTTGCCGCCGGCCCTCTTTCCTTAGTCAGATAAAATAGGCTACAACATGTTTTTATTTCTGAGAACTCTATAGGCTTATTGATTCCGCAGTTTTGCACTGGCGTTTAAAGCCCAAAAACATCAACTAGCAAAGCCCAAATAAAATACCCTGGCCCAACGGAACCGGACTATATTGGAAGCGAATTTGTTTGGTTTCTCTACTAACCATTTCTGCTGAGAATCGAACCAAACCCATGAGGGACTTCGACTCGGTTTACGACTTTGGGGTAAACTGAGTCGAACCGTATCGTGCCCACCCCTGTAACATGTAAGCAACACGCATCGACTTGGCTTCGAAACTAAATCTTCCATTGTTTGCTGGTAAAATAGATTGATCCCAAGCCAAATTCATTCAGGTAAACATTAAACATTAACCTAAACCGTATCCATTCAGGCAAAATAGATTGATACATCTTTTAAGCTGCCATCAAAACTTTGCAATGCAACAGAAACAACGGACATTTTCGTGCGAACCAACGCTTCAATCACCACGTTGAAACTGCATTTTGAACAAGCACCCAAAACAAATTGAACCAAAATTCTAGGATACTCGAGGTGCTCTAATCATTAAATCTTAAATTACAATGAAGGGGAAATCAAAGGGCATAGAGAACCCAATGCATGAGTAAAGGGTTTTTGTACCCTCAATCTGTGGATTCTGTACAAATAAATGATCAAAAACTGCATGTAGCATAATCCCTCCCAAGATAAACCAAGAACAGTTCAAACGAAGTCCAATATTCATAGCAAGTGACGAGTAAGACAGAGATGGAATGGCGTTCGTGATCATCGCAATGCTGTTTTGTCAAAACACGAACACAATTGAAGAATCATACACCTAGAGTTTGATAGTATTCGATGACTAAAAACCCTCAATTCAAAGGTTGATTTCTTCTTCGAAAGCACGAGCTCTGAATCTCTGATATAGAAGTAACCCCAAGATAATGTTGCAACTAAGAACAAAGAATTCAACTTACTTGGTTGGAAAAGATACCGAACCAGCAGGAAGATCAAGAACACCGTCAAAATCAGAATTCTTAAATGTGAGAACCAAAATCCCACAAAACTAATAATATTTCAAAAAATAAAAACTGAAAGCAACAGAGGCAACGAGCAGCAATGTAATTTCAGTTGGGGCATTTCATCAAACAAGCTTCGCAATTGAAAACCCCACAAAATATATATAAGCACCAAGGATTATATGAACCACAATCGTATTTCACTTCCTACCAAGATAAAGATCGAGTTCCAAATCAACGTAAATTCACAAAAAAATTGAAAGCAAAACACACATTTACTAATTAAAACCCTAACCCTAGACTCATACGACTTGATTTCAAGTACCAGACATTGAAACCCACAAACCCTAACCCTTCAAGAGCTGGTAAACTTAGTCACGGCCTTGGTCCCTTCCGAAACAGCGTGCTTGGCGAGCTCACCAGGGAGAACGAGCCTCACGGCGGTCTGGATTTCCCGGGAAGTTATAGTCGGCTTCTTGTTGTACCTCGCAAGCCTGGACGACTCCTGGGCGAGCTTCTCGAAGATGTCGTTGATGAAGCTGTTCATGATTCCCATGGCCTTGCTGGAGATCCCGATGTCAGGGTGGACCTGCTTCAGCACCTTGAAGATGTAGATCTTGTAGGTCTCTACGCTCTTCTTCGATCTCTTCTTCTTCTTGTCTCCGGCGGCGGCTCCGGCCTCCTTCGGGAGCTTCTTTCCGGCCTTGGGCTTCTTCTCGGCGGGGGCTTTCTCCGCCACGGCGGACTTCTTCTCCTCTGCTGGCTTCTTCTCGGCGGGCTTCTTCTCGGCTTTGGGCGCCATTGATGGAGTTGGCTGAGAGAAGAGTTCGAGGATTTGGGGATTTTTCGATTCCGATTGAAAGACACCGAGAGTTGGATATTTTTAAGATGGAATTAAAAAGTGAGGAGATTGTGTTTTTATACAATGGGGAGAGGTTGGATTCTATTGGCTAAAGTGGTTTGACGAGGATCGCTGTCTGGGATGTGGTTTTGGCCGTGGATTGAGTTTGGCAAAGTTTAAAAATTGACGGTTGCGATGTGTTAAGCTGGATCAAGTGGATTGGTGCCGGATCGGTGAGTTCAAGTGGAATTGGACGGTGGATACTTTCTGTATGAAATTGACAACGGACGGCTGAGATGAGGGACTGATCAATGACATCATCTGGGTGTAGTTCTTTTTACGAAGGATGTCAAAAGGAAAATTAGAAATATCAAATAGTAAAATTTGGGTGACATCTGATAAAATTTTAAAAAAAGAAAAATTCATTAAAATTATACAATATTTTACAACAAAAAATAATAAAAGAAGGAATTGGATCATCTCCTAAGCAAATGGTGGGGATCCTCATGACCCACTAACAGTGGCAGTTGGATTTCGATCCAACGGCTACAATTATTATAACTTTTAAAGGGACTCCCCTGTTTATAGTCGTTGGATTGAAATCCAACGGTCCCTGTTAGTGGGTCATGAGGATCCCCACAATTTGCTTAGGAGGGGATCCAATTCCATAAAAGAACTAATTCTTACCGACTATGAACTTGGTTTATATCCCCAAGTAAATTGTAAACCTTAAAACCATTCTACAAGAGAAATTCGTAGAAGATTCTTTTAAAATGAAACTTTTTATAGACTTTGTCATCTTATGTTTTTAGTATAATGTTTTATAATGTTGACGATACAGAAATTGATGCTAAAGTATAAGATGATAGAGATTTTATGAAGAAACTCACTTTAAGATAATATTCTTAGCATTTCTCGATTCTGAAATATTGTATTAAGATTAAAACACTTCCACCGTGCTTAATTGCCTTGTGGATAAGCTCCAAATCCATTGCAATCCACCCCCCCCCCTCCCAAAACTCCTCTAGCCCACCTTGGGCAATTGGGCTAAGAGGAGCCAACCAAGAGGTCAAGCGAAAATCTAAGGTCCAAACGCCTGGATGGATGTGACGTCAGCCATGTTCTAAAAAAAATTGCGTCAGGCGTGTGGGCAACACGTGCGAATGGGCGTGTCTCCGACATATTTTCAAACGGCAGGGCCCGCATATCAACCCCACTCAGTTACTGTTCAATTTGGACCATTTGATTTCTAAATCAACGGTCCATGTTTTCTGGCTTAAAAAATTTTTAAAAAAAATTGGAAATGTAATTAGTGGGCCACATGTCACAATCTGGACTATTAGATTTCAATTTTTTTGTAATCCAACGGTCCAGATTAATTAAGTTAATAAAAATTTGAAAAATAATTAAAAATCTGAAGAAAAATCAATATTTTTTTATATATAAATACCTTGCCATTTTCTCCCACCTTACACCATATTTCAATATTTTCAACTATTCTAGACAAGTAAGGACACGTCACACGACATAATTGATTAAAAATCTTATCGCAATCTATCTACCAAAATTATAGTTTCGGATAATGAGACGTGGCTTGACGAGATCGGTTAAAAATCTTATCGAAAATTAAAAATAAAATTATTTTTTATTATTTTATAAAGTAATATTTTAATATGAATTGTCTAGGCTATTATTTCAGTGGAGATGCAATAGGCAATTATTGTTCATTAAAAGCTGTTACTATTCACTAGGGGATTGAATTGCCTATTGCCAAGAGAGCCTTTACAAGTGCTCATATGAAGCCAAAGAATATTTAACCTTAAAAGATGCTTTCTGTACTGTACTGAGTGAGTGTATATGGTTGCTCAAATCTGAATGAGATTCCAGCAGAGTTGGGGAAGATGGAATCTCAAATAGGGCTAAATTTTGCTGAAATTCCAATATCTCAAATACTCATGAACACCGCTGGGATGGTCGAATCATTCATGAGGAGAAATCCAGAAAATATTTGAGTCTTTCGGATGATGCTTTTCCGAAAGATTTTGCTAACCTGCCTTATTGAAACAACTAGATCTGAGCAAAAATCCATTTTGTGGTCCACGGTCCACCCGGTTGCATCCAAGGTCTTACGGGGCTAAATCGACTATCATTTTCTCCAACCTTGTTGAGATGGAATGGTTGTACAAGTTTCAACCAATTGGAAGTTGTGATGCAGAAACAGTCCAGCTTAGCTTTTAGGTTTCTGCGATTACTTGAATTCCAAGGAAACCATTCCAATGTTATTCCCATGTAGGACTTCCCAGTTTGGTAAGCTGAAAGAGGATATCAACTTGTTATTTAGGCATACTGAGGCCAATAAGATCGACAAGCATTTCTTCCTGGGACATACATTTCTTCCTGGGAACGTGCTGCCTTGTCGGTTCAGCCATAAAAGTAAAGGCCCGCATATCTTTTACAGTGCAATCACTTCAGGTCTCCGGATTCGAGGCTTGAACGTCCTCTCCTCTCTGTATATTCAAACATTTGAAAGGAGAAAGAAGACGTTCAGGGATTGCTTCATTCGGTTTTGTTCAATGACATATTTGGGAACTCGGATCAAGAGAAAGAGAGAAACCAAAACGCTCAACGATTTACAAGGAAATCGGCACGATACTCTCACGCAATCAACTATTTAAGATTGCCTCTGCAGCGGCAATGGGAGGTACGAACATCAATTTCAATTTGCTAGTTTGGTTGGTTCGTGTTCTACTATTCAAATCTATAGAAGACATGCAAAGCCAATGGCATATCGGTGGCAAGGGTGAGGATTACTAGTGTCTTATTTCAGATCATTGCTTCTGAGTACAGGTCTTGCAAAATTTCTGGCACCAGCGAAACTGAAACCGAGTTTGAGCCAACCGATCAAATTCAAATCAATGTGTAAATGCCAAAAACACAACCATTATCGGTCGGACTACAAAAGTTGATTAAGTATTTTAAGCACTCCTTTACGCTACAACGAGCAACTTCACCACATTTTTCGAAAAGCTGTTATGAATTTCTCAATTAAAATGGGGAACAAGTGGCTCAATTTCTTGTTGGAATTCACCAATCATCTCAGAGAATGAAGCTTCAATATGTGAAAAATGGGCTTCAAGCCTTCACAGTTTGGCAACCACGGATGATAAAACATTTTGCAGCGATAGACGTGAATGAATCCTCAAAAGATGACGACTCAGCGAGGCAGTAAGACTGGAGGAGCGAGACATGTTTTTTTAGAAAGTTAGAATAATCAAAGTGTGAACATTTTAGGGCGCCAATTCGAAATTTTAACTCGCCGTCCAAAACTAACTGATGGCGCCGATTGAAATTACAAAATTAAACCCAAATCAAACCATTGCCGCCCAAATTAATTGGTGGCGCCATTGAAATAGCGTCTAAAATCCCTACTTTCCTTTCATATTCCACACATTTGCATAATTCCCATTTCTTTATTTAGGCAATGAAAACTACTTGAGCACAAGAAAGAATAATCAATAGACTGCTAATGTTATTGAAATCGGATTCAAGATGAGGAAAGATTTTACCGAAAACCAGGTAAATTTTTCAAACACGGACAAAATCAAATGACACCGATTTCATTTCAGTGGGACATTTTATCAAACACCATCCGGGCAAATTGGGTCTCGCCACATCAATGTAAATCTAAACCAAATGCAAATATTCAACAAATTTATGTTACTCAAATCATGATTTTCAATTTTAAACACCAAAGCAGAATCCAAGTTCATCAATCCATGCCACCACAAATTTCAGATCATTGTATTTAATCCAAAAGATAAGAAAATACATATCTACTAACCAGAAACCCTACACACTAAACACATAAAGATCCACACTTCGAAGCCATAAAAGACGCAGACGACGAACAGAACAGAACCCACCACGCTTCAAGAGCTGGTAAACTTGGTCACCGCCTTAGTCCCCTCAGACACCGCATGCTTAGCGAGCTCACCAGGAAGCACCAATCTCACAGCAGTCTGGATCTCCCGGGAAGTGATCGTGGGCTTCTTGTTGTACCTCGCAAGCCTCGACGATTCCTGGGCGAGCTTCTCGAAGATGTCGTTGATGAAGCTGTTCATGATTCCCATGGCCTTGCTGGAGATCCCGATGTCAGGGTGGACCTGCTTCAGCACCTTGAAGATGTAGATCTTGTAGGTCTCCACGCTCTTCTTCGATCTCTTCTTCTTCTTGTCTCCGGCGGCGGCTCCGGCCTCCTTCGGGAGCTTCTTCCCGGCCTTGGGCTTCTTCTCGGCGGGAGCTTTCTCCGCCACGGCGGACTTCTTCTCCTCCGCTGGCTTCTTCTCGGCGGGCTTCTTCTCAGCTTTGGGCGCCATTGGAGAGGTGAGAGAAAATTAGGGTTTGGGAATTTGGGGGATTTTCGAAAGTGAAGGGATGTAATTCGATTAAAGAGAGAAAAGCCACAGATGCAGATTATTTTGCGTGTGAGTTGGTGTGGAGGAATGCATTTGTTTATATAGAGAGGAGTCGGCTGTTGTTATTGGTTAGTAGGTGTTTCACGCGGATTGCTGGTGTGTGTGAGATTCTGGCCGTGCGATTTGGTTTTGAAAAAGTTTAGGGATCGACGGTTGTCATGAGTGGGGACGATTATAGCGGGCTCGGATGGATCGCTGAGTTGGCGTGTTACCGCACCGCCGATTCTTTATGCGTGATAGATAGTTGAGATATGTCATTTATACAGCCTCTTCAGCAATAAGATTTTTTTATTACGTGCTTTTAAAGATGTTTTGTGTTAATTGTTTTTTATTATAGTTATCAAGATATATTTTTGGATTCATCCATAAAAATGTGATTCAAAGAGGAATTTATAATTTTTTTTCACTGGGAGCGAGAACCTGGCACAACATGTAGTCTATAACATTATCATAAATTTACAAAATATAAAGAGAGAAGCACATAATCAAGAAAATTAAAAAAACTCAATGGAAGTGTGTGAAGTGAAATCGGTATGAAGATTTACAGTAACATTAACAATACCAAACTTGAGTGCCTAGAGTAGAGCAAGGTCATTCAATTTGAGATGGCAGTAGGATTTCCTTGCTTTCAGTCCAAATTAGGAAGTAAATCTCCAATGTAAGCTCTACCATTCCTACACAATTGACAAAGAATGAGGAAAATCAGGATATATTCATAGACAGGATTCCTTTTTCATGAGCTATTATAATACCAAAATACACTAATCCGAACAACAATGCCTTTACAAAATAGCACAACTTTTTTCGGATCAAAAACTTAAAACACAGAGAAATTTCATATAACAAAGGAATATAGGATACGTAGGCCCAAAAAGAGTAACCCCGTAAAACCAAGGCAAAACTTTATATTTTGAGGACTACTGCCTCCACCACACCAGCTGCGCCGCTATCGCAAATCTGCCAAGACCACCAAGAAGGAGATGTTGGAGTATGACTGAAAAACAATTGACGTGACAACACGTAATTAGTTATTCGAGGCAACCGAATGTCGAGTCATCGACTAAGGGTAAGTGAGAACATAGATCAATTGAGTGTATGACTTAACAGCAAATTAGGAAGGTTTATTATTGATTAGGATGAGTCTAAGGAATAGCTTAGGTAGTAGGAACGGGATTGCATAGAGGTTCCAATCTTGAGATATGTATCCTACAGATCTTAAGTCCTAAAATACGTCCATAGACATAGGCTGAGCGAAAGGACTATCTTTTTTCTTTTTTTCTTTTTTTTTTTGAGAGAAAAGGACTATCAAATATACGCAAAGGCCATTTTTTGTCGTTTTCAGTAGTGAGTCTCAAACTAAGCATGTGGTGACATGAAATAGATATAAAGGTGCTCAAACAGTAGCATAACCCTATAACAGAGGTTCACAATCATGTGCATTAACATAGAGATATGTGAATGCACAACAAAAAAATATGTCACATTCTAGGTAATCAAGAAGGTTGATATTCTAATAACCAATTGATGATCTACCTCCAAAAGTCTTTGTTCAAAACAACATACATCAAGGTGATCATATTCACGCTTCGAATTTGACAAATGTTCTATGCTCTAAAATATCTGATCAAAATATAGTAGACAAAGGAACCTAATTGCATTGTAATTGTAACTAAGGTTTTAAATATGTGTTGTATGAATTCAAATATATTCTAACTAATCTAGTTAGCCAAAATCCATTGCTAAATGTTACTGTTCAGTTTGTGGATATTCCTACAAGGTTGAATTATAATGGTTACTAACTATGTAGAAACAAATAAATTTCTTTAATTAATCAAATTAACACTGTCAGCTTTAGTTGGATTGTGGTCACACGAAATAGAATGATATTGAAGAATAAAATTGGTGAATGTTGAATTTAATATAAGTTGTTTATATTCAATACTTTTTTTTTTTTGTTAATCTCAGTTTACTACCTAAAGTTTCGTAGTTTTCAATATTTGGTACATGAAGTTTTTTTCATCCCAGAGTCATACCTCAAGTCTTAATATTGGGACAGTTTCGTACATTTGTTAATTTGGTTGTTAAGTCAGCTGTTTATTGATGATGTGACACCCATGTGGACAATGAATGGGCGCCACATGTCAATATGTGCCCACATAGATATTGAAAAATTAAAAAAACTAAAAACTTTAAAAAAAAAATTAAAAATAAAAATAAAAAAAGTAAAAAACTAAACCTAAATCTGAAATCCCCTTCATCCATTTCTTCATCACCATCGCCACCCTTCGTCCCTTTCCCTAGTGTTTCCTCAACTCTCTCTTTGTCCACCACCTCGTCCCTAGGCCACTGTCGATGACTAGATCCGGCGGGCCGTTTCCGTCAACTCCAAAAACAACCTCAAGGCGCGATGGGCTCCCAACTCCTCTTCCGACAAGACCCCATCCCCGACGTCCTTCATCTTTGATGCCCTTTTTCTCTGGCTCATGACAACTGCAGCTTTGCCTTTTTTCTTGTACTTAAACAACAATCCATGCCAATTTTTATTTCTTAATTATATTCTTTTCTTGCTTAATTAATGATCAAAATCGGATTTTGAATCCAACACAAAAATTCGATTCCACAAAAATGTATTGGAACTTGATATGAGATACAAAAAAACCCACCATGATTTCAAAAAATGGAGTAGCGAAATTATGGGGCGACGAGGGTTTGGAAGAAGGGAGTAGCACATAAGTTGTATTGGAGCAGAGAAAGAGCTTAGATCTCGGTGCGGCTGCATCGCATTCGAGGCTGCAGAAAATTGGATTTTGATTTCCTCATCCCCAACAAGGCGCTTCAATTCGAGGGCTTGGGGTTTGAAAATCACCAAGTAGAGACTTGGGTTTGTTCCACTAGAAACATTGGGTCATGGTGGTGGTCTGACATCGACAGGGAACAGCGGTGAAGCTGTCATCTGAGTCATCTAGGTGCGTCAAGAAATCATCAAAGAAGACGATGAACAGTGATAGCAGCCACTGAGTTTAGGGTTGTGCTTCATTGAGATGGAGATTTTTAGAGAGAGAAAGGAATGAGGGAGATAGTGGAGGAAGCACTGAGGAAAAGGACAAAAGGTGGCGATGGTGAGGAAGAAATGAGGGAGAGGAAAGGGATGAAGGGGATTTCAGATTTAGGTTTAGTTTTTAACTTTTTTTATTTTTAATTTTTAATTAAATTTAAAGTTTTTAAATTTTTAATTTTTTTAATATCTATGTGGGCCCAGTCATTGTCCACACGGGCGTCACGTCATCAATTAACGGCTGACTTAACAGATGTACGAAATTGTCTCAAAATTAAGACTTGAGGTATGACTCTGGGATAAAAAAATTTCATGTACCAAATGTTGAAAACTACGAAACTTCAGGATAGTAAACTGAGATTAACGCTTTTATTTTATATTTGATTAATTCGTTTGGAGCTTATATTTATGGGTTAATCTCAGTTTACTACCTTAAAGTTTCGTGGTTTTCAACATTTGGTATATGAAGTTTTTTTATACCTCAAGTCTTAATTTTTAGACAGTCTCAAGTTAACTGTTAAGTAAGCCGCTAATTAGTGACGTGGTGCCCATGTGGACAATGACTAGGCACCACGTGTCATTAAGGGCCCACGTGGAAATTAAAAAATTAAATTAAAAACTAAAAATGAAAAATGAAAAAAATTAGAAAATTAATATAAAATTTAAAAAACTAAACCTGAACCTAAATCTTAACCATCCTCCATCACTCAGACTAGACCCAGCAGTTTCTAACACGACACGAAAATAAAGGGTTTCGGGTCAACACGATAACTTATCGGGTCATTATCGGGTGACCGTTAAGAACTTATTAATAACGGGTTCTTAACAGGTATACATGTGGGTAACACGTGGGTAACCCGTTTCGACCCGTTAAGAAAAAAAATATTTTGATAATTTTAAAGTTTAATTACTAAAAGATTTATTGTAAAATGCAATAGCCATATTAATATATACAATATATTATATATTAAATATATATTTTTGTATTATTATTCTATATAAGTTAAAAAAAAAAGTTTTAGTCATTATTTATTTTTATTATGAGAGTTCCTTATTATCATTACTAGGATAAATTTTATTTAACATGTTGTTGTCAACAATTAAAATAAACTAGTATAGTATTTGTATAAGCAAGAACTAAGAAGACATACATACAAGTATGAAAAATGTGAAAGAATATATAAACACTCGTGATTCATCATTATTCCTCCACGAGTAGATAATGGTTACACTTACATTATCGTTTATATTTTTAAAATCCTCCAAACCATCATGAATAATGTTTTTTATTTGAGGGAAAAATTAATAAAATTAATAAAAAATATTGTAGAAGTGTAAAAAATGTAAAATAAATATACAATCACTCATAGTGACAAGCTTTACAATTTTCATGAAGAGGTCATGTAATACCCTGAAAATTTAAATATTGGTATATGTGAAGAAAATTGGAAATAAAACAATTTTTGGTTATGAAAGTAAAATTGGAAAATTTTAAAGTTATGTCTCCGAAAATCATTATAATTTATGTATTGGTATGATTGAGATTTTAAGTTATCCTTTTGAGAAATTATATAAATTTATATAAGTTAGTTTTAAAGTAAACTAGTTAAGAGTGTTGAAGTTTGAAAATTTATTATTTAAAATTTATAAACCTTTCGAGGTCACAATTTATATTTTTAAATAGAGTTTGACCTCACGAACGCGTAGGTACAAACCGTTCGTGAAACGGAGTTATAACGAATAAGTTATTAACATCCAAAGTCAAGGATATTTTGGTAGTTTTAAATTCCTTTAGAAAACTCCAGAAATCTGAAGTAATCATTTGCACCACGTGTGTGGCTGTGGTGAATGGAAGGAAAAGGAAGGACGGCTGACATAAAAATGAAAGAATAGAAAGGAGAAATCAGGAGGGGGGAAGGAGAGAAAGGAGGGGCAATGAGAGAAAGGGATACGGGAGATTTCGACCCGCGACTGGGCAAACCCGACCCGGTCGGGATTTTAAGCTATTTCCGACGGGTTGTAACCCTTTTTCCGGCTAATTGAAGCTCCCCACCACCTGGAAATCATCCCTCATCTTCCATTCTACTGATTTTACCTCAAATTTGAGAGAAATTAGTCTTGAAAATAGGAAATCCCGCACCATGGGTGTCGCGGGTCCTCTTACTCGAAATTCATCATTTCTGAAAGGTTTTTCTCCAATTACCACCATCATTAGACCTCCTTTAAAGCCTAGAACAAAGCCCAAACCACCGTAGGGGCGGCGGGGTACCGGAGGCGAAGGATCAAAACACACCCATTTAAGGGTTTCCGGCGGGTTTTGATAAAATTGGAGACTTTTTCGGCCAAATTGGACTTGGCCACAGGTATAAAGTTTACTCTATTTTTTGAGATTTTCATTTCTGTAATTTTTGGAATTTTTAGAAATAATTGATATTTTCCGGCGATTCCGGACGGCCGACCGCCACCGTCACCGGCGGCGGTGCGTGGACAGTGAGCCGGCGCCGTGCTTTTGAGCTAATATTAATGTACTGAAACCATATTTGATATGCTTTTGGTGTGATTAAATTGTTTGAATCTAGTTAATGGTTGTTAGCCATTTAATTAATTTTCTTAATTGAGTTAGAAATTGGAATGTGAACTACGGAAGGCTTGATCCCGCTCACGGGTACGTAGGCAGTCTAACAGTGTTAGATGCAGCCTTAAACAATTGAGAATTTATTTTTAGTTGGGAATTTGACCTAAAAGAAGTTTGGTTGGAGCTCATATGTGGAATAAAGGAAAAAATGTAAAGAATAGTGACATAAATTGTAAAGTTAATTTATGCTTTTGACATGTAAGAAATGTGGTTAGATTGTAAGATTTTCTAATTAACGATGTAGAGGAATGTAATTAACAAAAATAAATTTAATAATTTTCTTTGTTTGGGGTAAATATTTCGGGGCAGGGCGTTACAGGTCAGCTTCGAAATCCAACACTATAATCCATAAACCTTAAATTTATATTTAACCGTCGATTATCATTTACGCTTTATTCTTCTTACTGAATTTCATTTTTACAATTTTTTTTTTTGAAAACATGATCAACTGGCGAATATAAGAAGATGAACGGTTCAGATCTTTGATATCACGTTTCGATATTTATGGTTAATTGAAATATGAGTCGATGTCATATAGTTTGTAGAAACTTTATAAATATCAAGCAATATTTTCACTAACCGTAAAACTCTGAATATAATATCAACGATCAAAACTGTTCATCTTCTTACATCCTCTAATAGATCATGTTTTCAAAAAAGAAAATCTGAAAAAAAAAACAAAATTTGATGAGAACAATGAAGCGTAAATGTAAACAACAATCAAAGGTTAAATTTTGATCTATAATTTATATGATTATAGTGGCGAATTTCGAAGTTAAGCTCTTCATAAAAGTTGTAAAGCTTGTCATTACGAGTGTTTATATATTTTTTCTATATTTTTTTTGCACTTCTACATTAATTAAAAAACTATTAAAAACTTTAGGTAAGCGAAAATATACTTAAAAGAAAATTGCATTTTTATGTTTTGGATGTGACAATATGATATGTATATACTGATTTAGTATTATGTTTTTCATTTGATTATTTATTGGTTTAAAATATATTTTTCTTAACTGATAACGGGTCGGGTCATATTACCTGTTAATATTATCTGGTCGGGTCATTTTATCTGTTTATTTTAACGGGTGTTACACAACACGACCTGTTAAGATATCGGATATGACACGAAAACGACACGAACACGAGAAACACGACACGAATGCCAGGTCTAACTCAGACCCCTTATTCCTCATCTGTCTTCGCCAACTCAGTCTCCCTCATCCGTCCCTCTCCCCACTCGCACTCGTCCTTCCTTCACCACCACCTCCCAACCCGACCCATCTATCCCCTAATCCTTCCATACCTGACCAGGATTCCCGATTTTGACTCTCCACCACCATGAAAACATGGAATTTGCAGGTGCGATGTGACTGAGTTTTGTCTCGGCAGCGTGACAGGGGCGACGTGATCTTCGGCATAATCTTCCACCGCCTGATTTCTCCTCCGTAATCTCCAACCTTGCTCTTAAATATGCCGACTCACTTCCACTCGAGCTCCGACGAATCGGTCACCACAGTCCCTAACAACAACAGTAATCCATCGTGCGGTTGCTCTTGGCCCTCTAATTATATCCAGGTACACCGCCGTTCAGGTGGATTTCGTTGCAGCATGTTGAGAGTTGTCCCACATTGGTGAGGGACAAGGTTTGCTATGTGCTTATATGGTCTTGGGCTACTCCCCATATAGCCAATTGGTTTTATGGTGGAACCTCAATTTCATCATGGTATCAGAGCCTAACCCTGGCCGTGGTGTGCCGACGAGGACGTCGGGCCCCTAAGGGGGGTGGATTGTGAGATCCCACATCGCCCAGGGAAGTGATCCTTATATGTATATTCCCATCCCTACCTAGCGCGAGGCCTTTTGGGAGCTCACTGGCTTCGGGTTCTGTCGGAACTCCGAAGTTAAGCGAGTAGCGCGCGAGAGCACTCCCATGATGGGTGACCCACTGGGAAGTTCTCGTGTGAGTTCCCAAAAACAAAACCGTGAGGGCGTAGTCGGGGCCCAAAGCGGACAATATCGTGCTACGGTAGTGGAGCGGGCCCGGGATGTGGTCCGCCCCGGGTCGGGATGTGACAATTTGGTATCAGAGCAAGGTTGTCCACGTGTGAAGCCCAACGGCCACACGCGCTCCACGTCACCCAGTTGTTGTCCACGTGTAGGCTTGAAAATCCGCCACACGTGCGGGGGTGTGTTGAGAGTTGTCCCACATTGGTGAGGGACAAGGTTTGCTATGTGCTTATATGGTCTTGGGCTACTCCCCATATTGCCAATTGGTTTTATGGTGGAACCTCAATTTCATCAGCGAAGGGGATTAGGAGCAGGGGGTGAGGTAGGAGAGGAGGGTTGGGTGGAATGCAGAGGGGAGAAGGGGGTTGGGGAGTGAAGGAGGGGCAGATCGAACTCTTCCTCTGTGAGCGGGTTTCGAAGGAAGTCTAGAATCGGGTTTTTTTACCGGAGGGGGAAATCTTGCAGACGGGATGAGAAGAGGAGACGGCATTCACCTTCGTCCCCGAATTTCTGGCCGCATCTCTCTGTGATTTCTCTGTCTTCATCCACGATTTAGCACCGTTCTGTAGAACCCAATTTGACGAGCCAATTTGTATTTGGTTGAAAGCCCTGAAGTAGTTGAAGAGTTAAGACTAAGAAGCGTAAGGTTTGATTTTTTTTTTTTAGTGTTTTAAATTTTTAAAATTCCACGTGGGCTTTTAATGACATGTGTCGTTCAATCATTGTCCACATGAACGCCATGTCATCAGTTAACGGCTGACTTAACAGCCAACTTAACGGATGTATAAGTACGAAGATGTATAAGTACGAAAATTAAGACTTGAGGTATGACTCTGAATGAAAAAAAAAAACTTCATGTATCAAATGTTGGAAACCACGAAACTTTATGATAGTAAAATAAGATTAACCCTATATTTATTATAATTTTTTTTTGAACAATCGATATTATCCACACTAAGGGGAGAGAGATGAGATTAGCCTTGCAATGGACTAGTAATAATGTGGTTCAAATTCGACTTTGAAGAGAATCGAACCTAAGACCTCTCACTTACTAGTGAATATATCTTACTGGCTTATGATAAAAGATTAAATTGTAATCTTACTGGCTTATGAAATTGTGCTATATATCCTAAAGGTCTTTAGACCTATTGTTGATTTTTTACACATGGTGAAATCAAAAATTGAGGGAGAAGGAAATTAGATTTTCTAATTAGACAAACTTAAAAATAAAACACTACCTGGAGGAAAGGGACCAACCGGTTCTTCACCATCCTGCTTCATCAGACAAAGATTAATTCGTGTGGTTTCGTGTGGGTACTAGTAGAGGGCTAACAGTTGGGAGCCTAAACAACGAATTCATCTTCATATGAAATCTAAAGGCTGAAATTCTAAACTTAATTTAAATTTATGCATGTGTTCTTAAAATTGTATTGCATGAACATAAGCACGTCAATTAACCTAGATCACATCGATTAATTTAATAAGATTAAATAGAATCCAATTTTTGGCTAACCATGCATGCAAATTATATTATATATGCTTATATCACATTGCCACGTTTCTGCACACTTGTGTTGTAGTCCACAAACCAACAAAAGAAACTGGATGAACAAGATATGGGTGTGAGCGAGCCACTCACGCAAAAAAAAACTCCCCAAAATCCTTCAAATAGTGCTAATAACATTTTAACAATCACCTAACACCAAATTGTATCGCTAAGGAGAGGCACTTAATGGACCGAGTAGAAAATATTGACGGTGGAAGAATGACCACGAGAAGCAACACTTGAGCAAGAGTGGGGCATAAAAAGCCGCTATGTAACATCAGCTATGAGAAATGAGACAAAATCTCAAGTAACAAAAAGGAAGGCCAGATTGAAATACAAAAAGGCAAAAGAGATAAAGAGAGTGTAGTTGAGATTAGCAAGTACAAAGAGTTGTCATCGACTCCCACCCATAAGTAGGAGCCGGCGGAAGGAAGATCAGGTATTTTTTTGCGCTTTCAACGAGACAGAGAAGGCCCTCGCTTTTCTTTAGTTGATCTAATTCATAAATTTTAGTTATTTCATACGAATTTTAAATTCCTTACATGCAAGTAAACGTGAGAGAAGTTATGAGTTGGAACTTATTCTCGTTCTTTTTATTCCTATTATTGATAAGTAAGCCAACTCTAAGTTTCAAATCTGTATTAGTACTACAATGTATACCTATACTAAGACCATCTCCAATGGTGGGATAAAAGCCAAATTACCCCCCAAAATTTCCCCTCAAACTCACTCCAACCCAAGGGGAAAATTTGGGCTAAATGCTAAATGCTAAACCAAGGCCAGATTCCCCCCAGAATTTAGCCCAGAAATCGGTGTGGGCTCCACCGAACCGAGTGAAAATATTTATCGGAATTTAAATTTTTTTAGATTAAAATGTTCATAAAATTAATTTACGATAGTCTACATATTTATTAAAAAAAATAATTAATTTAAGAAAAAAAATAGCCTAAGTTTATTCTTTAATAATCCCGGGCTAAAATTTTAGGGTATAACGGTTGGAGTAGAAAAACTGTTTCTGGGCTAAAAGCTAATTTTTCCAGGCTAAAATGTTTGGCTTTTAGCCCAACCATTGGAGATGGTCTAATAGGGGCGTATTCAATTAGGATTTTAATGAATTTAAATCAATCGTTTTTTATGGAGTTTACTTGATTTTGTAGAGGTTTTATGTTAAATTTTGAGTGAATTCACTCAAATTCTCAGAGGAGAGGTGAGACTTGAGAATGTTTAAAATATACTGTGAAAATCTCTTGAATTTCTTTGAATTCTCCAGCTTTTTAAAATCTTGATTAGATATACCTAAAATTTCATAAATTTTAGTTATTTCATACGAAATTTTACTTTTTTACATGCAAGTAAACGTCGGAGAAGTCATGAGTTGGAACTTATTCTCTTCCTTTTTATTCCTATTATTGATAAGTAAGCCAACTCTAAGTTCAAATCTGTATTAGTACGACAATGTATACCTACACTAATATGAGTGTATTCAATTAGGATCTTGATGAATTCAAATCAATCGTTTTTTTTTTTAATGGAGTTTACTTGATTTCTAAATGTTTTATGTTAAATTTCGAGTGAATTCACTCAAATTCTCAGGAGGAGAGGTGAGACTTGAGAATGTTTAAAATATAATGTGAAATCTTTTGAATTTCTTTGAATTCCCCAGCTTTTTAAAATCCTCTAAAATTAATTTCTAATTGAATACATTTAGAGTATTATAAACTCCTTTAAAATCCTGATTGGATACACTTAAACTTTAAAATCCTAAGATTTTTAAAGGATTTTAAAAGTGATAGATTTTATAGGATTAAAGAGGATTAAAGACTCCTACAAAATTCATATGGATTTTGAAGAATTTGAATGGATTGTGGTGGAAGGATTTGAAATCCTAGGGGGTGATGTTGGATTCTTTTTAGTCTTGGTTATATATACTTTTTGCTCTCAAATCCCACAAAATCCACAACTTATTAAAGTCCTCCAAAATCTTAATTTTTTTAATACATTACTACACTAGAATTTTTAAATTCCTTTAAAATCCGTCAAATCCGAGTTTGACTACACCCTCTAAAATATCTCAAATTCGAATTCACTTTAATTAAATAGAAAAAGCATAATGGGTTTGTGGGCTTGCCCTTCTTCGATGTCTGTGACCCAATGGTCATCACAGTGGGCTTTGTGCCAACCCAAGTTCGCTCATCGGCTAAGGTTATTTTCGTAAAAGGGCAATCATACGTTAAGAAGGCTGAAAGCTGCTCGCTCCGCACCACCTCAAAAACAAAACCCTAGTGCCTTTCCTCTCCAAACTCCATCAGCGAGCCGCCCCGTCTGTGCTCGCAGGTAAATCCCAATTCTCCACCAATCTCCAAAATGTCCGAACAATTTAACACCTACCCAGTATCCAAAAACCCCATGATTTATTGACTGTAAATTTTGTTTCTTTTTCCATGCTTGCAGATCTACACCTTTTGATTTCGTTTCCAGCTCGCGCTTGCAGAAATGGTTCGCGTCAGCGTTCTCAATGACGCTCTGAAGAGCATGTACAACGCCGAGAAGAGGGGAAAGCGACAGGTCATGATCCGGCCGTCGTCAAAGGTCATCATCAAGTTCCTCCTGGTTATGCAGAAGCATGGTTCGTGTTTTTGAAATATTTTCGTTTGTTTTGGAATTTTGTGTTTTGTTGGGTGCGATTTGTGATTTGTGGTTGTTGGGTTTCGGGATTTGTATAGGATACATTGGGGAGTTTGAGTATGTTGATGACCATAGAGCTGGAAAGATTGTGGTTGAGCTCAATGGGAGGCTGAACAAGTGTGGGGTTATCAGTCCCCGATTCGATGTCGGTGTGAAGGAGATTGAAGGCTGGACTGCTAGGCTTCTGCCTTCCAGACAGGTCTGATTCTCTTATCTCAATTACTGTATTATTGGGTTTTGGTCTGTCGTATTATATGAATTTTGTGGTGTTCAACTATGGATTGCTCGATTGTGCATTTTTGTGACTTAAAATGGTTATTGAGCATACTCTTTTTATAGTTTTGAACTTTTGATTATGAATGCAATGTATATATTTTCAGTTCGGATATATTGTGCTGACCACATCTGCTGGAATCATGGACCATGAAGAAGCTAGGAGAAAGAATGTTGGTGGCAAGGTCCTCGGTTTCTTTTATTGACAGTATGAAGCACAACTTTAGGAACTTTTTGTGAAATTTTGGTTTCGTTTCATTTGTTTTTGCCGAAAGAAGAGAACCCTTTTTCTCACCAATGCTGGTTTGAAAAGTTTATCGTGCTAGGATATTTAGTTTTATGTTTTGTTTTGATTGACTTTCATGTTATTGCAAGCCTCAATGTTAAAGTTACTTGGTATCCATCGGAAATGGCATTGTATTGGAGTTTTATTCATCCTTGTTTCTATCTCCCCCGTCCACATATCTGCCCTGCAGTTGAGTGGTTTCATTTTGTTCAAATGCCACAGGAAAAACATGTAAGCAGTTTTTAATCTTGCATCCTGAGATGACTTTCAATGTTATAGGTGCTTCTTTTATTTTATAAGAGCTTGCGATTCATGATTCAGTTGAACTATTTTGTGTTAGGGCGATGGCAGAGGGTGTTCTGTAGATTAGATTTTGTTTGTTTGGCTTATGTTGGCTTAGGGTGTTCTGTTGAGTAAGTTTTGTCGAACGGCAGCACTGATGCCTCGAGTTCCTATAATACTTTGGGGGTTCGTTGCTTGAGCATTGTTTTTCGAGACTAAGCTAGTGTTGGGAAACATCCTCTTAAACTATACTTTTACATTTGATATTGTTTTGGAGTCTAGCAGAGGAAATGAAGTATGCCACTGTAGGTTCTCATGCTATTTCAAAGAGGTCTTCAGCCTTGAGAAATGCCGAGGGAGATGCATAAGACCCTGGAGTAGG
This sequence comes from Cotoneaster glaucophyllus, assembly GCA_036320875.1. Lineage (NCBI taxonomy): Eukaryota > Viridiplantae > Streptophyta > Magnoliopsida > Rosales > Rosaceae > Cotoneaster > Cotoneaster glaucophyllus. The sequence continues at coordinate 8,110,712 of CM070061.1, forward strand.
CACGGGCAATGGATACCCATGAGGTTTTGGGGTGTGGTGCTGGTGGGTACCCAATGAGCCCGTTCGTGGACAAGTGTTTGTTCATGAACTTTTTAAGGCTTCTTATACCGAGGCCCTTAAGCATTTGGTTTCTAAGCTCGATTTTAACTTGTCATGTACAATCAGGTCTTTAGGATTTGATGCTCTTTTTGTGCTTTTACCTTATCTTCTTTTATGTAGGTGTTTTACAAAATGTCATCTCCGGAGTCCAGGTATATGGTATCCCACTCGACTTGTGAGTCATTTTACCTATTCGACTAGTTAGTCTCTTACAGGTTTTAACTCCTACCGCGATAGGATTAGCGAAAATTTGTAGAAGTCATGGAATGCAACTGAAATTAGCGGTTTGAATCTGGTGCTGCTGCGACAAGGCAACTAGATTGATTCATACATAATGAAACCCTCTATTTGCATCACATTTTGGCTGTCCAACTCATCGTTGAAATGAGTTCATTCGATTATTAATAGAACGAACAACAGCTATGACAAGCAAATTTACAGTAACCCTGAAAGCAGTATAAAAACAGTGCCACATGACGACGGTACAAGAAGCTAGACCATGAGCCTTTGGCACTAAGGGAGAGGCCAATGCTGACTGAGTGTGATCTCAACCTGCCCAAACTCGAGTTGGGATCCTCTTCGGACCTCACTGTTGGGAGTTGAAAGACCAACAAATTTGGACTGTTCAAGAGAGAGATTCGGGCTCTTGATTTGTGTGAGATAGGCCAACGAAATGAGTTAGAAAGGATCATCGGGTTCAATTTGAAGGGTTCGGTTGCTGATCCTTGGCTATGAACAATGATATATGGGGAGGACCACAGCTCCCCAACGTCCTACCAACAAAAGAACTCCACAATCAGCTTGTGGGATCTTTCGTTTTCATATTTATTTTGGAAATGGATCCTCTCCGGATCCATTTCTCCTGATTCACCAAATCAGGGGATCCGTGTTATTGAAATTTGATCCAACAGTACAAACAGAGGTCCACTTTAAAAGTTAATTTGATGGATTAGGAGACTCCATAATTACTCCATCCATCGCAATCTGTAACTACAAGTTGAGACTCCTTTTTCATGAATTTAAACTATTGGTCTTCAACGTTTCGGGTTTGGTTGAGGTCGAAGCCCTTTTCACTTGCACATTTACTTTTTCCTCCATACACAACGTTCAATAAATTAAGAAAAATACTTGGTTCCGTATATATAAATAGTTTATCCTTTTTGCTGACAATCACCGATTGTCAGTGGAACGTTTACAACGTTTTCTTAAATGTAAGAAGTCAAATAATGTTTGTTATTTTACATATCAGTTACAAAGAAGGATAACAAAAAGAAAGATATCCAAGTGATCTATTACTATTAGTATTCTATTCTCACAACCACCATAAAATTATGGGAGGTTTAATGAAAAGGTCCCGGTACTGTTCACTTTTAATGAAAAACCACTTTTTTACCTTTAACTGACACTATTCACTATACCTTTAAAAATGACTTTTCGTTAAAAGAGAAGTTTTTTTGGACTTTTTATTAGTTTTCCTTAAAATTATAGCTTGCAAAAATACCACTAACAATGTTTCTTCATTTCAAGCTTAAAACAACATGAAGGAAAAGAAACCAAAACCTTGTGTTACTACAAAAACCATGCTCTGCCAAAGAGTCCTTAGTTGCCCTAACGTGTTCCAACTTTTACGGGCCACAATTCACGTCCTCCTCCTCGCCGTCGTCCTCCTCCTCACCACCACCACCGTTGATCTCCCCGCCGCACATCCTCGTTGCCATGGCGGCCTGGAGCAGCAGTGGACGTACGCCTAGATGGAGGCCATGGATGGCTTTCCAAGGGGGAATGAGTGAGGGAGGTTTTGTGAGCTTTAGAGGGAGGTTTTGTGAGCTTTAGAGGGAGGTTTGGTTTTGTGGTAAGAGTATCTTCCAAGCATATGCTTTCAGCATTAACTTGTTGATGGCCCATTCCCTTCCACCTTTAGCTATTTTTATGGGAGCATGGATGGAACTAAAGGTGTAGGATCTTGCAATTTGCACTTGTCCCATTTTTCTATTGTATTTTGCCTTGTCACTTTGTTTCCCCTCCCAAGACACGTATGCAACAAAATGTGATGGTTTGTTAACAGAAATAGTCACCAAATAAGACAAATTCTGTCACACTTTACCGTAAATTTTTATGCCGACATTATAAAATATTGTGCAAAAAAAAAAAAATTGAAAAAGAGTTCATGGAGAGTCCCACTTTTAAAAAAATCTCTTTAGTATTCTCTTTTTAATTACCAGAGAAAATTACTGCAGTCAGGAATTGTCTTAAATTGGTGTGGGTGTTTTGCCCCTCCCTTCCACCCAGATGCGGCGTTGAGGGGAAACGAAATGTGTGGTCGCACAAGGCCCCAAATTTGAAGGGCCCCCTAAAAAATTTTGTCATCTAATATTTATATGTAATAATGTTCTATATTTAAAATTTGTTTTTATTAACATTTTAAAATTTTATTGTGCACTCCTTATAAACGTTTTTTCTGTTTAAGTATAAAAATTTGCAATACAATGATATATTTTGAGTGTCAATAATAACACCTTAAAAATGACATTTTTTTTCCAATTTTATTATATAATAATGTTATATATTCAAGTGGAACTTTAAAGTTAGAGTTTTTGAAGTTTTTTTTTCTTGTTTGGTTGTTTAAGATTGAACTACTTTTGATTATTTAGTGAACGTTATGTTTGTAGCTCTTTTTATTTATTATTAATGACATTTTTAAACTTGCAATTAGTGAGTGCTAAACTTTATTTTGTTTTAAGTAATTATTTTCTAATGTCAATACATTGTCCTATCTTTTTTAAAACTATCTTAAGGAGGGACCCTTTTATAAATTTCGCACAAAACCCCTAAAATCTCAGAAACGACCTTGCTTCCACCAACCCACTTTGGTTAAACTCGTACACTCATAACTACGAAAATTTGTTAAGGAAAAGAAATAAAGAACGAGGTAACATGGCCAAAATCCCGTCGAAAAGATACAACGAAGGACGTAACAACCTATATAAAATGATAGTTAGGCACGCCTAACCAATCTCATGACAGAAAAAAAAAGAAAAAAAAAGAAAAAAAAAAGAAAAAAAAAAAAGAAGAAAAGAGTTGGAGGTGAATCCCGCCAAGAAAAACTAGAGCTCACTATACTTCGCGAAAGCGTCTGCTTCTTGAGTGTCGTCACGGAAAATATGAGCCTAAAAGTGGTAGGCCTAATTGGATTATTAATTATCCTGGGTGGTAGAGTAATCGGAAGATAGTTTTTGTGGTAAAAAAAAAAAATAGGATTTAAGCTTATGTGGTGAAGTCTGTTAGAATTTAGGCTAACAATTTAAAATTCCGTCATATTCGTTAATTATTAGCATATGAACCACACATATGAGGCTACAGAACTATTCATTAATTGGTAGCACGTGAGACTTATATTTAAGGCTAACTTTATCTTTTTAGTCTCAGTGAGCCTCATGTGCTAACAATTAACAGAAAGTTCATGAAAATTTCAATTTTAGGCATAAATCCTAACAGACTTTATCACATGGGCTTAAATTCTAATTTTTTTTTACCACATGAACTGTCTTCCTTATCACATGGAGATTAATAATCCAATTAAGCCAAAGTCGTAACTAATAATTGGATTAAACTGAACTAATCATGGATTAGATTAATTTGATTAGGTTTGTCTCTTGTGTATGGCCAGGCAGATAAATAGTAGGTATGGCTTATCATGTTGCTGCTTCACAAAGCATGTGAGGCATATCAGTTTGTATTAAAATGACACCAAAACCCAATCATATTTCATTTGAGAGACACCTTGATTTAGTACAACACAAATTTGGATATCCATATAAACTTCCACTAACTCACTCCTTTCTGTGTCTTTTGCAGGTGTAAAGAGTTTTTCAAAAAGCTAAGTCCTTGTTTTGTTATTAAGTTTGATGCAGATTTGTAGGAATATTCGAACTTGAATGCAAAAAATATACACACTGTTTTGACCAACTGGTCTATCTGTGTCAGTCTAAAAACCCAATTTTTATCTTCTAATTTTTTGTCCTGTATCTTGAGGATTGCTGACAAAAGCTAGTGCTGCTTTTGCCTTTAGGAAAATATTAACATTCATGTAATGGACCTACTGGTAATGGTAGACAATTAAAGATGAAAAACATGAATCTTGAAGATTTTTAAAGGTCCACAATATTTCTAGGAGAAATTTTATGGGAATATTTTTATTTGAACTCCTATAATCTCGCTTGCACTCAACTTACTTTTTATACTTATTTTATTTATTGTTGAACAATTAATATCTCTTTAAATCTTAATTCACTACTTAAATTATTCTCACAAATCCATTTTATGTAAATTTATCTTTACACGCATTTGAAAATAAAACTCAAAACCAAAACATTTGTTCTCTTCTCTCCTTCCAACAAGTCCGTCGTCTTTCCTTTCAATTCTTCATGATTTAATAAAAATCAAAATCGAAAATAATAAGAATTGGTGAGAATTAATTTATCCTTTAGGTTTGCAAGAGGATGGCATAAAGCCATCATTTATGCGATTACCATGTTCAAGAAGCTTGATCTTCTAAGGCTAAGTTCCATAAAGGAGTGGGCGATGGCGATTACTATGTTAGAAAAAGCTTAATACCATTGTTGCTCACTTTCCGATGCTTTTATGAGCAATTTGGGGCGAAAGAAATTCAAGGCTATGGAACGAGAAGATTAAGCAGCCCAACTCGGTCACCTCTCGAATTCTAAAACCAAAAGCAAATTAAAAAAATTTGCACAAATCTTCTTGTTCTGGTTAGCATCCAACTAGTGTGTTTATTATATGCAAATTGCACCAACCATTCATGTGGCATGGAATCATACATCAATAATGTAAAGTTTTAATAATACGTTCTGATTATTTTTCTTATCAATCTCAGTCTAAAACACACTTTTTATCAAAATTATTCCCGTATGGGTGGGTTAGAAAATCTTTCGAAGCCATTCAAATGACGCTAAGATCATATATACCTGGCTGTAGATATATGTGTGTCTCATAATATTACGTTCTTTCATGTTGTGCATTTGTCATTATTATGAGACTCACATGCATCTGCAGTTAAAACACATCAGTCATGCACAATAGAAAGAAAAGAGCGCAAGACTATATGAGATAACAATCAAGAAAGAAACATCCTATATTTGTGACCATAGATGCACTCAAGTTCCGCAGTATGCTAGGGTTGTTCTCGACCATGTGATGCATGTGCGCTTCGTTATGCGGCTCTCACTGATGCTCGTATGACCTATCGATTCTTTAACTGTGATTTTATTATCTTCCCCCATTCTATGTTACTATGAAGTTGAATACATATCACATGTACTTGTTCAATGCCTTACCAATTAAGCAAAGAGTGCAAGATTATATGAGAGCAGAAGAGTGGGCAGAGGAATACATATCACATGTACTTGTTCAATGCCTTACCAATTAAGCAAAGAGTGCAAGATTATATGAGAGAAGAAGAGTGGGCAGAGGAAACATTCTTCTTTGTGGCATTCATCAATAAAAAAAAAAAAAAAAAAAAAAGGTAAGCAAAAATGGACTGGCCTATATTTAACTCTTTAGATTTGGCTTAATACAATGTCTTCAGCTTTTGACCTGTCAAAGTCACCAACCAGAGATTTTTTCAATGTGATTATAATACGGGGTGGTATATCACGTCTTATTATATAAAATGGTGGAATATATGTGTTAAAAAATTAATAACTTATAAAATAAAATTTCTTACCACTTATATAAAACACACGTGGTGTACCATTAGTGTTCCAACCACAATAAAAAATTTCTCCAACCATGAAGGCATTGTCACAAACTCACCATTAGTTGTCACATTGTGGGGCCGCCGCCCGTCCACATAACACCAATCTTTAAGTTGGTTATATTGCCTAATAAATAAATTAATAATTTGGTTATATTGTGTTTACTTTACGCGGTTGTGCTACTTCCATGGAACCGGCATCCTTTGACATTTTCCTCGCTTTTATAATCAACCAGTTGCTACATACATGACTAGATGAACATAAGATTCGAATTCTCTTATCTTCCATTTTTTCTCCTTTTCAGTCTACTTCTATTTAAATGCTCACGATTAAATTACGTCAATATTTTGTATTGACTTCTTTATAAAGAGAGAAAGACAAAGTAAAATGAGAGATGAGGAAAGGGAAGGGGAGAAGAGGAGATTTGGAGGGAAGATAATCTTATTCCGAAAATAACTCTAAGATATTTGCTTATTATAATGTTTGGTTTAGTGGGATAAATTTACAGGTAATGTTACAAATTCAATTGATGAAATGATCAAAATCAAATATTAAAGACACATCGATCAAATATTAATAAGAAATCGATCAAATATAAATAACATGATGATATATTATCAAATATTAAAAAAATATTATTTCAGTGATTTGGTCAATATTAAAGTGATTATTTGAGGTCACTTAGTATTACGGTTTAATGGAAAAAAGTATTACGATTTAGTAATATTCTTCTTCATTTGTAAGTGAGGTCTTAGGTTCGATTATCGCCAAAAGCGAATTTGAACCACATTATTGCTAGCCCATTGTGAGGCTTAGCCACTTCCCCATCTCTTAGTGTAGATAATATTATTTGTTAAAAAATGATTATTTGAGTGATTATAATTTTTTTTTGTCAAATGACTGATTATAATTTTTGAATTTGATCTTCTGAGCAAATTTCTAAGAATAAACTTAGTTTAGGGTTTAGGCTAATCTGGCTACCGAAAAAAAACCTAACCCAACCCAATTGGAAAGGATTGGTTCGGGTTAGGTATGTTGATTTCGCAACCCGCCTTAGTTGCACCCCTAGACACTATTGTCCGTTGGAGAATAAGAGAGGGCAAGAGGCGCGGCAATGTTAGTGATAGTCGCTGGAGAGATGAACTTTAAAGTTCCGTAGTACCTAGGCTATGTTTGTTATGATGCACTACAAAAATTGCTTTAGACATCTCCAACCCTTGGGTGAAAACTTAAAATTTTTAACTCATAAAATTTAGGATTTAACCCAGAAACAATTTTTCCACTCCAACCCTTATGGGTTAAATTTTTAGCCCGAGATTATTAAAAATGAATTTAGGATAATTTTTTTTCTTAAAGTAACTTAAAAAAAAAATTATGTATCTACATAATTTAATTTTATGAACATTTTAACCTAAAAATATTTAGATTATGATAAATATTGAAAAATCACTAAACCGACACTATGAAACTCGTGGAACACTACGAAAGAATATGAAACACATAAAATAATATTTTTTAAAGTACTTTAGTCATTGGATTTAAATTTGGACCATTAGATATTTTTTTTTTTACCGTTGAATTTGATTAAATTGGATCTTAGCCGTTAGATTCAATGAATTTATAAATATAAAACTAAAAAAAATACACATATGGTGGGCTGGCCCCACTAACCCAGATGGGAATCTTGGACAAAATTTGCCCCAGAAATGAGTTTTGAGTTTTAACTCATATTTTCCCCAAGGGTTAGAGCAAGTTGGGGTAAGTTTAGAACTTAAAATTTGATTTTTACTTCAAAAGTTGGAGTAGGTCTTAGAGGGATTTGAAATTGACTAGATGCAATTCATGTTAAGGTGTTATTTTGATAGTCCCTCCTTTAGTGTGTTTGTAGTGCATTTGTAGTGTTTTAGTAGTAGCTTTGTCATGTGTAGTCCATTAGTGGTGTCCATATAGGATTCGCTTGGTTTAGACAATTGGGTTGAAATGAATAAGTCACTATACTCAACGTACGTCGGAAGGAGAAATGAAAAAAAGTTATCCAACTAATGCTAGGAGATAGATAACTCATCAAATAAAGTTTTCTATTCGAATCTACCCAATTAGAAGGGAGAAATTTCTTTCCTGTCTAATCCCCTTATAATCCTTTTAACATGAAAATTCATTCTCTTCTGCCTTTTATATACCTTTAATTTAAAGATGGGTTTATATCACAAATAGTCCCTGAAATTGACCCCATCAATCATGATGGTCCCTGAAATTGAAAATCGATCAATGTAGTCCCTGAATTTTAACTCACGAATCAATGTGGTCCTTCTGTTAGTGGTCCGTCCAAATTAACACTAAAAAAAGGTTAGAGAACCAATTTTTCATGGTAAAATGACCAAAAAAAGGTTAGAGAACCACATTTTTTTGTTTTTATTTTAGTTTTAGCACCAAATCCATGAAAAAATTGAGAGAAAAGTGAAGATGGAAAAAAGAAAAGAGAGGTAGTAAGTAAAATTATAAGTAACAGGGTTATTTTTGATCATTTTACCATGAAAAATTGGTTCTCTAACCTTTTTTTAAAGTTAATTTGGACGGAACACTAACAAAAGGACGACATTGATTCTCGAGTTAAAATTCAGGGACTACATTGATTGATTTTCAATTTCAGGGACCATCATGATTGATGAGCTCAATTTCAGGGACCATTTGTGATATAAACCCTTTAAAGATTTGTCCATTTCAATTCAATCCCCTAATAAATTTTCTAAATCATGTAGGTAGTTTTGTTCTATTGAAACAAAAAGGGTACGAATGAGGATCTGAAGAGGATCCTCAAATCATATTCGTTCATCGTACATTGTGCGATCAGTTTTTGTCAGATATTGTTCATATTTATGTTTAAATAAAAATATTTAAAATGATTTCTGATTACACGATATAAGATAAACGAACATAATTTGAGAATTCCCAGAATCTTCACAAATAGAATGCGAAGAAGATCCTCGTCCCATTCCAAATAGTCTTCTTAGCTCTTATCTTCAAAGTCAAACAAAGGAAGATACTTTCCCCCACATTTCAACATTTGCTAGACCACATATCATGAACTTACCACCACCCACTAAACCCATTCCACGTGGCACCCAAAACCAGCTTTACAAGCTGTCACATCCTCATTGGCTGTTACATTTCCCTAATTCATAAACAATCCATCTTCCTTTGTACATATACACCGGGAGCTGCTACCGTGCGCATGGTGCGCAGAGGGCGAAAGGAAGAAAAGAAGGGTAAAGGAGAAGGAGACAGTGCGCATTATTATTAGCCAACCCACCATAGTCGGACCAGGAGCTTTGTTAGGTATGTGTGAACCGCTCAAGGTCTCCCCCTCACTAATTTTGGCACCCAAACCCTGAAAATCCCCTTCTCTCTCCTCCTCTTTCTCTCTCGAAATCTCTTTTTGTTGATCTGGTATTTTGCTGCTGTTAATTTCTTCGTTTTAATGGATTTATGATTTTTTCTGGAGGAATGATTTCTGGGTTTTTGATTTTATTTCTCTTTGGTTATGTATGCAGAGAGAGATAGTGTTTGGATTTAATTGTATTGGAGTTCTCATTGATTAGATAGAAAAAAAAATGGCTGCTCCACCGGCAAGGGCTAGAGCCGATTACGATTACCTCATAAAGCTTCTGCTCATCGGCGACAGCGGTGAGTATTTTTTTTCCTGAATTTAGATCGATTTTATGTTTAATGTTTCAATTTTGTAGCAAATGGTATGATGTATTGAAAAGTTATAGCATTTTGCCATTGAGATCAAAAGTGGGTTGCTTTAGGCTTTAAGATTTGTTGGACTTGGGGTTTCAATCAAAAGTATATAGGAAAAAGGGGTTTTCCTTTCTGGGTAGTTTAGATCTGGTTTGATTAAGATTGAAATTGTTTTTTTTTCCTGATTTATGAGCTTCTGGTGTCAAAGAATGTGGAGCATTTGATTATTACCGTAGTCTGATTTATGAACGGTTTGAGCTTCTGAATCAGATTTTTAATCAAATTAAGTCATATGTTTAGATTAGCAAATACCTAACGAAGTAGTATCTGTCAATAAATTGAAGACTCTAGTTCTTATTTGACACAGTCGGTAGAATGTTGACCGCGTCAATTGGTATAAGAATTTTCGATATTACAAATAATGTACTTGGCAGAATGCCAATGCTAAATTTGATATATGCCTATTTATTTTTGCAGGTGTTGGTAAGAGTTGCCTTCTTTTGCGTTTCTCAGATGGTTCCTTCACCACAAGTTTCATAACTACCATTGGGTTTGTATTCTCCAACTTTAAAGTTATATGCATCTGATAATTTTTTTTTCTATTTAGAAGCTTCCTAAACCTCATGGATTTATCCTTGTGAAGCATTGATTTCAAGATAAGGACCATTGAGCTTGATGGAAAACGAATTAAGCTCCAAATTTGGGATACAGCTGGTCAGGAGAGGTTCCGTACAATCACTACTGGTAAAAAATTATTATCGTAGGTTCTTGCATTTTGATTTTACAGAGCATTGGTGGTAGTAAATTGATTACCCATGTTGCTCTTGATGGAAGATGGATTTCCATGAGATTTTAGTCGCCTTTTATTTTCCACATTTAGAGTTTTTTGAGAGACAAGGTTGTTAAATTCTACAGCCTGAGTTCCTTACCAGAAAATTGGTCAGAAAAGACATAGTTCTTTGGTACAAGTGGTTTATTGAAGAAAATGGTGATTGAATCCAAATAATGTGCCTTTTAGGAGAAAAGGTTAAGAGGTGGATTATAAGCAGGCTGTTATCAGAAGGGCTCTTGGGGAACATGGGAGCCCAGTAGTAAAGGTGGAAATGCACCATTTTAAAATGGCAATGCTTAAGGGCATATATTCTAGACTAAAAACAGGGTATAGGTTAGTCGACTTTTAGTACCAAGCAGGCATGCTGGACAAGTTGGTCCCAAAGTAAAGCATGAAACAGGCACATTCAGATGCAGAGCATCTTTGACTAGTATGGTGCATCTTTTATTATTTGTTATGTCATATATGTGATGAATTCTTCAATTGGTTCCATGGGGTTTGCATATTGGAACTATATTTGGTTAACTAGCTGCTGCCGAGCCTGTTACTTGCGGCAGGGTGTGGAGTACACTATGCTCTTTTAACCTAGAGCTAGAATCTTATAATAATAGATGGCTCCTTTGTTTGCAAACCTATACAATAGGACTGATGGGAATGTTTGGAAAATGGGCATCTGGTTTCCAGTAGCATGCCTGGATTGTGGTATGGCATCCTAGCTTCTGTATCTCTGGGATTCCCGATAACTGATAAGTGGGCCCTATTTGATGAAGTTGGTTAGACTAGTCTCTGACACTAGAATGATTAGGTTCGATGCGATATCTTTGTATGCCCTGCTGGTGTGATGTGTATGCTATTATTTTGTTGATAGCCAGTTTTCTTCTCTATTAACTATTCCTTCTGTCCCAGCTTACTATCGTGGAGCCATGGGAATTTTGCTGGTCTATGATGTAACCGATGAATCATCTTTCAATAGTAAATTTCTCTCCCATATACTCTTGGTTTACTTGAACAAATGATTCTTGTGCTCTGCTTTATTCGAAAGTTTCTCACCTGGCTTGTTGCTGTTTTCAGACATAAGGAATTGGATTCGCAACATTGAACAGCATGCTTCAGATAATGTTAACAAAATACTTGTAGGGAACAAGGCTGACATGGACGAAAGCAAACGGGTGAGCATGTGCTTGAAATCTATCATCAAAAGACACCTTTAATTCTCACCTTTAACTCTTATTGGAAGTTGGTCTTAGTAAATGGAGCAATTCTGATCGGATTCCTACTTTTGCTTGGATCTTGTTTAGTTATGGAAACATATGTTTGCACCCGTCCTCCTAATCTTATCTCCGCTGTCCTTTTAGGCTGTGCCTACCTCCAAGGGTCAAGCACTTGCTGACGAATATGGGATCAAGTTCTTTGAAACGGTAAGTGATGCCTATAAATTGCGGGAACTAATTGATTAGCTGTTGCCATGTACTCAAACATATTGTATAATGCAGAGTGCAAAGACTAATCTTAATGTGGAGCAAGTTTTCTTTTCAATAGCAAGAGACATAAAGCAACGGCTTGCAGACACTGACACTAGGGCTGAGGTATTTCAATTGCTTTCCTGGCTTTGTGTATTAATTAAAAGGATATAATCTACATTTCGTATTTTTTAGAAGTTGTCTTGTTTAAGGATTTAAATGACTTTGGTTCCGGCGTTGCAGCCTACCACAATCAAGATCAACCCTGACCAGGGGGCCGGGGCCGGGGCCGGTCAAGCTGCACAAAGATCAGCTTGCTGCGGTTCCTAAGTTGATTACATTGTGATCGGAGGGGGGCATATTGGTGACTTACATATGTTTGGAAAGACAAAAAACTAATTGTATGACAATACGATATGATGGTGCTTGTAATCTTCTCTTTTTTTTCGTGTCATTCTTTCGAAACTTAGTGTGTGAAAGGTAGTTTCTTAAGGTTTCAGATTTTGTTTTTTTGGTTGTTTTTACTTTCTTTTTTTTTTGTGTTTAAGAATTGACGTGTAACCTGTGGTAGGCACATTTTTTTTACTGCCCATTCTCCTTCTTACTCTTGTGACTTCCCTTAGTGTGGGAAATTGTTATAGTACGATATAACATTCGTGCGAACGTTATTGCCGCCGGAAAACTTGCCGACTATTTCTTCCCTAGTCTTCGTTCCAACTTCAAGGGACAATTTATTCATAAACCAAAAGGAAACTGAAACCATATCCGCCCTTGCCAGTGCCGTAGCCACACAGCACCAGCATCCGCAACCTTAGCTCCGACATCACCACCGCCAGTAGTATACCTACTGCTGAGAGTCGAGGGGGAGGATAAGGGGCGGAAGACAGACTATTTGTTTTCTAAAATTTCCCAGGTATGTGCCGGAATCCGAAAAAACCTAAAAGTATGATGGGTTTAAACGAGATCAACCCATAAACTCTGCCATAGAATAACTTACATTTGCATAAACTACTGTACCCAATTTAACAAAAAAGCATAAATTCCTCCATCCATTTGCCATACAAAATACATTAGCAAAAGTGATTATTTTCACGCGCGTAAAAAAACTTTCTCCAATCTTCTATACACACACTCCTACAAGTTCGGTTCCTCCTTTCCATAAATACGCTGAAGTTCACGAGTTGCCGCTTGAAATGATTCTGAGGAACAAACGTTTAAACAAAGCGAAAGGAAGAGAGCAGCTATGTTGGATACAAATTTAAAGTTGACGAACGTTAAGTCACAAAAAGAAGAAAAATGTAATTCGAATTCATTACCTTTCCAACTGTTAAAAGCTTTGTGATTGATCGGAGCACCAAACACGGTTAGAAGTGTATCAAACAACAAGCTCTCGGGCGTGCTCCTTAATTCTTGCACTATCTGATAGATGGTCTTGCCATTCTCAAAGAATATGTGATTGTTTGGATGCTTTGTTTTGCAACCAGCATGGCGCTCAAACTCGTAGGCATTAAGCACCTTCCATAAATCAAATTATCCACATCGTGTCAAGATAACATGTAAATAAGAAGAGAAACGATTAAATGATTTACCTCAGAATAGTTTATCGAGAGGGAGACTTACCTTAGTATAATTACATGATTGACACCCACATAGATAGCCGACACCTTTTATAATCCCGCGAAGCTCCTTGTTACACAAGGGATATAACAAGTCATTAGAAAGAAATCCTAGATTCCTAATTGAACAAAATGGACAAGAAGATCTGAAGCTTACCTCACGTGCCAAGGAAACATACTTTACAGGAACCCCATCAAGCATGCCCGTTGAAATCAAGCTCCTAACATTTGACGGGAAGCTGTTTGGAGCTTGTTTCTTTGACGTTTTGACCTCGGGTTTATTCTTCGAAACTGACTCAGGTCTTGCTTTGGGTACAGAAGCAGTATTATCAACTGCACTGGCATTTGATATGTCCAATTCCTTCTCGCACACAGTTTCTGATGTTTGAACTGTAGACGGATGGTATAATTGATCATAGTTACCAACAGGCCTCCCCATGGCTACAATATCTTGATCACCAGGAAACCCACCAAAAGATATCAAATTTGCATTCCCTTTATTGTAACCGTCAGCCATTGCTACCACACTTTCATCCCCCTTGCCATAGCTGGGACCTATTGGTCTGCCATGGGCATCCCTCTGGTTGTAGGCATGACCCATTAGTGTGACACCACTGTGCTCCTTATCATAGGCCTGCCCTACTGATAAAAAACCAGTTTCATTTATCCTATCAAACGCCTGATTTGTGGACAGGTTACTATTATTGTCTCTATTAGAACCAAGTTCCCTCGAAACATGCATAGCATTGTCACCGTCCCTGACCTGATTGACTTTGACCTTTTTGATTCCAGCATAGCTAAGAGTTTCAGGATCTTCCATCGCATGAGATACTGACAAACTAACAGATCCATCTTCTCCAAACTGGTCGTCGATACCCTTCCTTAGATTCCAATTATCTGATCCGACAGGAGACACGTTCCTTTCAGCAAAGTTCACAGAGCTTGTTGTATCAGATCCAAATAACCGGTCAATGAATTGGTGGGGAACTGATTGGAAACCGGAAGCATTCTCCCAAGAAGAGACATTTTCATTTGACATTCCTGAACTCAATTTGCTGTTTGGAATATGTACTGCTTGCTTCTTGTTTGGGAACAGCTCTGCTTCACCAGCATCTACAAACCATTGTTGAGACCGCTTTGGCTCCATTCTTGAATGGTTGCCAAAATTTCCATCTCCCTCATTTACATGCCCACCGGTCTTTCGCATCCATAAACCCTTGTTCTGGAAAGACTGCGAGTAACAAACTCTCAGAAAATACTTGAAACATTATCCATCACATGCTCAAACAGGATCAGATGCCAAATGTTCAAGATAATAACACTCAAGGAAACTTTTCAAAGCATTTTACTTAAATCAAACAGCGAAAAGTTCGTCAACTAATCATAGGCTTAATTCTTTCAACTTTGGACCATCTAAACACTTCAGAATTTTGACAATCCTAAAAGAACGTCGCTAAACACCTGAAAATCTAACTACACACACGACAATAAACTGAATTACCAAATAAATAAGAACTTCAAGAGCAGCTGAAACACACTATAATATACACTCTAGTTGAAAATCACCCTTCTCCCTAGCCATGTATTACTGCAGCCTCGAGTAATTACAACAACCACACAAACGCCAAAGTTTACGATATAATTTCTCAAAAAGTTTAACTTCAAATCGTACCCCAACGAAAGAATGTTGTAGCACACCCCTTCTTACTTCTCCCACATTTTTTGGTTTTCGGCTGTCGGATCGGATGAATTGAAGAAGATCAACGAGGGTGTGTGAGAAGTAAAAAAGGGTGTGTGGATAGCACACCCCTAAGCAAACCACACCAACACACAAAAGCCACAATCAAGCAACCACCAAGTCCACTCAGATAAAACACAATACAGTTTGTAGGAAAAAAATTATACAACTTACCATTTTCCTCCTCCTACTTCACAGTAAAAAAAATCCCCCCCCCTTTACTCTTCCGATTCCTGCTGTACGAGTGTCAGCACGTACGGACTGCGATGAATTCCGTCTGCATACATACACAGAGATGTTCAAAAATTACAAATTGAAAAGCGCATGAACTTTCTGTCAATTCAAACCCTAAAATTCAACAAAATCCCTAAAAAAAATTCCCAATTTCTTCTTAAAACTGCATGAGACAACAAATGCGGTGACCGAGAAATAAAGGAGGAAATAATGTTAACTTTAGCAGCAGCAGGCCGATCGTTGATTGATGACGGATCAATTTTCCGGCGAAGGAACTCCGGCGACGAAATTAAAAATCTGAGAGAGCGAGAGAGGGGAAGTTTGGGGAGCTGAGGAGCACTCGATCTTTTCTCCAGAATAGAAAATAATTGGGTGAGACCGCATGCGAGGAAAGTCGAGGTTACTTTGATCACCACCGTCCACGTGTGAAATTATAAACGAATCACAACCGTCCATTACGAAGACGGTCTTGACTCGAGCGTATTTTCGTCTTTACATTTTCATCCGGTTATGAGAAATTGGAAACCGGTTGTGGTCACGTGGGGAAAGTAAACCAATCCGTTGTCGACACGTTGCAAGATCTAACAAGCCGTGTCGTTCACTTGTAAAAACTCAAAAATAAAAAACATGTAACACTTTCATTTATTTGCTACACTACCATTTTGATAGTATTTGGCTTCATTTTTAAATGATAAAATTTTAAATTTGTACGACAAATTAAATATATATATATATATATATATATTTTTTTTTTTGCGTTAGTATAAGCATATTTTACAAAATATTACATTTATTAAAAATAAGTTTTTTTATCTATTTTTTGATAGGATGTGTACAAATTTCTTGACTGTTACGAAATATTTCTGAATCAAATGCATTTCCAGTGAGGATTGAAACTTCTTCTAAAATCCTATACCGCTTTGGATTAGGAGTTAACTTCATGTATATAAATAGGGTAAAACACTCATTCACCAAACCACCAAATCAAAAGTTCTAAGAAAAAAAATTAGAAACCCTCATTCGCTTTTCACCAAGCAAACAAGACCCAAAGCAACATGTCTTGCATCAGTTTCTCGACGCTTGAATCATCTGCTCGAATGGAACAACAAGAATCAGAGTCTAAGTCTGTGGAAGCCGATCAAGTAATGGCGGACCATAAACCAACCATCCTGTCTTGCATAAGTTTCATGACGCTTGAATCATGTGCCCGAATGGAACAACAAGAACCAGAGTCTAAGTCTGTGGAAGCTGATCAAGTAATGGCCGATCATCAACCAACCATCGACTACAAGCGACTGACATCTTTCTTGGAGTTTGATAACTCGTTCTTGACGCCGTGGAACTGCAACCCTAGTGCCCCTGCAATAAGTGATGGTAAGTCAAGTTTGAAGACAAGAAACCAAGATTACATCATGTTCCAACCTGGTTCATTCTTTACCGACGGATACGAGGGCGAACTCGTTGTTGGAGGAGACGATGATCATGATCAGTATACGTACTACGATGAGTTTACTGCAATGATTTTAAGGGGTTGCGGTCTTGAATGAATAATGAACGAAAACAATGGCAAGGATGCTGGCAAACGTAGTAGGAAGGAGGAACCAACAAGGAGAGAAATCGAGGAGCAAAGTGTAAACTGTGATATCTTTTAACGAATTGTATTTTGTTGTTGTTACGATGTCAGATAATTGAGTTTTTTTTTTATATTAACGATATTTTATTTTACACTAATATAAATTTCATAAAGGAAGATTTTTCAATTTGGAAGTATATATAGTAAGAAAACATCAACTCTAGCCAATATACACCCACATATGTGCGAAGAAAATTAAACATTTTAACGAGTTGGATTGATCTAATGAATTATCAGTAATTTCTACTCTACGATAGAATGATAAACTCGTTGTTCTAGTAACTATTATATGTAGACGTTCGTGTTGTAAAAAAATGCCCCATTAATATTTATAATTTACGTATATGGTTATAGAATAATATATTAATTGGAGCTAAAAAAGAAATTAAAAAAAATCAGTAATAGTAAAATGAGTTTCACTATATGTTAACTAGCTAGTATACACACCAAACCAAGTGGTGAGTGTCTCGATCGAGAACCAATTAGGTACGAGAAGTTTAATACTAGAGAAAAACTCGGATTCCTTTTCATCCTTTATGTACCAAATTACGAATATTTCTTCCTCTCCCAATTTGGATTGAATTCCCTCGAATCCTATACCCTTGCGACGTAGAAATTACTCCACAAATGTATTCATAAATAGGGTAAAAAATAATTAATTCCATCACCAAAACCGCCAGAGATCTAAGAGAACATTAGAAGGTTAATAAGATTTTGTCAAACAAACAAAACCATATACAGCATGACTTGCATCGCTTTTACGACACTTGAATCATCGGCTTCAGCTCCAATAGAACATCAAGAACCAGAGTTAAGTTAAAGGAAGTGATAAAAAAACTTGATGATCATAAACCCGGCTAGAGGGGGCGTTGGGGTGGGCAAAAGCTACAGTGACACAGGGCCCGAATTTCTGAAGGGTTCCAAAATTTTGAGCCTCTTATATATTACATATGAGTATTCTAAGAAAAAAGCTTTTAATTGAAAAGAAAAATCATCATCTTATGATTTTATATATATTACAATTCATTAAGTGGAGCTTACACTTAATATATTAATTTTTCACTTTTCTCTAGCAATAAAAAAACTTGTGTATTACTTTCTTTCACTTTTCTTTAGCAATAAAAAATTAACTTGTGTGTATTACTTTCTTCCACAAACACAAACATGTTTTCGTATCTCTCTTTCAGTCGTGCTCCATTTTTTCCATAGATGAACCCTAAAGCATGATTTCATGGCAATTGAAGATTATTCAATTTGTAAGAGTGAGATGCTGATTTCGATTAAGTTTGAATATATTGATTGTTAAATTCCGTATGAATATATTGTCCACAAAATTATTTATTTTTAAAATGGATACTTTGGATGCGATCCCTAATCCTTAACATTCTTTGATTAAAACTTTAATAGTATTCAAAGTTTGATCAAAGTCCCTTGACTTTGTACACCTCATTATATTACTATTAATATTTTTATTTTTATAGTTTTGACATTAATTGTTTGATATTTATAATCCTATAAATTTAAAATCTCTCATTATAATACTAATAGAAACAGTTACAATAAAAAAAATTCAAACATTTTGATTGAATAAATGGATAAAAACTATGTTAAAATAAGAAATAATAAATGGCAAAAGAATGTATCCATAGTGTTAAAAAAATTGGTACATTAATAAAGAAGAATGGGTACATTATAAATAAATTAGGGTACAGATAAAAAATTAAAAAACTATGAGTACAAATGAATTTAAAAAAAAATATAGGCGCTAAAAGAAATTAATACATGGGTACAAAATAAAACTAAAAAGAAAATACAACAAACTTAAAAAAAATGTTGCGAATTAAAAGTGGGTACAAACTAAAAATATAAATATATGATACAAAGTTTAGGCATAAAACATAAATATACCACATGTAATTTTTCTGTCATTGATTAAATATATAATGTCATGTGACGGTATACACATGGGTACAAGCACAAATAAAACTTTACAAAATATGGGCACAAAAAGAAACTAATATATGGGTACAAATTAAAAATGAAAAGAAAATTGGTACAAATTAAAAAATATTTGCAAATTAAAAATAGGTACAAACTAAAAATAATAATATATGATAAAAAATTTAACCATAAATATAAATAATTATAACATTTTTAACACTAAAGGTGACACACCCCGACCGAAATCGAGGCATGCTGGCTGTCACGTGAGGGTGACGTAACCATGTGCATAGTGCGGAAGCATTAAAATAAGAAGAACTACGAAAGAATAAAAACCAAATTCAAGAAGTATTAATACACAATCAGAGCGTAATTGTCTAGGTGCAGTCGAACATAAGGAGTACTTAATTAAAAACACCCATAGGGGTCCTACTTGAGTGATAGTCTGTCAGAATCACAGCTGCAGCCTCAGATGCCACCAACTATGCTACCTAGAACCTGGAGGGGCGCAAAACAAAAGCGTGAGTGGGCAAAAACAAAGCTTTTCTAAAATCATTTCAAAAACATCAATTATATCCCCTCGCCGTAAAACCTGTATACTTTCCCAGAAAATAGTATATACATATACTAAATCTCATCTGAAATCATCATCATCAAAATACGTAATCACATTATGAATATGCCATGCCATATAATCAAATCATCAGGTAAGTATGCAATTACATAATAACTGCAACAGCTCGTCAGCTGATCTCTAGCTCATAAATCATGCCTGCACACGAGTCGAACCCACTTATAGTGGTCTATACGACAGGACTGGGTGTAATAATACGCTCTAGTGCTACAATCACGTGAAGACTATGCGAATAATCGCGGGTCACCTACGAGTCGAACCCACTGAAAGTGGTCTATACGACAGGACTGTGCACCTAACTTGGATCCAAGATGAGTGTGTGGTGCGGGAGGTGAACATCACGTGAAAGACTATGCCCCTAACCCTGGGCGGGAGCACTAACACCGGGGTGCAGGTTAATGAGCTCTCAATGCATCTCATCATACTTTTCATAACTCAACTTCTAATTAACCACACATAGTCTTACCTGAAACTTACCTGAGCGCCACAGCACCAACAATCATGCGCATACAATTCACAATGCATATTCAAAGTATACATATGCATTGGCATGGCAATTCATTTATAAAAGCATTTAAAATGCATATTCTGGGAAAAAATACGTAGTATATAGGTATATACGGAAAACAAAAGCCCACTCACTGGTAAGTAGACGGATCCTAGCCCCCGTGCCTAGCCTGGCTACGCTTGTCCTCTGGATAGGTCTTACCTATGTGAGAAACAACTATAAAAACGTTATTTTAAAGCACATAAACGAAACTAGGTAACAACTTCTCATATATTGCTCAAATGAGGTGTGTGAATATACCAAAATGATCTACACAACCTCAAGATCAACCCCATATTTTTAGAATAATTTTCCGATCACCCACGCGCCCTCACGCGCCGGCCAAGGGACGGCCAGACGCGTCTCCCACGCGCAGGCACGTGCCTGGCACACGGACCGCAACTTAACTGCCGTTAGGAATATTCTGTGGAATATTCCGTTAAAAGCTAACGGAATCCGTCTAAACTAACTGACGACGTCAGAATATTCCGTCAAAACTGACGGAATATTCTTCGTCTTCAACCTCCAGCTCCGGTGACCGTCGCCGGCGCCAGAAACTGGGTAAATTTTCAAACCTCTTAATCTAGCTCATTTGTCAACCATTTTTCACAATTCTTGCACCAAAATGAAGCTTAGGTCAAGGAGAAACACGTTATACATCTTTGAAGTTTCCAATTCCATGAAATCACGTCGGATAGAGTTCGAAACTCCGGCGACCTCTGCAACTCTTCGTATCTCGCGATTCCGACGACCAAATCTTGTCAACGAACCATTCTGAGGTTCGTGAGGACCTTCCAAAGCTTGCTATGGTCCTAGAGTTCACAGAAAATCAACCAATAAAAAGTTGGTGAATAGTACCCAAATCGGAGATCCTATTTTCGTGGTTTTCCGACGTCCAAATCCAACCAAAACTCAGTCAAAACATCGAGGAAGTAGAGATGATACCTTTTTGACCCTTAAAATGGCTTGAATCTTCTTCGATCACCTCTGTGGTACTGTACCCCGACGGTTCTCTTTCGAACTAGGGTTTCTCGAAGGTTTCCTCGCTGAAAATGGGTACTGCTCGACTCGCAAGGACCCTGGGAACACACTGGAGACCTTAAAACCTTCGATCCGTGCTGTTTTGGTTTGTTTGTGTGTTGTCCGTACGGTTTTCGAAGAGAGAGAGACAGTCCGAGAGTAAGGGATAGAGAAGAAAGCACGGGAATGAGAGAGAGTGATCCAAGAGTGTGTGTGTGGTCCTCAAACACCAACCAAACCAACCAACCAACAACTAGGTTTAGTTTCTTATTGGTTCCCAACTAGTTTTACTACAAACCCTAACTAGAACTTAAGTCATTGGTTCCCACTTTCTTGGAACCACTTCAATTGGTCCAAAACCAACATTTTGGGTCTCTAACCAAAGCCCAAACAAAATAAAACCCAACGCTCGAGGGTAAACTCGTAATTTCATAATTTCAAGGATAACAATATGTACGAATTTGGGACGGGCTGTCACAAAAGGAATATATTTAAAAATAAAAATATTTTATTATTCAAATAATTAATGACGTTATTAATACCCAAGGACCTTGATCAAAAATTGAAAATGAATAGGATTTTAATCAATAGAGTAGCAAAAAGAAGAATGTGAACCTAATTTCTCATTTTTTAAAATAAGGAGGGCTTTTTTTTATTAAAAACGCACAGAGGCCCCCAAAATGTTAGAGACGACCTTGCATAAACCAACGATCGACACAATCAGCTGACATCCTTCTTGGAGTTCGAAACTCGTTCTTGAAGCCATGGAATTGGAACCCTAGTGCTCCTGCATGTTTGTTAAGCCAAGCTTGGAGAAAACCCAAGAACACATCAAGATCCAACCTGGTTCATTCTTTAGCATTGATCAGTATGACAATCAAGATTACATCTGCAAGGATACTGAGGAAAGAGAAGTCAATAGGAGATCATGAGCAGCTTAATTAGTGAAGTAGTTTACAAATTGTCATCTCTTTTTCATGTCTATTGGATGTAAGAGTTCCCTTTTTCATGTGTAATATGGAGATTGGGAGTTCCCTTTTACACCATGTCTATTGGATTTCCCTAATTCGAACCAAACTTGTATAACTGAAGTCATCAAATTTTAATTAATTAAGAAGCATGATGGAATACAACCCTAATTAAGATTTGAAATCACCTGAGACTTGTAGTTCACTTGTATTTCGATTACTTCTTCTCCAAGGAATTCTGTTCCGACCTAGTGCCGATTTATGTCTGTATAAAAGGATTTACCCATCAAATCAAAATCATTCATTAATTTTATACAATTCTACATCCCAGCATTTTCACCGACCAAGAATAATTATAAAAGGATTATTCTCTTCCTCCTACAGACATCAAAGGCCAGTGGAAGTTGGAACCACGTAATTAAGACACGACAACAAGTTATAGGGCATAACCTCACATGAAATACCTGACAATAATATTAAAAAATTCAAACCCTTTCCCCAGACTTTTGCCTATCGATCGAGTGGCCATCTTTGTCGACAATCCCTACGATTAGTAAAGTTGAGAGCTGACCTACTACAATACTTATTCATTTTCTATTTTAACTCTTTTTATTTGTTATTTTTTTAATATAACTCGAACTCTTTTCTGATATTATCATCAAGTATAAAGATTTATCATCGTAATTATAAATATAAATGTTAAAAAAAATTGCAAATATGGCGTAAGTAATACGAAATATCGAATACAAAATCTCATAAATTTAAGAATATGTTCCCAAATATGCTCCCAAATGATCCCAAAAAAAAAAAATCCAATAAATTAATCTCCACTATGTTTCAATATAAACATCGAATAAAAAAAATAAAAGATAAAAAGACTATGATCTCTATAGGAAAAAATATACATCAAAACTACAACTATCTGTCGACGCCAGTCGAAGGAGATAAATATAAATTAAACATGTAACAAATCAAGAAATCATCTGCAGCTTCGTCAAATCGTATTGGTGATGATGACCCGGTGGTGCCAAATGCAGATCCAAATTCAACTCCGAATTCAAACACGACACCCTTTTGCTACTATTCGACTTCTTCAAAACAGGCACCGGCGGCGACGGCTGAGCTCGAACAGCCGCAGCTTGGATGACGTCCCTATGTCTCCTCATGTGTCCCCCAAGCGCCTGTCCGACCGTGAACTCAAGCCCGCAGATCGGGCACTCATGCTTCTTGGGCTTCACCGGCGACCCCGGGAACTGCGCCAAATGTAAAAGGTCAACAGCCCCACCGGGCATTAGCTTCGGCTTCTTGTGACTCGCTCTGTGGCCTCCGAGGGCTTGGAACGACGGGAACTCCCGATCACACGTCTTGCACACGAAAACTCGGTCATTTTTCGAGTTTTCGTATTTGATGGGGGAGGAATCGGGTTCCCCTACCTTGGATAAAAGCATTAGACAATTGACCATGTCTAAGGTCTCGTCTTGCCTGCTTCTCTTCATGGCTGACGGTAGATTAGGGTTTAAGATTTCGGGTTTAGGGTTCAGCTCGCAGGAGTAAAGCGAAGAAGTAAGCTGGAAAGGAAAGGTTTAGAAGTGGATGATATTTGTGCGTGTTTTTCGAGAGTTTTAAGGTTGTTCTTGAAGATGCTCGAAGTGCATGGAATGAGAGTTAAGAAGCTTGTATTTATAGGAGGGAGATATCAGATATGTTTTGCTGACTTGTCGTGTACGGAATAATCGAAGTGATGTAAGTCTTGCTGGCTAAGTAACGGAGCAGTTTGGATTTGCGCCGTCATTGTTAGGGTCCGATTGCGTCACCGCGTTGCTGGAGTAAAGCTTCCTGAAGGGGTCGTTTTAGGCGACCAGTTGGAGTGGGTTGAGTAATCCGACCGTTTCTAGATTTGATTTACTCGGTATCCATGGCCACACGCATCCAAGGCGCGTGTCAAACTAAAACTAGTCTTCTTTTTCGTAATTTCCATTGGATTTGTGCATTTATTTTCGCATAAATTATGCTTATGATGACTGCCATCAATTAGAAGGAAAATGTTACACTGGAGAATAACTTTCATCCGTTCTATGCCAATGAAATAAAGACATACAACAAATTTTTGTACACATGTTCCTTTAATAAGGGACATCATCATGTTGTAGACTCGTGCTATGTAAGTTATTCTCGTTAAATATCCCATTTTATTAGACTACGTCGTATTCTTAATAATAGTGAGACCTACTTGTATCAGCAACTTTGTCTCTATTAGAGAGGTAGTACTATAATATGGTTTTCGTAACATCACTTGTAAAAAAATAAAAAAATAAAAAAATAAAATTGTAAAAAAGAGAAATTTTTATAAAGACTCGGAGAAAACAAATTATGTGGACCATAAAATTAATACATCTCAATCTAAAATATATTAACCAAGAAAAATAAGATTACGTGATCATATTTTTTGTCGTCATGAGACCAAGCTAGCTTCCTGTCCTTTTGAACGTGGAATCTCTATCCAACATAATTTTGTTTACTTCTTACATTTTCTAATCCGGTTAGTCCTGTTCACATATGTGATAAGAAAAAACATCTAGATCACAGCGCGTTGTGTCGAGTAGAAGGGAGGTTCGTGTGAAAGCAACTAAAATTCTTAAAGAACAAGCGAGTCAACACAAGAAAAGAAGCTATCTGTGGAAGAATACACAAAACTAACCGACTTCGACGGAGAAACGTGCATGCCAAGTAGTATTTAGTCCTACTAATGTTGGTATGTTAACCCCAATTGGCTTACTGGAAACAACGCGGTCCATTATCATCCACAGTTGTACTTGCGATGTGCCTTCAGTGTGTGCTTCCTACTTTCACACCATTATTTTATGTCATGACATCATTTATGCCTTTGCTAATAAGTTTTCTTAATTTGCTTCATCACTTTCCTCACCATTCACTCACAACAAATGAGTATTTTCCTTCCTGCTTCAGGGCTCTTCTTCGGTTCTTCCCTTTTCACAATTTATTTTCATATTTCATATACCATAGTTTAAGTGGCCATTACTATTCATATACATCATATCATATCATATATATATGATTAGGAAGAAACACATTTTTGACACATATTTTGTCATTTATTTTGTATGGCCCACGTTGTAGTGAATTTCAACGATCCGAGCCTTCTATATTTTAGTACATTTTTGTAGGTCATCCTTGCAAAATATTAAACAAATTCAAAAGCATTAAAATATTTATTTGTAGTGAAGAAAATTGACAAATACAGTTTAAAAAAAATAATACTAAATTTAATTCAACAGTTATATGGTTTTAGATTTGAATGATATTTGGTAGACATGATCTTTCTGGTAATATATAAAAGATCGACTGTTGTATCGTTGAAACACATTACGGAGTGAGTCTTACGAAAACGTATCAAAATGTATGTTCTCGAATCCTAAACCGTATGACTTGCATATTAGTTAATTTACTCCCTTAATTACTCGATCACCACCATAAGTCATACCTTATTTTGTTGGTTAACCAAATCAATCACTCAAAAACACTTGAAGAGAATCGTTGGACATGTAATTAGGTGTGCTGTGCTCACCTGAAATTCGGTCAAAGATAAGAAAAGTATTAAACATAATTGGCTGTGGAATAATGAACTTTCCTTTTCCAAACAGGTTAGCTTCACGAGTACGGATGGCACTCCTTATTCTTTTCATTCAAAGTCCGTACGATTTGTTGATTTTTGAATTAGTTTTAGACCTTCTTTTCCTTCGAGTTTCTAGATTTTTCATGTGTCATCTTCATTGTTCATTTTTAATTAGTTTTACATCGAACATATATGTTTTTCTTTTCTATTCAAGCACTGTGGATAGATGAGAAAACCGAGCACACATTTGTTCGTACAAGGATAACTATTTTTAAAGGAGGCAGATTGTCTGCCCTCCTAAAATCATCACATTCCCATCCCCTCCTGTGTTGTGCGGTCACGGTTAAGCCATGTCAACATTTTATATTATTTTTTTTTATAAAGATAATAAGATAAAAATATAAAATGTTGACGTAACTTAACCGTGACCGCACAAAAAGGAGAGGATGAGAAGGGTATGATATTGGGAGGGAAGTCTGCCTCCATTTTTAAATACTTGAACTATAAACTTAGCGTGTAATGTATTCATCTACTAGAAACAATATCTAGAAACTCCACACTCAAGGGCGGAGCCAAGCTAGGGTGAGCTCCAAGTTAATTAAGATTTTAGTGCTAGTTCTTAAAAAGTTCATTCCATCAAACTAAAAATTGGTCCATCCTGCCTTAACAACTCTCGAGACAAAGTGAGTTGCTAAATCACGCATAATAGACGGAAAAAAAGAAAAAATAAAATCAGCGTCATAAAAATTTCTAACTCTGCTCTTGTCTAGACTATTCTTTTGATGGTTTGCTTTATTAAATGTGGTTTTGATAAAAAGTGCTTCATTTTACACCTACAAAGATACATAGTAAGCCGCATATTGGCCAGTTAGTATTTACATTGGCAAAGACACATGATTATTTTAACGAAACACTTCCGGTACTGTTCACTTTTAACGAAAAATCACATTTTTACCTTTACCTGACACTATTCACTATACCTTTAAAAAGAGATTTTCATTAAAAAAGAAGTTTTTTTGGACTTTTCATTTGTTTTCCTTTATTTTTTAATCCTCTTGCCGGTCATGTGCTGCGTCTTTTAAAGCCAGCGGCCATAGAGATTTTGGTGTTCAAACCTTCTAGATCTTTCAATACTTATATGGATGGCTATCCGTTTGACCCTCTTTCACACGGGGAATCAGTTCCAAGCTTAAAAATTCAATCTGTGGGATCAAGGTTTCTCTAATATATAAAAAATCATTCGCAGGCTGATACGCATCTTATTTATGGTATCATTATATTCTAATGTCATTGCGTTTATCTCGAGATACAGACGTGACAATTTTTAATAATTTTCTTTTGTTTGCATTTATCTCGAGGTACAGACGTGACAATTTTTAATAATTTTCTTTTGTTTTCCAAAACAAAAGTTATCTTATTATATATCTTATTATAATTTTCTCCTCATCCCTATATAGTTGTATATGATTAAGCTGTGCTCCTATGTATATGTGGCGGAGAAATGGTAAGAAGATTTTTCAAAGTGAGACTTTCTATGGATTTTATGTCACATTATGTTTTTGGCATAATGTTTTATAACTCTGACACAAAAATTATGTCAAAAATATAAGATGACAAATAATCTCATTTTGAAAAAATCTTCTTAACATTTCTCCCATGTGTGGTATGCTTGAACACCTGTACTTAGCTGGAAACCTGAGGCACATCCACATCACAGCGCGTTGACAGTTATAAATGTAGTGTGTCATACCCTATGCGGTCCTGGTCCATCTCCATCGGCATAACTGTGAGCTTCCTACTTTCACACCATTATGTTGTCATTCATTTCCTAATAAGTTTCCTTTGCTTAGCTCAAGAAATCATATATTCACGATTGAGTCTTTCCTTCTTGTTTCATGAATCTTCTGCTAATTCTAAGTGGATCCCATTTATATCAGCTTCTACCACTTTTGCTTGACATATAGTTAGAGAAATGCTAACGAGACTCTATTAAAAATGGGACTCGCTATGAATTCTCTGTCATTTCATGTTTTTGGCACAATGTTTTATAATGTTGGCATGAAAATTGACGTTAAAATATAAGGTGACTGAGAGTCAATGGAGACTCTCATTTTGAGGTTGGTCCTTAGCATTTCTCCTATAGGTAATCGTATATAAGCAATTATCGATTATGTTTCCTTTACTTATGTTCTTTTTTGATCAGTTGATAAGTTTAAATTTTGAAATTTACGTTGTCGAATGATTAAATACACTCATCGTATCCCATTTTCTTTTCAAAAAAGTGCATTTATTATGTTGTCGAATGATTAAATACACTCATCGTATTTAAGAAAATGCACTTAAATGCACCATTTGTAATTGCAGAGGTTTACAATCCAGTGTAGGATAGTATTACTAATTTCCACACTGCTATAGTTTTGTACTTCTCTGTTATTTTTTTATTTTTGATTTCTTTGTTTCTATTCAACTATCAAACTTAAAAAAAATAAATAAATAAATAAAAATAATAATAATAATAGGAAGAGGACAAGTGCATATAAATACAATCAATCGTTACTCAATATTGTCATGTATACAAAACCCTTAAATACACCAAAACATGTTATCCACATGTTGTATACAATATTTATTGCAACAATAACGTTGAAGTGCTAACCGGTTATTAGGTTCATACATTGCTAACCACTTACTTTTAAAAAAAAATGGACAACTGATGGCAAGTCACGATTATTTAGCCCTTTTGGACAGTGGTGAAGAGTCTCTTCGGAAATAAAGCCCAGGAGCGAGTAGCCACCCCTTTGGTCCTTCGGAAAATTTGCAGGTGGGGGTTATGTTTTCTGCTGCTGCTGCGTGCGGTGGCTCTTTTTTCTGAAAAGTTTAGGCCCAAAACGAAAGGAAGATGGACGACGTCGTTTGCTTTAATGAATATATATATATATATATATATAATACAATATGGGGACCACCCCATTAACCCTAGCGTGGTTTTTTTAATGAAAAAATATAGGGTAAATTACACTTTACTACCTCAGGTTTGGGGTCAATTCCTTACATCTTTAAAACATTTCATTTTCATACCTCAAGGACTATTTTATTTCAGAATAATACATCTGTTACATTTTCCATCTATTGATCCGTTAAAAGCTGACGTGGCTGCCACATTTGTGCCACGTGGCTGCCAAAGTTATGCCATGTGGCAAATTTTTATTTATTTATTTTATTACCCTATTGAAAAAAAAAAACCCTTGAAAACCCAGAACCCACCCCTGCAACCCTCCCAAGCATCCCCCTTTCCCTGCAACCTAATCCCACAAATCCCACCAACCCTCAAATCCTCCCTCCCAAAAATCATTCCCTTCACCGTCTTCATCCCCACCCCCCATTCCCTTCACTGTTTAGGAGCTCCGCCGTGATCTCGCCAACGAAGAAGTCCGTCACTGCCATTGTTGGTGGTGGTGGGAGCTGTGAAACTATGGCGGGTGAAATGATTTTTGGATCTGGGGGGTTTGGGGTTCGAGAGAGAGTGAGGAGAGTGAAGGAGGGTCGGGGGAATGGATTTCTGGGTTTCAACTTTTTTATTTATTTATTTATTTTTATTAATGGGTTTTTGGATTTGGACTTGCTGGGTTTTGTTTCAAGCCATGGCACATGGAATTGTAGGGATTTGCAATGATTGGTCCATGGCGAGGAAGGGATGAAGGGTGCAGAGAATGAGGAAGGGGCGTGGAGAGGGAGGGATGAAAGGTGCAGGGAGGGAGGGAGGGAGGGGATGAAGATTATGGGTTTCTGGGTTTTCATTTTTTTTTCCCAATAGGGTAATAAAAATTATTTTTTTGCCACGTGACATAAGTTTGGTAGCCACGTGGCACAGATGTGGCAGTCACGTCAGCTTTTAACGGATCAATGGATGGAAAATGTAACGGATGTATTATATTGAAATAAAATAGTACTTGAGGTATGAAAGTGAAATGTTTTAAAGATGTTGTAAGGAATTGAAATCGACCCCAAATCTGACATGGTAAAGTGTAATTTATCCAAAAATATTTTACAATATGGGGACCACTCGGCCCCATTAATCCTTCATTCTCTCAGTCCCGAATTCCCAATCCCCTCACCCAAATCAATTATTATGCCTTCAAGCCTTCAAGCTAAGCCTTAGCCAGCTGCTTCCAGTTCCAAACCAAGTCATCAGCTTCGGCTTCAAAGCCAGATTTTAAAGCCAATTTTTCAGTTAAATTTCTAGTTTTTTTTTGTTTTTTTTTTTTTAATTTAAATTCCTGATAGATAATTTAATATGAAATTGTGTTTAATTGATATGGAATTATAGCTTATGGTATTGATTATTAATTATTGATATGAAATATATGATTATTGATGAATGAAATGGTTTATTATTGATGAATTGAATTTAAAGAACTTTAACGAAAAGCTCCCTGTATTGTTCATTTTAACGAAAAACCACATTTTTACACTAAAAAGTCAATTCTGGTACTATTTACTTTACCCTTTATTTTGTTTTTATCGTTAAAATTCAAAGTTTTCAAACAATTTTCATTAGTTTTCCTTTGAATTTAATGATTATTGAATAGCTTATATGATTATTAAATAATTTATGTGATTATTGATATTGATTAATTAATGTGTTAGTTTAATTAGTTATTAGTCATATAGTAGACTGTTCTATAAAATTAAGAGTCTAAGATTTTTTTTTTCCATTATACAGTTACGTAAATGGAACAAAATTATATGAAAAAGTGTTATGAAATTTCTAAAACACCACTGCGTAGTAAAATGGAAATCCATTGTTGAGAGATAAATTGGTTTTTTACATTGAAAGAGATGTTTTTGCTTTTATTATTAATAATGAATCCTATTATGCCACATTTTTATGACTTGAAACCTCACCCGCAAAATTGTAACTATATTTCTTTGTATTGATACATTATAAACGACATTGATATTGTCTAACATATAAAAGGATTTGGTTGTCTATGTTTTTTTTATTACCGCTTTTAAATTTCGCCCCTCCTCTCATTTATTCCTGGCTTCGCCATTGCTTCCGGGGGCCGGAAAAACTCATTGAGGCATTTCAGCCTCCCTCTACTTTGACATGGTACACAATTTAATCTCTTGAGATTTGAAATAGACAAACCCCCTTACAAAAATTCACCAAAATATATTATCTTGAAACATGCCAACTATCTACGATATGGCGGCAATTCATAAGATTATATACTAACACCAGTATGTTATTTTATTTCACTTAGAGCTTGCCTCTCTCATGATTTTGTGGAACCAAACTGGACTTGCCCTTATGAGTTTCTTTACATATCTTCACTTGTAAGTGAGAAGTATCAAGTTCGATTCACATACATGACGAGAACATATTATATTTGTGTTGAGTTTAATATCTATAGGTTAACCGTTGTGGAGCCTAATTCAACCCTCATCTCCTTAAATAGAATATATATTTTGTCCTAAGTAGAATATAGTTGTATAATATTAATAATTTAAAAAAAAAATTATTGAAACATGTGTTACACCATTGAGTCAAGAAATTCCTAATTCCAACCACACAATATTTTGCGAATTAGATTTCCATTTGAGATGTGGTTTTCAGTTTTCACACATCATGATTTTAGTTTCTCACACATTACTTTTCATTTATGGTCGTTCAATCGAACAAATCAAAATGAATCAGTGATTAAATTAAGTATATGTATAGTGGGGAACATCGGTCAGTCAGAGGAGGCCAGGGATCTGCTGTCCCTAATTTTGTGTCTCCTACCATGTCTCCTTCTAATTATGTCCTTTAATTTAACTTCCAATTTAACACTGTCAAATATTTAATAAGATTAAATAAATAAAAATTAAAAGTTAAAAAATTAAGATTAAAACCAACAACCACTCAATTTCTTCTTTTTTTGTTGAAGATTAATTCATTATATTTTTTTATTGAAATTCATTCTAATAATTCTGAAACTTCATTTCTTCGCCTGCAACCTCCATTCTTCAAAATTTTAATCATCAATTGAAACTGGCCATTGGCTTCATGACTTTTACAGTCTGATTTGAACCTCCTTCCTCACCGTCAAACCCCAATCCCATCGGTGGTGCGCTCTCAAAATCCCCCAACAGCGCCTCCATAGCCAAATCAACGACGAGATTGTCTCGTCCAGCCTAAAACAGACGGCACCACATCATCTCGCCCATTGCAGCCTCCATCTTGCTCGCCGGCGCTCTGTCAAAGTCCTCGGTCGAGTTGTCCATGCGCAGCACCAACAAGGAATTGAACCCGGCAAGGAAAAAGGGTTTAGCCTGTTTAGGACTTGGGCGGATCTGCGAATCTACCAAGGAAGAAGATGAATTGGTTGAGAATTAATGAGGTTCAACTTTTTGTTTCTTTATCCAACTGTTCAGGTGCAGATATCAATAATAATTATTTGACTTTTAGACTTCTTGTTTTGGTTTTCAATTTTCTTTAATGAATCAATTTTTTTGTTTTTAAATAAATATTAAGGATAGTTGACACTGTTAAATTGAGAGTTATTAAAGGACATAATTAGAAAGAGACGTGGTAGGAGACACAAAGTTAGGGACAGCAGATCCCTGGCCGTCAGAGGAATGAGAGATTTTTCAGTGTTTCCGTCATACGAGGTGGTACACCACGTGTCTATATGTAAATGGTTGGATATGTGTGTTAAAAGATTAATAACTTAAAAATTAAAATTTTCCATCACTTACATAAAAACACGTAGTTTACCATCCTTGTTTCCGTCACAACTAAAAATTTTCACAGAGGCAGAGTGGGTTTTACCAAAAGAGGAGGGTTCTACTGAGCGACAGTCTTTAACCCTACCCCAAACAAACACTTTTGTTACGCTGTCCATGAAGAAGTGAAAAGCGTCAGAGTCGAAGACAGTTCCTCTTCTGACAATGAGGCCGGCGGAAGAACACGAAGAACCCTTCAATTGTAGAAGGCAATTGCAATTGGTCACCACATCACCCTTCAGACTCCCCGATGATTGGTTCGTTGAGGAAAAGCGCCGTCCCCTTAGCAACATTTGCAACCCCGGCAAAATCGACAGGGTCTCTCTAAACTTGTTCAAATGTGGACTCCTATGAATGTATATTCTCTGCATGCATGGATTTTTGATGTGTGGATGTTTACAGTTTGCTATGTGTTTGTGTTAATGCCTAGGGTTTCTTTCTTGTTGGGATTTTTGCAGGGTTTTTTTTACCGATAATGAAATTCATATGGCACGTTATGGTTGTTTTACTGATAACATAAAATGAAACTTTATGTTATCTACAGTTATTATGGTTTGAAGTTGTTCTAGTTCAGGTCTGAGAACTTTCTTGTAATTTTGCAGTATTACATTGAGGCTGATACGGGACTGAGGTTTCGTTCACTGCCTGCTGTACAGAGATACCTTACTGAAGGGCAAACCGAAACATTTACCAAGAGATTAAAACCAGGCAGTGAATGCCTTGTGAGTTCTAGGATCCAAAAAGTTGTCAATCCAAAACATGTAATCTGAATCATATGATTCCCGAATTTACTTTGATTACGCAAAGCTTATTGAATTTTTTCCATTGTTACAATTCGTGTGCGTAGATTAGATTTAGAAGTATCTCTATTCCTCATTGCCAATGTCAATCTGCAGAAGCAAATTACACCATGCACCACCAGGAGAACTTCTTCATCCTTTAAACTACCTGATGGTTGGGAAATTGAGGAAAAGCCACGAAGGAAGTCTCGTGTCATAGACAAGGTACCGATCTTACGTTTTAAATATTGGTGGTTTCTCTCTTCTATGTTGTATAAAGGGTATATCTAGCTTCTAGTTGCTGAAAATATGTGCATTCTGCAACATGGAATGAAATTGCACAGATGCATGTTTCGTGACATGCATACATATGGACTTTGCATGTTCATGTACAGATAGTATCTTTATATAAATCTGATCCCTCTTTCGGGTCAGCGACGTAACCAAAACGTATTGCCTTAACATCTGTAAATTACGTTCACTGTACAAATTGGTTGTTATTGTATATTAAAAATGTCAAAATAAGAGAGATTAGCGAGAATGCATATCGAAAGAAGTTGGCAAAAGGATTCGAGGGGAATAGAAGGTTGGGAAAATTATGGTCCGAGTCTCTGAGATGTGCTATGCTCAAGATTTCTTTCCTCTTTTTACTGAACGAGCATGGCCATATTGACATTGTGAAATGTATTTTAGACGATTCATTTCTCTAAAAGAGAACATTTACGAACAGCGTTCACATATTCATAAATTAGCACACTGCACTTCAAAAACATGATAATCTTTTTGTTTTTTGCAGACTTATATCGAGCCAGTTACTGGAAGGCAGTTCCGTTCTCTAGTAGCAGTTGAGAGATACCTAACAGAAGCAAATGAAGAAGTTCCACTCAAGGCATTGATGCCTGCTACCAAGTCTAGTGTATGCTTTTTTTTTCTTTTTCCAATTACTGATCAAACGAATGTTTATTGATCCGCTCCTCTGCGGTCCTTAACCTTGTCCAGTATTGTATTTCAGATATCGAGTGGCTCTTGCCATCAGAAGACAAAAAGTTCGGCTGAGAGCGAGCCCCAGAATGTTGGTTCTAGTTCTCTGAAAAGAAATATTTCCGGTGAGAATGATAGACCCTCTGAGCTCAATTTTGGCAGGCCACCGGCAAAAGTTAAATGGGTCCTCCGTGGTCCTGGAGGGAATATGTGGAACCCCGTCATTGATGATTCTAAGGTCCCGGATTCTGTAAAGCAGAGCTGGTCCGAGAGTTTCAAATCATCCCTCTCTGGTGGAAATATTAGTGCACCAATTCTATAACTTATAACTGTTCTGCTAAGTGGAACTTCTGTATCATTTTGTTTGTTTATTTACTTCAGATGCTGTCCCCACAGTTTGAGGGATCCTTTTTTCTTGGAGGTTTATAAATAGTGATCAACTCGCAAGTCTTTTGACGTAAACCATGCAGTGCCGATGAGCATAGGCCTCAGAAATCTCTCAGTGAAGAGCAAACCAAGATTTGGAGGCCCTTCTCCAAACACGAACCCAAAAATCAAACAAGTAGTAGCGAAATGATAATGTAAACACGAACATAAAATTTCAGAGTACTGTTGAATTTAACGATTGAATGTATGCTAAAAAAACTCATGTGAATTTAACATGAAGATCTAAGCTACTTAAAATGTATCGTGTAGGAGACAATGATTCATAATTTCATAATACGGTTGAGTGTAATCAGGTTACAATGTGAAGGTCGAACTAATGAGTGTGCCTCAAATTCACATCAAATTTAAGTCAAGTGACTATATTCTTTTACGTACCAACAATAGTGCTACTATAAGCCATACTGAGGCTGTGAATCAGAATGCAATGAGTTCAAAAGGAAGACTATCTACTAATGCAATTCAACACTTACAAGTCAAGTGACTTAAATAAATAAATCAAGTATAATCATTTTCCAATAAAATTGGAAAATTGTCCAAATAATTGTTATGAAACTGGAATCATTCATACTGCATTGCACACTTTGTAGACCGGATTCAACATTTCTCGTTTCTTGGGTTATGCTGGTCCAAGGCGGAGTAAGCTTTTCTACCAGACCCTCAAACAACAAACACATTGCTAATCTGCTGAAGTGACTGCTCAGTCACAGTGATGAAGGGGGAATCGTCAGAGTCGGAGCCGATTCCGCTGCTAACAATGAGGCCAGGGGAAGAAGGAGAAGAACCCAGAAGCAGTGGCAGCAAAAGGCAATTGCAATTGGTCACCCCCTCACGGTCATTCAAACTTCCCGATGGTTGGCTGGTCGAGGAAAAGCCCCGTCCCCCTAGCTCTTCCCGCCCGGGCCATACACATATCGACAAGGTTCGATCTTTCTCTCTCTTCACTCTCTATTTCTCTCTCTAAGCTGGTTCGAATTGCAAATGAATGTACAATGTATATCCTTTGCATCCATGGATCATGGCTGGATGGATGTATGAATGTATGATTTTTTGTGGTTTTTTGTAATTTGGGGTTTTTGCAGGGTTTTGACTGGCATTAAAATTCATATGCTTTCCAGCATTTATGAGATTCTGGGATGTTTTTTAGTTATGGGTTTTTGGGCAATTTGCATTGCAGAGTGAAAATTTGGAAAAAATAGTGAATTGATCTTGTCAAACTTTTATATTTTTGTACAAAATCTGGGTTTTGGCAAAAACCCAGTAATTGTTTTCCCCCCTTTTTCTGTTGTACATGTTTACTATTTCACCGCTGCCTGCTGGCAGTTGACATTTCAATTGGTACATTTTGATGATCTTATTTTGTTATGAATCGAATTTTGGATTATGAAAGTCTAACCAGTGTGTTCTTGTAAAGAAGCTGCCAATCTCGTCCGGAAAGCATAATGCTTGAGCGATAATAATGGTTTATGCTACACCTCCCACATTGGGTTTATAGGCCACCCAGAACAATGTCTTAGTAGCCATTTTGCACTTCTATGATGGATTCTATAAGTTTTTTTGACATTAAATTTTATGTTACAGTTATTATGATAATGGAGAATGTCCCTGCAGTTTTAGAATTTCAGTTCTCCTATAAATGAATCGTATAAATCTACTCCTACCACACTACTGAACTGTACTAAGTCGTTTTGTGAAAATTCACTAGCAAGTTTTTCCTTTTCAGAAGTTCTTCTAAATCTGGTGCGGCCAGGTCTCAGACCTTTTATTTAGTTTTGCAGTATTACTATGAGCCTGGCACGGGACTGAAGTTTCGTTCACTGGCAGCTGTTCAGAGATACCTAACAGAAGGGCAAATCGAACAACATTCCAGAAGATCAAAACCAGGCAATGAGTGTACTGTGAGTTCCAGGATTTACAGTTATTCATAATAATTAAACTTTCTCATCCCACTCTAAGAGTTAGAGTGGGAAGAGAAATTTAGAAACAAAGGAAACATATGTTATGCTTAGTTCTTTACCCACTTAAATCCTCTGCACTAATTATACAAAATCTCTATACCTTTGGATTCTCGTCACATGGTTTAGTTGAGGGTCCACTAGATTGAGGTAACATAATTGTCAAAGTGATTGTTTTTTTAAAAAATTTCTTTGTTCGGTTACTATACTCTTCATTATTATTCCAGAACTTATGCAGTTGTTCTTATATATTTGAAGACGTAATAAAATTACAATCTAGTGGAACCGTTTGAAAAAGATAACCATGATGGAGTTACAATAAATGAATGTTACAAGTATCTCTGGTCACTGTTACGGCAGTCCGAGTTGAAGAAGAAAAGCTTGTGATGCGTAAAATATAAGGGCAAAATCCTTATTGATAGTGTCAATCTGCAGGTGCTGATTACACCACGCACCAGGAGGACCAGTTCATCCTTTGTACTACCTGATGGTTGGGAAGTTGAGGAGAAGCCACGGAGCAATATTAATTATTCTGGTTTCGTAGACAGGGTACTTGTTCTTTTTCATTAAAGTTTTGGTGGTTTTTTTCTCTTCTATGTTGTAGAAACTAGAAAGGGTTTATCTAGCCTGTACATGCTTCAAGTGCTTGCATTCTGCAACATCGACTGAAATTGCAGGGATGCACGTTTCTGGGTCATCTGTGCATATGCACTTTGTATATTTACATGTATATATGTTATGTTTACTATTTCAAAGGTGATCGCTCTTTTGGGTCACCGACTTCACTGAAACATGTGCATTCTGCAATATAGCTACTTACATTAACTATACAGAATGGTTGTTATTGTATATTAATGGAAAATGTCAAAAGAAGACACATTGACATGTGGGAAAGTTACATGTTAGGTTTGGGACACCGCCATTTTGGCATCCCCGTTTCATCCAAGGCTCTATAACGGATATGCTGTTTTCTTTGTTGAGTTGGCATAACATTTGGCATTTGATAAACTTGTCTTGGCAGACATTTTATATGCTTAGATATAGCTTTCTTTTTATGATCCATCTGTTCTGAAAGAAAGTACACTGCACTCCAGAAACGTAAATAATTTTTCTGGGTGTTGCAGTATTATATTGAGCCAGGGACTAGAAAGCGGTTCCGTTCCTTATTATCTGTTGAGAGGTACCTAACAGAAGCAGATGAAGATGCTCCACTCAAGGCATTGATGCCTGCCAACAAGTCTAGTGTAAGTTCTTCTCCAATTACTGATCAAACAAAAGTTTATCTCCTCCATTAAACTTGACCTTGTCGAGT
Organism: Cotoneaster glaucophyllus; assembly: GCA_036320875.1. Classification (NCBI taxonomy): domain Eukaryota; kingdom Viridiplantae; phylum Streptophyta; class Magnoliopsida; order Rosales; family Rosaceae; genus Cotoneaster; species Cotoneaster glaucophyllus. The sequence goes on from CM070061.1 coordinate 8,148,825, forward strand.
TTTGCTTGTGTTTCAGCTTTCACCTGACCCTGGCTTTCAAAAGATGAACAATTTGGGCGAGATCCTGTCCCAGAAAGTTATTTCTGGTTCTGTTAAGAGAAATCTTTCGGGCGATTATGGTACACCCTCCAATCCCAGCCCACCAGCAAAAGTTAATTGGGTCCTCGGCGGTCCTGGGGGGTGGAACGCCTTCATGGACGACTCTAAGGTCCCGGATTCTGTAAAGCAAAAGTGGTCCGAGACTTTTGTATCATCCGTCTCTGGTGAAAACGTGAGCATACCAAGGTTTTAAGTTATGATTGTTCATCCAAACTCATGTAACATGATGTTTTCCCAGATCCTAACTTCTTAGAGATCTGTAGATGTATGATATAGAGATGTGTTGTAGAATAAAGGAGCAGTTTGTACGTTTAGAAGATTAAGAGAAGGACAATAGCACATTATTCTACTGAGTATTTTACGACATTGAAACGACAATGCCTAAACAATAAAACAATTTGGATCATATCCTCAGAAACTTACTCCGGAAAACCCGGCTTCAGCTCTATAAATTTCAGTATAAAATCATGTCGCGAATACAACTTTAAAACCGAAGACTACTAGTCTTTTGACACCGAACGCTCATCGGAAAACAGAAGAGAAACAGAGTCAAGGTGGCACTGGCATCCTTCCAGACAAGTAGAGAGACAGCTTGTCTCTCAGATGAACGCCGTTTATGTCAACAGTTCCACAAATCTGTTGGCGGTATTCTGAGTCGTGTTTGTGAGACTGAGGCATTTCGTCTTGAACCCCTTTTTCCATATCTATAACAATGTTGTGAAGCAAGCAGCAAACAAGAATGATCCTTGGCAATCTATGTTTGTCAGGTCTCCACATCACTCCTTGAATGATCCTCCACCTATCCTTTAACCTCGCAAATGCTCTCTGCGCTACCTTCTGCGTAGCATAATGCCGCTTATTGAACTTAGCTTTCGGCTCTGGGAGTTCTTTCCCTTCATAGGGGATTATGAGATAGGGCAGTAAAGGAAATCCCAAGTCCCCGATTATGTATTCCCGGATATCCAATCCTGTGGAGAGCTCTAACCTTTTCCCATTCAACCTCTCACCTCTCTCACAGAGTTGATAAAAGTTTGAACTCTGAAACACCGACCAGTCCTTCATTTTTCCTGGCCATCCGGTGACTATGTCCCGAAACCTCATGTCAGGATCAACAATGGCTTGCAAGACCATGCTGTGATTCTTCTCTTGGTCGAGCCAGGCATTACTCGTGGGGTCTGAAGCAGGCAAACACATCATGATGTGGGTGGTATCAACGACACCACAACAATTAGGAAAGCCTCGTATTTTCTGAAACTTGGATTTAACTTCTGTCATTTCTGCTTCAGTGGAAGGCCATTGCAGGTGGTGAAGTCCTCTTTCTTCCATGGCTTCAACAAAACGCCAGGTAACTTGAGACACAGTTGAATGGTTCACCCCAAACGAATCACCAATTGTCACCAATGACTCACCAGAGCTCAGTCTTCTTAAGGCTACAGCTACTTGATCGTGCAAAGACAAGGGTTTACCGCTTGTAAACACAAAATGTGCTGACTTAGCCATCATATCTTCACTCACAAGCGAACAGATGTAATCAAAGGTTTTCCTGGAAAGATTAAAAACTGATTCGAACTTGTCTAATACCTTTGACGGAAACTGCACACCTGCAAATAGGATGGGAAAGAAAAGAGGAATTTTACTATTCCATACATGAAGTATTCAAATGCGACTGTAAATGCTTTTATGGGAGTTTTAGACCATCAGAAGTAACAATAATCTCAAACATCAAGATCAAACTATTCAAGCATAAATTTGATCCATCCTGTATGGCACAAGCACAAAATTGAATGGGAACTACGGAGCCAGTACAATCAAAACATGAAATTAATTTGCATCGCTGAATTTGCTCAAAAGTAGTCAACATGACCGTGTATTACATGATATGATTGTTCAACTGTATCAAAACATGAAATTATTTTGCCAACATTTCACAGCAACAATTTTATCATTCATAATAACAATCCAATTGATCATATTCTCAGAAGAAGACTCATACGTTCGACCACTATTCAACCATAATTTCTTGGGGAACTGGTGAAGTCAATGCAGATACAACCCAGCTCTCTACCTCCCACAAGCCACAAGGGCAATTACGTAGTACAAACCACACTTCTGATGAATTACGTTCAATCCCAAAAAATGAGAAAAGGTAAGGATAGTGTCTTCGAGATCGGAATGAGGTTAGTAACATATGAGATTTATCAAATTGAAGGATGTACGCTAAAGGAATCTACAGATACATACATACATATATATTGGCTAATTCATATCATATCGAGGATATTTGCTTCAAGTTTTGATATTCCTGCCGCTATGCAATTGCAAAATCAATCTGCAGCCCCTCCAAATTAACCAACAGTTTCTGAGGTGATGTGAGAAGGAACACACAAATGATTTTGTAATATACCAAAATTAACAAAACAGTTGTTTCACAGTACCCAACTTCAAATAATTCTCTTGTGAATTTAACTAAAATTCCTGCCCCGGAACTGCATATCAAATCAAACCAGACCTAAAAAAGTACTAATTTTTTCTTTTAAGTTCCTTATACCACTAGGGCTGTAATCATTTTGTACCCAAGTCTCTTTACTACCAGCTCAATGCTTATCCACATCTGTAATGCTCAAACTATGACATCCGCATTTCCAAACTTAGAAAATTTTGTATTACATGCGTGTTTTTCTTCAAGCAATGCTATATTGCTATTGTTCAATCATTATCAGTAAAGAACAAAAGTAAAAAATATAGTTAGAATTCACAGAAGCAAACTTCATCATAAAATTCAACTGCTATATCAAAGGTGTTGAATACTTTTTGAGTTCTTGATTGTAGGAGGACCTAGATAACCTTATCCTAGACTTGATAGAATTAATCTTATCCTTCTCAATATTCAACAAGGCAATGAAACCAGAATGTTAGGTCAAAGTCAGATTAGGGATCTTTCTTCATAGTAAATAAACGCATTCGCAATATATCGACGCAGAAGTTGAATAAACACAAACCCAGTTAGAATCAGACACAATTCAATTAACCAGAAGTCGATTAAACATTAAAAGCACATACATAATCAACACAAGATAACTGTTAAAAAAAGCTGAATATAAGACAGCATACCAGAAGTCCATTAAACATTAAAAGCACATACATAAAGCAAAAAAAAGCTATCAAAATACCAGAGAAAATAATACCATTGATTCTCCTGGAGAATTCATCCCACCAATCCACAGGACCTTCCTTCTCTGATGACCCGGAACCAGAAGCATTCTCCTCACCCTTGTTCTCAGCCTTCTTTCTCTTCCTAATCCCCCTCACAGGACCCATCAGCGCACAGCCCACAACAACTAAATCGAATCAAAACCCAGAAACCCTCCAGCTCCAAACGACAAGACCAACACAAACCCTGATACAGTTAATAAAAGAATCAAAAACCCATTTGCAATGATACAATATATGTGCCGAATAACAAGCAGAGAGGGCAAGAGAGATCAACAGACAATGAGCAAAAGCAGCGACATGCAAAAGTGCTTTTGAATAGCTGTTGCTACTCGCAGTGTGTGTTTTCAACGGATGTTCGAAACGTGCAGGAAAAATAGGGAGCTTTGATGAAATAAACAGAAGAAGCTACAAGTGATAGAAAAATCCAAACTTTGACATGTGGGGTTTGTGTTTGTTCAAGACAATGTGGCAAGACAAGTGAGAAACATGGACATTGCTGCTGTGGCTACAGAATATATATCTATACATATATATATATACCAACAGTATAAATACAGAGAGTTTAGATGGGTGAAGAGAGGGGGGGAGAGAGAGAGAGGGAGTACTTTACAGAGGTTTTGTGCTAAAATTGCTTGGAGACTGCCTTCAAATTTTGACAAACGATGGGAAACCAGAAAGCAAATTTTATCATGGGTTCCGATTTATAGGGTCGGATGAACAAATTGAGGGTCAAGTTACAACGTGGAATGACCAATATGCCATGAACTCCTAGTCGTGGCCAAATTCCTAGATTTGGTAAAAGAAGTGTAAATTCTGTTAACATGGAAAGGTGGATATTTTACACCCTCCCCACCACTACCCTTTTCTTTGTACTAGGATTCTCTCCTCGTTTTTCATCATCTCCTCACATTTTTTATTTTGTCTTTTTTTTTTATAAAAAATTAATATAAGATGTTGACGTGGTTTAACTGTGACCATTCAAATAGGAAGAGGAGGGAAAAAAAAAAAAGAATCCTTCTCCCTTTTCCTTCTTTCACCCTTTTCATAACAAGACGCATAAATGCCTACATAGAGATCAAAAGGTCATAGTTTCAACTTTTGTGAAGGATAAATTTGTCATCAAATTACTATAAATAGCCCATTATATGGCATAGTCTAAATCCTCGTCCCATGTGTATTAAAAAATTTATAAAAAAAACTACAAAATGAAATTATTTTCATTTAGTGAAAATATTTTTTCGACGGCGAGTCTTGGCACAATAGAAAGATTGTTCTTTTGTGATTAAAATATCTGAGTTCAAGTTGTGAAAACAACTTCTTTACAAAGCAAGAGTAAGACTTCTTACAATAAACGTTCTCTCCCCCCTCCCCGACGACCCTAACAAAGTAGGAAGGTTTGTTGGTTTGATGTCGTCTTTTTTAGTAAAAATATTTTTTCAACGTGCATGAAAGAATGGAAATTTGGTTTAGGTCAATAAATATTTTTATACAAGCACAATCCAATGAAAATAATTCTCCTCTTCAACTAAAGTTTTATAAAAAGAAAACTAATGAAAAGGGCTTGAAAACTTTGATTTTTAACGATAAAGACAAAATAAAGGGTAAAGTGAATAGTACCAGATTTGACTTTTTAGTGTAAAAATGTGGTTTTTCGTTGAAGTGAACAGTACCACGGACTTTTCGTTAAAACTTCTTTTTATAAAAGCAATTTTCTTCTCCAACAATACTACTTGCTAGAATTTCCGTAGATTGACTTCTCCTTAAAACCACAAAGTGTTGATTGAAGCAATCTTAATATTGAAAATATTTTGACCTCGAACAAATTACGAGTCTGTTTAATTTTGCGTAGTATCAGCAGTATGGTCTAGCGAACTCCAATAATAATAAGTTTTATAATAATTTTCTGTTGATCCGTAATGTAACTTAGCCCAAATCCAAACCTCACCTTTTTATATAGGTATCATAGAATATCTATTTAGCTTTTGTATTATTTGTTTACTATATTTTTTTTCTTCTATCTATCACTCGTGCAATACTTCGTCCTTTGAACTGTACAATTTACATCAAAGGGACGAGAATTTTTAAAATACATACACGTATTGCATGCTATCACCAATGGAAACCAGCCGTTAAGATATGTCTATTGTTTGAAATTTTTTCGAGACGGTCGATATTTTAGTTGAAATATTGAAAAAACTAGAGAAAGATATGGAAAGGAACTTCACTCCTACTGGAGAAACTCTTGAATTTCAGCTAAACTCGACATATTTGGTTAATATTTTTGACATATCTATTAAATATTGACAAACTACCATATGACGCTGCATAAAGTTTCATTTTAATTTTTCACATTTTTGAGGAAATTTTAATCATTCTCATCGAAGGCAACTGGTATCGATATCGGTATATCCATCGATATTTCCACAAATTTACATATCAATATTTCCACTGATATTGATAACATTAGGGGCATCCAACTGCTAAAGAATAGTGACAGGACAAATTAGCTAAAAACCGTAAACAAGTCTAACTCTTTCTTTCTCCTCTCTCTCACCTTCTCTCTTCTTCTCTGCTTTGCCATTTTCCCAGCAAGCGTGTACTCGTCTGCGAGCACGGTGGTAGCACATGTGGCAGTTGTGATTGTGGTGGTGGCAGTGTGGAGGTTGTGATTGTTGTGGTGGCGGCTGCAGTGGTAACAACTATGATGATGTTAACGACAACGATAGTGATGGTAATGGTGTTCAGGAAGCTTATATGAAGACGTTTCTCTAATTCGTTACTTTTTTAAGCCATTTTTTTTTATTTTGCAGTCCTAAGTATTTTTTTTTTCATGGATTTCTTCATGGGAGGAGAATAGAATAAGTTTTTAGAGGTACCTCTTCACTCGTTTTTGATTTAGAATCCCTTACAGTTTTTCTATATCATTTAGATTAAACATCTATGTCTTTTTAAAATTTGATTAAAGTGCTTTGACCAATAATCACCTCAAACTAAATTACATTTCATTATTATATCTTTTAAAATTAAAATAATTTTTGAATTTATCCTTTTATCAGCATGATGCACTTTTCCTTATTTAGTGAAGATATTAGTAATTAAACTATATTTTCTCTTCTTCCAGATATGTTTTTTTCGATCACAATTTTTTTTTATGCAAACATTTAATATTATTTCTTTTTTCAAATGGTTTTTTTTTATCAAATAGTTGGTGATCAACATAAAAACTCCGTGTAATTTTTCAATTTTTTTGTGAAATTATATATTTTTTTGCTGTTTTTTTAAGTATAGTTGTTGACGAATTATTATTAGGTACAATACATTACGTATATATTATCTGCGGGTACGTTTGAATTTACAAAAATCATTAATTGGTACGTTTATTTGTAATTTTGGTACGTTTGATTTGATACATATTGTTAATATTGGTACATTATTTTTATTTTGGTACGTTTTATTTTGTACACATTGTGTATTGGTACGTTTATATTATTCTCAATCATTTTTTCTCTTAACGTACTAAAAGAAAAACTTATTTCGGTACATTTGATTTTGTGGGATTTAAAAATATTTTAAACTATTTTGGAAATAAAATATCTTAAATCGTAGATAATTATTGCTAAATTGTAGCATTATTATGAAAATAAATTGAATCTAACCAACTTTTTTTTTTTACAATTATCTCTAACGGATGAGAATGTAATTAAAGGGCTAGATTATAGGAAATTTGTTACAATATAATGTGCATATAGCACCAAAATTATGACAAAAAAAAGTTTAATCAAATCACTAAAATGCATGAATGTTTAATCTAAAAAATTCAAAAATGAGGCGCCTATATCAAAAGATACTCTTTTTTTTTCACAACGAGCTTGCAATTAATTTATTTCTCCACCTCATTTGCGTAAATATATAATACTATAAAAATAGTAGCCACTCAATACTATTGTGTGATGATATTCCTATTCATTTGTAAGCAAGATGTCTTAGATTTGAATCTCGTGGATGACGAATTCGATACCAAATTAGGTTTGTCTATTGTGTGGCTTAATCGAACTTCCATTTCCTATAATATAAAATACTACAAAAATAGTAAGCAAGCTAAGTTATTTTGTTTTTGGGTTTTTGCTTTTTTGTTTTTTTTTTTTGGAAACAGTTTTTGGGTTTTTGTCGAAACTGATGCAATTGTCTTTGTTCTCAAGGATGGAAGGAAGAAGCAGCTTGTAAGCCTAACCTCGTCATTTAATTCCATCCTCCATGAACAATATTTCGATGACACAATCAATGGGTAATTGGTCATATTCTTACTGATTAACCGAGCGATGCTTTGGAGGATGCTGGCGACGACAATGGCTTCTTCTTCTTCTTTGAAGGTTGGTTACGGCATCGCCAGCAGACTCAGAGTGAGAGGTATTCGGCCTGTGTCTTGTCTTCTTCTTCAGTACTCTACTCTTTTTCTGTTCCCAAAAGGTTACTTGGCTCCGTTTCACTGTCGACCTTGTTATCCAACCAAACCTACAAGCCCCCATTTGCATCGGCCTGTCAAAGTCACTAATCTTGAGGATGCACTCCATGTGTTCGACGAAATGCTTCAAACGCGTCCTCTGTCGTCCGTTATCCGATTCAATCAAGTCTTGACTCAAGTCGCCAAATTGAAACATTATGCGACAGTCATCGTGTTGAATGATCAAATGGGTCTGTTGGGAATTGGTCCTAATGCTTACACTCTAACCATTATCATTAATTGCTTTTCTCATTTGAACCAAATGGGGTTTGGTTTGTCTGTCTTGGGAAAATTCTTCAAACTTGGTTTTGAACCTGATGTCACGACATTCACCACTCTAATCAACGGATTCCTTGTTCAGAATAGAGAGGCTGAAGCTGTCGGGATTCTGAATAAAATGATGGAGAGTGGTACTTGTAAGCCCAATGTGGTTACTTTCGGCACACTAATAAAGGGCCTTTGCATGAAAGGTAACAACACTGAAGCTATTCAACTACTTAGGAAAATGGAAAAGGTTGCAAGCCTGACATAGTTGTCTATAGCACGATCATCGACAGTCTTTGTAAGGACTTGTTGATGCGATGAACCTTTTCTCTGAAATGATGAGTAAAGGTATTGACCCCGACGTCATTACCTATACTTCTTTGATTCATGGAGTAGGCAAATTAGGGGAGTGGAGAGAAGCTGCGAGACTGTTTAATGAAATGGTGAGCAAAGGTATATTTCCAAATCTGCACACCTTCAATGTCTTGGTAGACAGCCGTTGTAAAGAGGGCTTGGTCGGGGAAGCAAAAAGCATTGTCGAAATGATGACTCAAAGAGGTATTGAGCCTGACACGGTTACTTATAATTCTCTCATGGATGGTTATTGCTTGCGTGGGGAAATGGACGAGGCAAAAAAGGTTTTGGAACTGATGCTTTTTAAGGAAATGTCTAGTAGCAGAGTTGTTCCAAATGTCATTACTTATGGCACTCTCATGGACGGTTTTTGCAAAGTAGGGAGAATACAGGATGCACAAAAGTTGTTCACTCAGATGCAAGCTTGTGGGCATCTTCCAAATGTTCCCACTTGTAATATTTTACTGGATGGCCTTTGTAAAAACCAAGAACTCCCAATGGCATTGAAACTTTTTCGAGAGATGGTGGATAAAAAGTTGGATCCAGATATTCAGACTTACAATATTCTCATCCAAGGTTTGTGCATAGCTGGAAAAGTTGAATATGCAAGGGATCTCTTCTGCAGTTTATCGTCAAGAGGTCTTCAACCTGATATCAGGACGTATAACATAATGATTGGTGGATTTTGTAACGGAGGGCTAACAAGCGAAGCGAAAAAGTTACTTAAAGAAATGGAAGAGAAAGGCTGTTCTCCAGATGATTGGACGTATAACTTAATCATCCGAGGTTTTTTCAATAACAATGAGCCATCAGAAGCGATGGGGCTTATTCAACAAATGGTGGGAAAGGGTTTTGCTGCAGACGCTTCAACTGCGGAATTGGTATTTGATTTGCTGTCTAAAGATAAAATAGATCCTGCTTTGTTGCCATTGATAGAAAGATCGTAATGAAATTAATTTCTATCTTGGAAAGTTGAAACAGATCCTTGTAATGATCACATTTAATTTTGAAACTGTTGCATATTCAATACCTTAAATGCATTATATATGTTATTAGTTTAATCCATTATTTGATAGAGAAATTTGTCTGTTACTATTATGAGATTGTGAAATATGTTTGAGTAGCATGGTATTGTTGATATGGTCAGATTAAATGCAATACTGCAACCCGTAAACATTTATATGCTATATTATATAATTTGTATTTGAGCTGAGTCTTGAATGTTGAAGGCGACTTGCCAAATAAAATTATTGAGTTAGTGTTCTTCAAGTCACTCTGTGGACGCCAATGATGCTGATCTGGGAATAAATTTTGGTGTGTGACCTTCTCTTGGATAAGTTTTTCCAGGTTATTCCATGATCTCAGCTACATCGTCTATAGAGTCTCTTCTAATTATGTGCATACGTTGTAGCTGAAGAAAATGACCGACCCCCTGCTTCCTTTATTACACTCACGTTAGTGCAGGTGCATAGTGAGAATAAGACTGGTTTTACATTCAAACATGTTCTGCATAGCTTGTTTCTCATCTTGACGGAAGAGAGTAAGGGTATCGCTAGTTTTCTCAATACCAACTGCTTTGCCGGGGATGAAATTCAGCAAACAATGTTGCCAGAAGATGTCTTGTCTTGGATCCTTATGTGAAGGTACATGTTTTGTGTGTTTAATAATATTGTTAACATAGTAAGTTATGATCCCTTTGCACTAAGTGAAACATGAGTAGCTTTGGGCTCATGAGACACATAACATGTGTACTCAGAAAGTTATAATGATTTGACTGTGATATACATATATGATAATGAAGTCCAGGATATGGAAGATCATATTGTTTGCAGATGAAAATGGAGAACATGTGGATCGATTTGAATTCTGGTTACTTGCAGTCCCCAGCCATGAAGCATGAAAATCTGATTCTCAAAATGGCGAAAACGAGCACTTCATGCAAGTATTCAGACCATTTCATCTTACCTTAACTTTATACAGCCGACATCAGGGCTAATACTACACTAGCATATTCAAGTATATGCGTATATTAAATCTCATGCCAGGTGGTACTATTATTTTTTTGTAAACTTTCAGAGAAATCACTTGTCGAGTGTGCTTTTGAGCTTCGAGCAGAGCAAGAGAATGCTGCATCAATTGTCCAATTTATTTGCTAAAATTGCTTTGTATTTTATTTTGCATATTCTTCTTGGATCTCGCTCAAAACTTTGGGTTATTTATTTCTGACCATGGCTGGTTTTCTAGAGCGTGAGGACAAGATTGAAGATGGAAACCGGATACTAGTCCAGAAATTCCAGTCCCAATCTCAGCAGCTTGAAGTCTTGCATTAAACTCTGGCATTTGCAGTGACACAACGAGAACAGCGATTGAAAGATATGGAAGAGGACAGGCAGTCCTTTGTATCCCCGAAGGCAGAGGTAAGATCTTGACATGAGATGATCGTCTTTGCATGCATTTCTGAGATCAAATTGTCTCTGTACAACTTGGTTATTTTTGGCTTGCTTTTCAAGGATACTAAAGAGCTGCGAGGAAGATTAGGAAAGCTTAAAAACACATATGGTTCTGGATTTGGATGGTATAGCTGGGGATCTTGAAGGAAATTCGCAATCAACATTTCTCATCTGAACTCTGAAGTTTCTGCAATCAACGATCTTGTATATTGTTGTGCAGTTCCCCTGCCAAGTGGAAGCATGAAAGACATCACTAAAGCTAAAAACTACCTGATTATAACCAAAGTTAGATTTCAAAATACTTGTTTATTAGCTTGTGCTTTGCAGATTCTGTAAGGTTTTAGCAGTTGCAATTTATCTTTCTTACAAATTAAGGTCGTAACATTGAGATTCATCACTGCTATTGACCCAAAGCTAAATGGTTATCCAAACTTTTATTGTTTTGTACCTCTTGCACTCCTCTTTAGTGAAAATATAAAAAATAAATAAATGAGTTCACGATGACTTTTTGGAGTGCCAATAATAAATTATAATGAAAAAGCTTGATGTTAAAAATGTTAGGGGTTGTGTGATAACCACTTCATTTTTAGATTTCATTGCAATCTTACCAAACAAGATTTTTGTTTTCAGATTTTTAAAATAGTGAAAATAAAAATTAAAAACTATAAAAACGAAATGTATATCAAACAAGTCTTTAAAGAGCCATATATTTCATGTGAGGGACTAAGTAGATATACTCATTTTGTTTGTGAAGAAATGCTCCTAGTTAACTATCCAATAACTGCATGGTCACTCATCCTTAGATTTAATATCAAGAATTGAAACTAGACCATTAAAAACAAATTTATCTATTCTCGGCCCTTGATATCAAATCAAAAGTTGGTGACCAAGAATAATTGGTCACTTGGTCACCTTTACCATCAAACGAGACTGATTGTGAATTTGTGATACTATATTAACGAGGTTACAAAGAGATGGTCATATCATTGATTTGATTATACGCAATCATGTATGCGTCTCTTTCCACGTAGTAAACACATAATTGTACACAATCGCTGATATGCATCAATTGGAAATTGTGATGTTATCTCTAATAATGCCATATATAGAAGCACCTCTATTTTTCTGCATCTTTCCTACACCCAAACCCTCATTTGTCTGCTAATAAAGTACCACAAGCAAATGCCCCATCTCTAACTTTCTTGGAGGAGGAACCATAAACCATTTACCTCTCCAATTTCCAAAACAGAGCTCACGTGGGTGCTAAAAGACGATGCGTTTTGAATACCAAGGACATAATTCTTTCTATTTCCCATGTCCCAACGCCAAAAACTCAAAATAAAGGCATAGACTTTAGCAAACATTGACCCAAATTTAGGAACAAAACTCATTCCCCCACAAACACCACCAAGACGCAGCTATAACTCTTCTGGCTTTTGTAAGATTCCCACGCCCCATGCTTTGTTTCCTCGTCGAAGCTTGCGCCCATTGTGCCGTGAAATGCAATGTGCTACCTAAAACACCGCCCGCCGCGTATTTTGCCTATGCTTGTCGTTATCATTCATTCCGCTATTTTTCGAATTTTAGGGTCTCAATGTTGTCCAATGTACTTTACAACTCTCGGTTGTAAAGTTCAATTGTTCATGTGCGCGTAACTGATTTCTGATTGTTAATGAAATGTGAGCCTGACATGTGTGGGCGGCTGACTGTAGCACAATTCGGCAGCTCATTGACGAACTTCGAGTCGTTTGCTCCCACCTACATGGCTATTTCTACTAGTACTACTACCACCATCACTACTACAGGCGATGTGGTCGATCTCTTTCTTGGTGAGTATCCCCTTGGGTCTCCTGGGAATGCATTTTCCTCTCACTCCATCTTTCTCTGTTTCCTCCAACTGCAGCTGCGCACTCCTGCAAATCCATGCATGATTTAAATCAATTAATCAATAAATTTGCCAAGAAACATTTTCTAATCAATAAGATTAAGGAAAGAAGTCAACTGTGCACCCTCACATTAAACAAATTCTAATTTGACTCTCTAGTAGGTATGAAAGGAGGTCTTGGGTGCGGTCATCGTTGGTGAGTCTCTTCATTTTGTTGTGTGCGGCCCTATGGCCACCTGGTCCAGTCTTCTAGACAACAAGCTTAAATAAGGACACAAAAATGAGAATAACTTGTACAGTACATGTTCATCGTCACATGATGATGTCCTGTGTCAATAACGCAAAACTGTAAAAAAATAACATATTCTTGTATTATTGACACAGGACGTCATGTATTGGCGTACCTGGTCCATACAAGTCTTCCTCCCCAAAAAACCTACTATATTTTTTAGCATATCCCATGAACCGGAGTTGAATGTTCGGCCAAGAGTTCATTAACCAAGTATCTAACAGCTAAAAATTCAGCATATACGATGCTTTGTTGCAAAACTACAAAAACCCTAAAAATAAAAGATAGCATTCTACAGAAAAGTGAGCAAGGCAGGAAGCTGGCTATGTTTCAAATTAGCCGTACGAATATTTCATTCGAAAAACGAAAGCAAACCAAACGGGCTATCAGAGAATCATAAAGTTTCTAACTAGAATCCCGTGAAAGGCAGGGAAAGAGGATAATACAACATTTTCTAGGTGAAACTTCAAATCAACATTTGTACGACATTACCTATTACTGCAGATGCTTCTAAGTTAAAATGCGTGCCTACTTTTACCAAAACCTACATATGTGACTAAAATGAAATTAAAAGAACGAATTAGGACCTAATTAAAACCTTCATATTCAACTCAAATCCTATGCTAATCGGATCTGAATCAACAAGTCAGATCCGAATAAGATTTGAATTCGTTAATCCGATTATAAGTAGATTCGAATCCAGACTAATTTGATCCGAACACGACCCATTTATCGGTCCAGTTTCAGTATAATAACAAGTAGATAAGTCTACTGACTACATAGTTTGCATTTAGGAAGAAAGTTGTCCATGCAATAATTTAGAAGTGACAATTATTAGTGTGTCAACAATAATTAACTAGATGCCATTCATATAGATTATAAGTAGGTGAATCTAATTAATTACACACATAACAAACCGAAAGTTTGAAATTCTATCATTTGGCAAAAAAAGTTACTGTACCACCCTAAACACCAAAAATGCTTCCATAATGTTGACATAGTGTTCCAGAAATACGGCACTGAGTAACTACGACTATTTAGAGTGCTAATAACCATTCCACTACCTCAAATGGACTGATTTTTCAGTGTTTCAGGCATACGGGTCCTATATCAATTTTATCGTAAAAGTAGTTTGAAATTTTTTTATGAGCATCCAACTACTATAATGACACTTGTTTACAAAACTGTGTTCTCAGCACATTGAAAAATTTCTGAACAAATGGAATCGGAATAAACCAAGCAAACAAAATTAAATGAACAAAACATACGTACCGATCTGCATTGTAAGAAGACGACCTCTTCAAAGACGGAACCGCCTCTTTGTTGGTCTCAATTAAGCTCCCGCTAAAATACTCCTTATCTTCCATCTTTACCCCCGCTAGTTTCGAAATTACCGTCTCGGTCCCAGCATGATTTTCGGCTACGCCACGACGCAGCCTAGGCTTGTAATGCCCAGTCAGCGAGAGCCCCTGCTCCCTCACCGCCGTGGATCCGCAGTCTCTGAACGAGGTCGAGCCGCACGATATCAACTGCATCAGGACCGTCGACGCTTTTAACTTGCCAGTTGGACAGACCTCAGCCGTCCGGTTCACAGCCTCCTTGCTCACCCCGTCCGCGCAGAGCACCAGCCGTCCATCCGCCTTCATCAGTGACTCGAGAGTTTCGGGGCTCGAATCCGACGGCGGAGGCGAAATCTCGTCCCGGCTCAGCTCCGTACCGTGGCTCTGAATCTGAATCACCTCCCGTTGACTTTGACCTTGACCTTGACCTTTCTCGTCGTGCTCCTCTCGAACGCGTCGTCGGTGCCGTTTGTCATCGGTTTGAGTCGACGCGTCGGCGGCGGCTTTACCGGTGGACTCGCCGACCGACTCGGTCTTGTACACTTTGTACTCGTTCAAGTCGATCGAGCTCCACGACTGGTTTCGCCGGCGCGAAATCACAGGAGAGTCGAAATCGTCGCCGGACTTCAGCGCCTCCGGCGGCGGTCTCAGGGACCTCGACGACGCTGTCTCGAGAGCCAGATGGTTCAGCGGCGGGTCAAGGAGCTCCGACCCCTTGAGCACGTACTCGTGGCCGTGCGACGGGTATATCAAGTCGTTCTCCGTCAAATCGTGCCAAACGAAGCCGGTTCTGTAGCTCCTGCAATTTCAATTCCAATGAAGTCAGAAGATCAGACGGTTGAAAAAATCAGTAATTGGATCAGACGGTTTGAGAAGCCAGCTCGCACCGTTTGGAAGACCAGGAGTACATCAAAGCCATGCCTTTGCCACGTAGCAAGTTTAACCGGTTGATAACATCTGAGGAAAGAAACGCACAAACTAAATTCATCTGATTTGGGCCTGTTTGGTTGCCGAGAAAGTGGAGAGAAAATAAACTCTTACCTCTGAGAAAGAGGCCACGGGGAGAGGAGAGAGGGACTTCCATGAAGTGAGGGTGCTCGAGCTGGCCGTTCATGGTGAGGTAGTAAACCACAGGGACTTTTCTGGGAGTGAAAGGGAGACTGGGACCGGTCTGGGCAGGACTAATCCGGTCCGGGCTGGTTTCTGAGTCCCGCCATTTACTGGGGATTTGGAGGTGGGAGGGTCTGCCGCTGGAAGTGACAGCCATGGCTGATGGCTCTGTAGAAAGTCAGAGAATAGCTGTTTGGTTACCGAGAAAATTGTGTGGGGTGGGGGGAGAAAAAGTGCGGGAAAATGGCAGGTGGGAGAAAATTTAGGAGAGGAAGGTAATGGGAGGGAAGAATTTTCATATACCGAGGAATTGGGGGACGTGTAAATAAGGAAATTGGAGATTTTGGAGGTACATATTATTCAACATGGGGATGCGGCAGACAAACGCTACCAAACAAATGAGGGCCGTTTCATACTTCAGAACCTTGGCAACACGAATCCGGATACTTGCCGGATCCTCATCAAGATGATCAGGAGAGGATCCTGTTGGTGGCAACACCTACACTTTCATTGTAAATTCTTAGTTTTTAGTTCTTGACAAACAAATCATATTATAACTAGTCTATTGCGAAATTAAGCTCACACACTCCTTTTTTCAGGATAGATAATATCGTTTTTTTTTTAATTATTCACAAACAAAAAAAATTTCCTTTTAAATTTTTCGATCCAATGGGTAATAATATCAATGATATTAAATTATTATTCACCTCAAGCCTTAGTTTGTGCTTAGATATCTTGAATGATCGATCATATAATTACTTTTTATATAATTAGATCAATTATTAGATTTTCTTGTAACTTTGAAATATTTTTACCACTTTTCTTGTGACTCTGAGATATTTTTAGGAAATTTTAACGAAACACTTCTGCTACTGTTTACTTTTAACGAAAATGAAATTTTTACTCCAAAAAGTCACTCCTAATACTATTCACTTACAACCAGTGTTCTAAAAAAGGGCCTAAGCGCTAGGCGGGTTGGAACCGAGGTGATTTTGTGCAAAACATCAGGAAAAATGGGGTTGGCTCTAGGCGATGTTAGGCGGCTGGGCGGTTTTTATTTTTTTTATTTTTTTTATTTTTTTTACTTTATACCTTGAAATTTTGTTAATTTTATAGAATAGGTGTGTTGTGTATCAACTTAAATTCCGGGATGCTAAAGATAAGTATCTTACATTACTATATTTCCTTATTTTCCTCCTATTTTCCATTTTATGTTGTTTTAAATTTTGAACTTGTTGTACATGTGTGATGATACTCCTCACTATGGTTATATGACATATATGCTTAATGTGTTTTTAAATTTTGGACTTGTTGGATATTCTTTTTGCATTTTATCATACAAGTATAATTTTTTATAAGTGTCAATATGCACTTATTTACAAAGACATACAAGAAATTTACCTAAATCCGCCTAGACCCTGCCTAGCTGCCTAGGCGTTAGGGGCCAGTCCGCCGCCCAACTAGCGTCTAGTGTTTTTTAGAACTTTGCTTACAACACTTTTTTTATTAAAACTAAAAGTTTTCAAGTCATTTTCATTAGCTTTCCTATATTTTTAATGTGTATTTGGTGGTAACCGGCAATCGAAATCATAATTCAAATCTAACTAGTTTTAAACTAATAACTCAGAGTAGGACACTTAATTTAGGCACTTCGATGTTAATTTTTCTTTTAACAAGCGATATTATCTACATTAAAGGAAATGAGGTAGGTTTAATCACACAAAGGGCTAGTAATAATTTGGTTCAAATTCATCTTTAACGAGAATCGAACCTAAGATCTCTTACTTATAAGTGAAGAAGAATAATACTACACCATAGTACTAAGTAACGTACTTCAATGTTATCTGAAGAAAATGACAACGACTTCCTCAATTTGCTTTGTTGAACGTAGGCGTATATGATTTGTTTGAGGTACTCCTAATTTCATCCAAGAAGCTCTTAAAGAGAATATTATCAGTTGAGAGATAGGTTTTATAACCATACTATTCATCTAATCATATCCATTCGTAAATTTTTTTATTTTCATCATTGTCAAAGTTCGAGGACTAAAATTAGCACCTCATATCACGTTGCAGTGCAAACTATTCACTCACTGAGTGTATCATCTAATCATCATAAAATTGAAAATCCTAATAATTTCAAGGATCAATGATGGACCAACTTTATGCAACTGATGCAATCCCCCAAGAAATTTTTCTTCAATAAAAATCTACTGCAATTAGATATTTAATTTTTTTTTCTTAAAAAGATAATTAGTTGATGACTTCGCCACAATAGTTTGTTCTTTTGAAAACCATCGTGTGATTCACCAACCTAAAAAAATCAAACATAAAACATGCTGTATAAAATACAGATCTGAAATTCATTTTCAATCAGTGAATCATGTGTTATTAAACAAAAAACTTTCTCACAAAATTCAAAACCACGGTAGGTTGACTTATTTGTTTAATTGTCGTTTATTACTTTGGTCTTGTACCACCTAAGTTTGACAACAAACCCTGACTGCGTTTTCAACGCCCATTCCGCAAGTTTGAAAACTATCTAGAAAACAAGTGGACCCAGTGCTGACGTGGCCTCATCTCCTTAACCCAATTCGTTGACAAATATTTCCAATTTCAAAATAATTTCTTAAATCCCATCACATCACATAAGGTGGCACATACCCATAAATCATGGGAGCGTTGATGGATTGGACAGCTCTGATTTGAGGTTTCAGGGCACGTGGACGTACCAGATCCAAAGAGACTACATCCGAAATCGTACAGACGATCTGGGAGATATGCAGTGAAATCTTTAGATGGGCTGTTCTGTCATCCTCCTTCCCTTGGTCTTCTCAGGTACGTACACGTCGTCGTACTGGTGTACGTTTGAGTAGGGTGGCCCGGGCCCAAATTTGGAGGAATCGGCTCCTATCCGTTTTAAAATGTAATGGGCCGGACCAGTTCAAGACGGGTTCACGCTTCCTATTCCTTATTTTTTTTTATTTTTTTTTTCCGTCAATACGGAAGGGGATGATGTCATTCAAGTCGTTTTCCTCTTTCCTCCGCGACAACCCAGATGCAACTCAGACCATTCAAGCCTTCTTCCTTAGTTGTTAGGGAGAGAGGAGAAGACGATAAAATCAGAACCATAAAAAAAAAAAAACAAAAAAACCCAACCAACACAAAATTAGAACCATAAAAAAAGGGAACTTTAACGAAAAGCTCATGGTACTGTTCACTTTAACGAAAAACTACATTTTAGACTAAAAAGTTAATCCTGATACTATTCATTTTACCCTTTATTTTGTCCTTATCGTTAAAACTCAAAGTTTTCAAGCCATTTTCATTAGTTTTCCTTAAAAAAAAAAAAAACCCCAGAAAAGACGAGTCAAGGAGAGAGGAGAAAAAGAGTCAAGGAGAGGGAGAGTGGACTACTCCATAAGAAACCCATCAGCGCAACGCCGATGAACTAGTCGGCGGCCATGGGTGTCTATTCTAGGCCTGGATCGTGGCAATAAGGTAGTTGATCGTGTCAAGAATTCCACATAATCAACCGAGTCAGACTAGATTGGGTGGTCAACAACCGAGATATGACGGCTTAGCAAAGTTCAGCGAGAGCTCGAGGGCGGCGCAATCATGGTGGTCGTGACGACGGTGATGGTCTGGGTGACTTCTGTGACTGTGATGTCGTCGAGGAGGAGAATATTGGTGATTGTTGATGGTGGTCGCAATTAGCCGAAAAGAAGGTGATGGATGGCTGTTGTCGAGAACTCAACGCAAGCTCGAGTGTGAATGAATGGGAAAAAGGAGATTGATGAAAGTCTCTGAGATAAAGGGAAAAAACGTTGGAGAGTTTTGGATTTAATTAAATCATATTAATCCAATCCATTATCCCATGCTACAAACGGGCCGAGTTTGGACCCATTCTTTCTTATTTTTGGACCCACCCCGCCTCGTTTTGTGTTTCAAATTTTTGGACCTGCCCCGACCTAAGGTTCCAGGACCCATTTGCCCACCCTTACGTTTGAAAGTAGGGAAATCGTGTGCGCTCCAACCTCTCCGAAGACAAATTAAACTCGGGGTCCGTTTTACTTTGTGGATCAAAATTTTGGGTTTGGATAGCGATTACAACGGGTAATTTAAGTCCAAGTTATCAGCAAAATAGTCTATTTGATAATAAATTCCTTTTTAATGTTAAGTTTAATATATATTTTTTTTAACTGAAAACCGAAATCTTCTTTTGTACAGATGAGAATGCAAACTCCACCGATGTGATTCTTAAATCCCTTATTATAGAACCATGAGAAGATTTAACCTTTGCACTTTCTGTAACTCAGTATAGGCTTGAGAACCAAAGAAATGTTTAACAAATCCTAAACATTAGCCATCTCAGACGTATTGATATCAATGGTGAGTCATTACTTTGATAAATCATTTATTTGGAGATTAGATGCAGGACAGGCTCTGGTCACTCAAGTTCCAAGTCCTGCCCTGCAATATATTTATTGAAAGATTACTTGGAATCTCTGAGATGATGTGTTCCCTTGCGATGCTTCATATGGCAAGCGTATTAGAAGATGAAAAACTGCAGACTTGGAGAAGAAGCAGCAGCTTTAGGAGAGGAGAAAATCGAAATAGTTCATATAAAAGAACCCCTCACTAAAGAAGAAAACAATTCTTTGGGCCATACAAAGCTTCCCTATTTTCTCCTCAATTAAAGGCCCAGGTCCAACAATCTATGTTGGACCGAAGCCCAATTCATCTAAAATATCATTTTCCCCACTCTCAGTCTATCAGACTATCACACGGTCAGAGACTCAGACAGAGACACCATCTTTGAGAAGTGCATGCAGTTGCAAGGGCTTTTTACATACTCTTGTGGAAACAGCAGCTCTGTACCAACCTTATGATGCTCACGCCACAATCATCTAAAAACAAATTAAAAGATGCCTTCCTTTTTTTAGCTTCAATTTTTTTTTTTCAAAAAATTGGGATTAGTTGTGGGATCCATTTCATATCAAACTTCAACAATTCGAACCGTCTATATTGACAATCTCGATTCATAGATAACCTTGCAAAAATTCAATTCAATTCGAAATCATTTGCCCATATAATTGTCACGATGAAATTTCGATGTTTCTTAGAAAATAGTGTTCGTCAATTTCTTTGAACTTAATTAGACGCCTCAAATACATTTGATTTGGCTAATATTTTACAATGATGAACTATGGGGGTGTAACTTACAAAATAAACAGTTCGGTTCGTTGAATTTAAACGTGGTGTGAGCCACACAACTAATTCCTATGTTAATATATAGGGGCTAATCTGAGATATGTTGGGGAACAGAGCATGAGCCCAGTTGATAATAATGTGGAAGTGGTTGGGGCTCCTTACGAGCCCAGGGAAGTGGGGTTATTCTACAGGAAATTGGTGCTGAGCCCAGTTACCCTATGAGGTGCTCCACCCCTAAGCAACCACTAAAGAACATCTTCGAAGAGTTGGGCCTAAAGAAGAGGAGTGGGAAGAAGGTGACCTCAATTCCTGGCTAAAAAAATTAAAAAGGGTGCATGAAGTAATTGAGGGAAGATAAGTCGGTTTGCTGATTCGTCCCTGAATAAGTTGTAGTCTGATGGGGAGATGAGGTTATTGGCTGAGGGCAATCTCCAAGAGGTCTCGATCACAGAGAACAACAATCTATAGGCGTATATAGATGGTATAACAAAAGTGGACAATGAAGAATTTTTGGTGCGAAGCTCGAGAAATAAGTCCCGGGGAAGTGGCAGCTGGCTTGAAACAGCCACAAAGTCGCCATGAGCTACCTCATTTGGAACTGCCGTGGTCTTGGGTCGAACACGGTGGTTTGAGCTCTACATGGGCTCATTAAAAAGTACAGACCCTATGTGATTTTTCTATCGGAAACTAAGATGAAAAGTCACAGATTAGTTGGGGTTAGAAGAAGAATGGGGTACAATTGTGAGGCTGAGGTTCTTCTTATTGGGGCGGCGGGATGATTATACCTCTGGTGGAATGATCCAATGGAAATCCAAGTGTTATTCTCCTAAAAAAATATAATGCATACGAGGATTAGAGAGGGATGTAATAGTGCGTGGTGTCTAGCTACGTAGGTGTACGAAAATCCTTATCGAGTGGAAAAGCGGGAGTTCTGGAGTTGGCTTTCTCAGGTTCTTGGCCCTTGCACTGACCCGTGGTTTCGTCTCATTCAGGAACAGTTCGATAGGGGTCTAGTGAATGGGAGCTGGCAAGAGAGGAGGCCAAATACCACAGTTATCCATGGCTCGGTGCGGGGCCCCTGATCATTGCTCTGTGATTATTAATTTCGACCCGAGACTTGCAAATGGAAAAAAGATTTTTTGATTTAAAGCTTTCTAGCCAGAAGATGAGGGATGCAGAGAAATTATAGAAAAATGCTGGAGTATCCAATGTGGGGGTGGTTCATTAAGGAAATGGCAGCGGAAGATTGATGCGTGCAGAGGCAACTTAGTGAATTGGAGTAGGAAAAGATTCAAGGAAGGTAGGATAGAGATAGAAGGCATGATAAATAAGTTGGGCTGTTTGCAAGAGAACTGGGAGGAACACCATGAGCTGATTTCAGAACTAACGGGGCTGATTGATAGGCTGGAAGAGAGAGGAAAAATATTGGAAACAAAGGGTGAGGATAAAGTGGCTGCAGAATGGGGATTCGAATACCAAATTCTTTCACCAGACGGTTATTCAACATCGTAGGTTTAATCAGATTGGTAAGCTGCGTGACAATCAAGGGGAGTGGACGGAGAGCCCGGATAGCATTTGGTATGTAGTTCATAACCATTTCTCTTCGTTGTTTACCTCGTGTGGGCATTAAGATTGGGGCTCATTACTTGACTGTCTTGCCCTAATCATTATGGAGGAAATGAATTCCCATTTGTCAAAACCCATCGAGTTAGAGGAGATTCATGAGGCGGTTTTTTAGATGAGGGGTTCTAAGGCCCCTGGACCCGACGAATTTCATGGTGTATTTTTCCACTCTTACTGGGAGATCATTCCGAATGATATAAAAGGTTTTGTCTAGGAATTTACGAGTGGCGGGGTGAGTCATCGGAACCTCAATTCCACCCATATTGTCCTCATTCCGAAGACCCTAAGCCCGGAGTAAATTGGGCAGTTTCATCCTATCAGCCTGTGCAACTTCTCATACAAAGTCTTTTCGAAGATTTTGGCGAATCGACTGAAACCTTGGCTGCCAAATATTATTTCCCCGACACAAAATACTTTTATGGATGGTAAACAAATCCAAGATAACATCGTCATTGCTCACGAGGTTTTCCACTTCCTAAAGCTACGAAATGTGAAAACGAAATGTGAATTTGCCATAAAGATTGATATGAATAAAGCCTACGATTGCATTGAGTGGGATTTTTTGGAGGCGCTAATGGTTCGAATGGGATTTAGTCCATAGTGGATAAATATGGTGATGTGTTACTACAGTTGAGTTTTCAATAATAATCAATGGTCAGCCAAGGAGGAAGTTCAAACCATCTCGGGGCTTGAGACAAGAGGACCCCTTATCGCCTTATTTATTCCTTCTGGTTAGTGAGGTGTTTGATAGACTATTAAGTGAGGCAACTGATCGGGGTTTTTTGGAGGGGATTACACTCAATGCTACTGGGCCTCCTCTATCTCATCTTTTATTCGCTAATGATATGTTGATCTTCCTCCAAGCCATAGCTCAAAACTGCCATAATAATGTCCAGCTCCTCCATGCTTATTGCAGTGAGTCGGGGCATGAGATTAGCAATAAAAAATCCTCACTTTTCTTTGGTTCAAATACCCCACATTCTGTTTGCCACAAGCTGTGCATAATCCTCGATATGCCGCATTCGATGATCCGGGGTTATATTTGGGTATACCTACTGTTTGGGGAAGATTTAAAAATGTTGCTCTTGCTTTCGTCAAAGAACGAGTCTTGGCTAAAATACAGGGGTGGAAACAATCACTTCTATCTCAAGCTAGTCGGGAAATGCTGATTAAAGAGGTAGTCCAAGCTATTCCAGCTTATCTAATGAATTTGTTCCGATTCCCGGACACACTTTGTCGGGAAATTGATTCGACTGTTGCTCGGTTCTGGTGGGGCCAAAAAAAGGGGAACGAAAAATTCATTGGGTGAATTAGGAGACTCTGGGGACGACAAAAAGTAAGGGTGGAATGGGGTTTCAGAATCTCAGTGAATTTAACTTGGCTCTTCTAAGAAAGCAGTGATGGCGTCTAATTAACGAACCCGACTCCATTTGGGCTCAAGTCCTCAAAAGGCGGTATTTCCCTGACAGCTCGTTCATGGAGGCGAAGCCTGGGAGCAGGGCCTCTTGGGCTTGGTAGAGCCTTTTGGGCGGAAAAGAGGTGATTGTTGCGGGCTCACATTGGCAAATTATGGGTGAAGGTCAGACTTTGTTGTGGAAGGATCGTTGGATTCTGTCCTTGATTCAAGGACACCCAACCCTTCTCCACGGCACAACCCTTGATTCTAACCAATTGGTTTCCTCCATAATCTGCCCGGTATCCGAATGTTGGCAAATTAATGATATTAGAAAAGACATTTCGGTAGGTGACCAAGATGCAATCCTTAACACTACTATTGGTGAAGAGGAGAGAAATGATAGAGTTATCTGGCCAGCAATTCGAAGAGGCAGGTATACGATAAAATCAAGATACCACTGGGTTCATAATCACGCACGCCGCAGCCGGTCCCATCAGCCATCTTTGTTAATGTCTATCAATACCTCTATGTGGAAAGCTATTTGGAGGTTGGACTTCTCGCCGAAGATTAAAAATTTCCTTTGAAGGGTCCTTAGTAATATTGTTGCCACCAAACTTGAATTATTTCGAAAACGTTGTGACTCTTCTCCGTCATGCCCTTTCTGCAATCTCATGGAGGAATCGATTGAACATGTGTTGTTACTATGCCCATGGGTGGAAGATGTTTGGTTTGGTGGTCTGTTAGGTTACCGTGTTCAACGACACTCCAGAACTACAGTCCATGCTTGGTTAGAGCAATTGGTGAATGGGGTCGTTGGAAGTACTGATGGTCGAATGTAGTTCTTGGTCCAGGTTGAGTTCACGTGCTAGAATATTTGGAAGTCTTGGTGCAATGCTATTTTTAATCATAAGCTTTCATCTCCTCACCATACCTTACACCCTACCTCTTGTGTTATTGCCTCTTTCTTGAGTGCTCAAACTCTGAGGCCTGGGGGGAATTGTGGTGTTAATACTGATCATGCTTCTGATGTGACGTCGTCCCCTCCACTTGGTGACACTGTAAAGATAAACATGGATGCGAGTTAGATAGCTAATGGTATTCGAGGGTATATTGGAGTGGTGGTGCATGACTCTAATTTTAGGTGTTTGGATGTTCGGAGGAGGGCAATCAGGGTGATAAGTTATGCAGCGGCAGAAGCTCTCGAAGTGCTAGATGGGTGCCTTTTAGCCCAACAACATGGATTCACAAAGATGATTGTGGAATCAGACTCGAATGAGGTAATATCAGTAGAATATCAGTGTGCGCAACGAACAAGATTACAAAATAATAGGAATATTATTAAAAGACAAGAATGCCTGAACGGCTACAAAACCTTACGAGGCTACATTGTGGCTAACTTAGTTCTTAAACTAAATTACAAGCTATATTTATAGAGAACTAAACCTAAGAAACCCTAACTCGGATGGGCTAGGCCCAAATCATAAACTAACAAGCAAAACCCAAATACCAAAATAAACATAAATACTAATATTTTCCAACACCCCGCCCCCCCGCCCCCCCCCCCCCCCCCCCCCCCCCCCGCCCCGCCCCTGAAACTCATGGCGGTACACGACATAAGTTTGCCAACAGATGATGTGGATGCAAGCTTTGTTATGCTAACTTCCCCCCCCCCCCCCCCCCCCGTGAAACTCATGGCGGTACACGACATAAGTTTGCCAACAGATGATGTGGATGCAAGCTTTGTTATGCTAACTTCCGATGCCAATTTCAATACGAAATTCCATTGGTGCAAGTGCAAGATTCCAAATTCCAATGCCAATGCCAATGCCAGTGCAAGATTCCATGCCAGTGCCAGTGCAAGACCAATACCAATGCTAGTGCAAACTTTCTCATTGACAATTGCGAGCTTCCGAACAAACTTGAACAAAAGGCAAAAAATCCAACTTTCGCAATGATTGCTCGAGTGGCCTAAAACCTCTAACTTTTTTCCTTTGCTAGTATGGGCCTCAAACAAGCAACCAATTTTATCTTTTTCTTTTTTTTTCTTCCTTTTTTTTTAATCCCCCTTTTTTTTCTTATTCCTTTTTTATTTTCTCCCTTTCCTTCTTTCCTCCTGTTGGGCCTTTTTTAAATGCATGCAGCAACCAAGTTGAACAAAAGGAAAGGGATTGCAGTAAACAAAACAACTCCAGTGCAACGTCAAAATGCAGGACTTCATATAGGTTGCGACAGATTTGAATCGTAGAAGTTGATGTGGGTACGACCCAAGTCAAGGTGCAAATCGGTGAGATGCAGGTTCACGAAGGGTGCAAATGGTGAATTAGATCAAAGGGTGTAGATGGTGATGGTGTGGTGTGAAGCTGTAGGAGCGGTGATGCAGATGAGGTGTGGGTGCAGTTTCGAACGGGTCATCTTTTGTATGAAGATATGCAGCGAGTTCTGATTCAAAGGGACGGTGACGGTACGGTGCAGATACTCCAGATGCGGTTTAGACTACCAACAACTAATATCGAAATCCAAAAACAAACAAACGGATACGAGCAAACAGAAGCAGATTAAATCCCGAAGGATCAAACCTGCTCTGATACCAAGTTGAAGATCAGAGTGTGCAACGAACAAGATTACAAAATAATAGGAATATTATTAAAAGACAGGAATGCCTGAACGGCTACAAAATCGTAAGAGGCTAGATTGTGGCTAACTTACTTCTTAAACTAAATTACAAGCTATATTTATAGAGAACTAAACCTAAGAAACCCTAACTCGGATGGGCTAGGCCCAAATCATTTACTAAAAAGCAAAACCCAAATACCAAAATAAACATAAATACTAATATTTTCCAACAATATCATGGTTGAATGGGTGTATCGAGAATGACTGTTGGGAGGTTTTCCCTTCTCCGTGCAAGATCCGGCAGTTAAAGGAATCCTTCCATGCATGTGCCTGGTCTTGGGTCCCAAGATAGGCAAATGAAGCGGCCCCCACCTTCGCTCGTGAGAATTCTGAACAAGGACGGTCTCCCTTATCCACACACTAGAAGAAAAAAGCTCATCTATCACGGTGAATGCCCGTGATAAATTGCAATCCACCACGGACATTGTGCCCGTTAGTATTCTGGATGTGATAAAAAGTCTAAGTTTATACCACGGGCTATGCCCGTTGTCAAATGCAATATAACCACGGATTATACCCGTGGTAAATTGAGATATGACATCACGTGCTATGACCGTTGTCGATTACTAATTGACCACACCTAATGCCCGTTATAAATTATTTTCCAAAATTAAAAAAAAAATTATTTAACAAATATATATATATATATATATGTATTTATATATTTTAGTATGGAATAACCAACAAAATTGCATATTTACTACAATATAATAACTACATAAAAAATACTTGATAATATTATAACAAAATTTCAAAATAGTTGAGTTTCCAAATGAATACATAAACAATGGAAGTCATAAAGTACTATCCATGTAGTGCCAAAGTACCATTTTATAGTCTAAGTACGAATTAAAATTACTCTCCAACTCGGATGTACTTTGATGGCCAGGCAATTGTTTGGGCATCATATCTTGAAGGTGTAACCCCATAACCACCTCCTCGAAGGCGACCTCGATGTTCAGGTCCAAGTGCTTGTGATAAGGCATCATCTTTTATAGAACCATTGTCTGTTGTTGGCATTTCATTAGCCAACTTAATGTCATCCTATACATTTAAAAATCATTTACAAGATTAAAAGAAAAATGAATAAAAAATAACACAAGAATAATTTCAAACTGAAGCTTCATACCATTTTCTTTGACACTATCTCATTTACGGGTTGACCATTTTTTCTTGTACGAGCAGTTATCCAAAGATTGACTCTATTTAAATCCTCCTCAGGTGTACCTTTGTTTCTCTATTAATTAATCCATAATTTAAACTCCGTATAAGTGTGTTGTCACTGAAATGAAATTAAAAGATATACAAATGTTCATACCAGCTCGTCCTCCAAGCGTGCATATCCTTTACGACTCATCACATGAGGGAAAGTATGGAATGATTTCAACTTTTTGAACTTCTCACTAGTTGCCTAACAAAGAAAAATAGATAACAAGAAACTTCATTTAACCATCATCCATGCATTGAAAACCTAATCATTAATTTAAAATTTAATACAAACAAGCTTACAGCAAACTCAGGAGAGCATCGATGTTTAACAAATTTGTCCCAATCAGCTTGTTTCTCAACATTAGCAGGCTTCAAGAGTTGCATTTGTTCCATTGCATCAGGACCATCATCAAGGGATCTTATTTGTTTTGTCAATGTGGCTTTGTATGTACGCCAACACCCAGACATTTGTGTTAATATTATCTTCTTACGACAGGGTGCCAAATCATATTTTTGCTGCATCAACCATGAATCTTTATTGACATAAAAAAGATAATTGATTTTTTATATGTATTATAGAAGAACAAAATAGTTAGGAAACAACAGCACAATTTTACCTTCACAGCAGCCCATAATTTATCTTTCAAAATTGTAGGAACCTCATCCCAGCTTGTGTAAGTTACTGGTATTAGTTGTCTTGCAAGGATCCCTGCCGACGAACTCAAACTCGCTGATCCAGCACCAAAATGTTGTCCTTTGTCATTGAATTGAACACCAATTTGTTTGGCCTTTGACACAGCATTATAATCCAGCATTGTTGGACCTCTTCCCTTTCTCTTTTTTGCTTCATTCACATCATCACTTGAGTGCATCTCGTCATCGTCTGGCAAACCATCAAAATCCATAGACACCTAAAAATTGAAACCAAATTCGTAGAAATTAACAAACGAATGATTTCTGTCCTAGAAGAAAAAATGAAGTCAGAGAGAAAGATTTCGCAGGTAACCAAATGCAACTACAAGACCACTCAATTCATACCAAATTTATAGAGAGAGATCAGTGAATAATCTTTTGCGTCCCAGTAAAAAAGAACGATGTGAAGAGAAGGATTGAGGGGATAACCAAATATAACTGCAAGCGTACTGGTGGGAACTCTGAACGACAGTTTCTTGCTACGTGGTTTTTAATTAAGTTTTCTTTCCAATAAAAAATATATTAACTTTTCTTATGTTAATTGTTTTACAATTATATCATCATTAGGACTCTCTTATAGCCATAAAATTAAAAATTTATTGGGACTCTGATACTAGGGGTGGGCACGGGTATCATGAATTGAGAGGGAGGAGAGTAATGGGTACTCTCAATCGATGAGAACCGTATTGAAGGTTTTGTGGATTTAACAATCTGGCATAAAAAAAATTGATAACCGTAAAAAAAGGACCTCCAGCAGGGGGAAGAAGGAAGGCTGCGTTTGAGGATCATCCTTTTTAGATAAAGAAATCGTTGAAGATAGGGTTTGAGGATGAAGGAGAGCTGGGTTCGTGGAAGTAGGAAGGTTGCGTTTTTGGAAGAAGGAATCGAGGGAGGACCGAGGTGAGGATAGAGGGAGGACCGAGAGGGAGCAGAGTGATCGAGAGGGAGCAGAGTGAGAATAGAGGGAGGACCGAGGTGGAGATTCCATCGAATTGTAATTATCACTTTTTCTTTGTTTTGGTCAAATCACAATGAAGACAAACCAAATTTGATAAATTTATACTCTTATGAAAACATATATAAATATACCACTCTAATAATTTTGGTGCCCCCAATTATTTTGGGCCCTAGACCGTCGCCCTGCCTGCACTGGGCCTGGGCCGGCCCTGCGGTGTGGTCGTTTGAAGTAACCACAACGAGCATATCGCGTGGTGATTTTGATATTTCATCACAGGATTGAAAACCGTTGTAGATTATTCACTTTTAACAACGGGCCAGAATCTGACCGTGGTGAATTAATGTTATCTACCACGAGCTATATTTAACCGTGGTAATTGAATAGTTTCTACCACGAGCTGTTGATGCCCGTGATGGAATTGATGTGGTAAATATGCTGTTATGTACTAGTGACATAGTTAGCTTTTTGGGGGTTGTAAGGGGTTGGTGTTGTTTGTGTCAATGCCTTTCTTACTCCCCTTACTTCATTTTATGCTTCATCTTTGTTTGCCCTGAGTAGCTTTCTTTGTTCTCCTGGCCTCCGCCTTGGTTATGAAATGTTGCCAGTTCTAAAAAAAAAAATATATATAGGGGCTAATCATGTAGCTGCCGCACGCGCGTCCTCCATAATATCTGGAGATTTGGCACCTATGTAATGTTAACTGCTTGATGGACTGTTGCATGAGGATTATCTCATCACTTGTTCATCTTACTGCAAGTTTGCAAATATATGCACTTTGGTTTATCGTTAATTTTATGCTCCCTCACTGCCAAACAATGTTGGAGTACTTTGCTGAAGAGATTATTAAGATGTGTGGTAGGTACTAAGAATGCATGATCTAACATATTTTTTAGATTAATCACTGCACTAACTAATGACATGTTTACTCGTCGGAAATTAGAGAATTAAGGAATCATATAACTTTGGGGGAAGGAATGAGAAATAAATCAACTACTTTTTCTCTATAGTGTTGGAAATACTCAGTTAACTTCCTAAGAATCACGACAACTCGCCATAAAAAAAGTTAACTAATATTCATAGGGTGATATTATCCACACCCTTTGATACCTTACACACACACCTCTCAACTTTCAATCGTCGGATCAAATTAATTAAAAAGAATCAAATGACATAAATTAACAAGAGGTGTGTGGATAGCATTCATATTCCCAAACTAATTCAAGTTCCACTTGTTTTTTAATTTGTTGTTTTGAGATATCTTTTTTTATTGACCACATTTTTTTTATGGGAGGACAACTGGTGGCAAGCCACGGTTGTCTATCCCTTCTGGGGCCGTGAAGATTCAAAGGCATTTCAGCCTCCCCCTGGCCACAAGTCTGGCTTCCATACCAGTAGCGAGTTTCAAACTCGAGACCTCCAATTTTTAGTTTTAAGGAAGTCTCGTAGTCCACCTTTACCACTGAACCACCAGCTCGTGGTTACCACGTCTTCTTGTTGGCTTTACTCAAATGTTATTCGTATTCCCAGTTTGTATCTCTACTAAAAAATTATGTTCTAGTAGTATAACAAACTGAAAGTTTGAGCAACACTACTATAAATCTTACCCCAATTTTTTCATATTTATATTTGGCGATGATTTCCATAGAACTTCCACACTCTATCTGCTAGAGCAAAACCACCTTATAAAACCAAGTGTTAAAGAGCCTCCTAGCTAGGAAAGAATGTGAATACCAATATTAATCTTGAATTAACAAATAGTTCCATGGGAGAAAATGATGCATCGCATGTTTACCCTTGTTTCCAACTCTCTCAAGTAGTTAATTAATGTCTAGATCTCTTGTTATTGGCAAATCCTAGACGGCGTGTTACATCATATGTCATTATACTATACAAATGATGAGATAATTGTGTTAAAAAATTAACAAAAAATAAATCTTTCCTCCACTTATATAATGACATATGATGTACCACCTGTGTTCTGAATACAATGAAAAATTTCTCCATTCCATACCTTGTTATTGGCAAACCCTAGATACTCCTTTCTCATTACTCCTTCCATACCTTCTTGTTGGCAAACCCTAGATACTTCCTTTCTCATTACTCCTTCTTCCATACCTTGAATATCATGACAAACTTTAAGTATACATTGTCATATAGTGATGATTGATCATATCAAGATGTTGACTTGGTTGCTCTATGAAGTCATATATCAACTGTGGGGATAACCCATGAGCTCACACAACTTACAAATATATCATCCCCTAACGATTTAAACTCTTAAAATATTTGAGGTGAATTGTGCGCCTCGACAGCATTGCAGTTGTGAGCATGTAGACATATACCACTATACACACGCAAGACAAGCTAAAAGGATGCTTATCAACTTATCTGATATCAAATTCTTAAAGGTGTCTCCATTTTATGGGATTAGACCCTCTGCATTTTCTTTGCCTAACATATTCATGAGGAAGTGGTAGTGGTGGACATAAAATATCATGAAATGAAGGGCTTTGCTTCTTCTTAGAGACATAGAAAGATACCCAAATTCGTTGCTCCATAGCTATATAGCTTGAAAATCATTACATCATAATGTGGTTTTACATATTTTTTTAAATCAAAATAAATGCCCAATCATAAAAATAAATTGGTTATGTATAACCTATGGATCTTTTTTTTTTGGGTCAAACGATAGATTTGTTAAGTTAGATGTTAGATTAAAGAGCTGACAGGGTTCTAACCCACATCGTGATGCAAGGACAACACTCTCTCTACCACTATGGTAAAAGACCACTTGCAACCTATGGATCTATTGAGACAATTGCTCATGATCACATTCCCACTACTAGAATCTAACGCTGGACTTAAGGTAGCGTTTGGTACGCAGACGGGACGGGACGGGACAGGACGGGATGGGATGGGACAGGACGGGACAGAACAGTGGTTCCATGTTATGTTTGGTACGTGCTGGACGGAACGGGAGAGTTGTTCCGTTCTGCGTTTGGTACGCGCTGGACGGAACGGAACCAAACTGTTAAAATGACTAACTTACCCCTGTTCTGTCTGTTGTTTGGTAAGCTTGGGACGGGACAGAACTTTTTTTTTTTTTTTTTCCTTCTTCTTGCTGCTTACCTAGAATATATGTTGTTTGGTAAGCTTGCAAGAAAGAATTAATATGAAAGGCATTTTGATAGGCAAACAAGTCATATATATATATATATATATATATATATATATATATATTTATTTTTATTTATTTTTTTATGAAACTTACAAACAAGTTATTGTGCTGTTGGTGGTTGCACTGTAGGATTTGGAGTGTTGTTTGCCTTTTCCTACAAGTTATTGTGTTGTTTGTCTTACTAAACCCCACGTCTCCCCTCCAAGATGGCTAGTTGCCGGTATTCCAAGCGAATCACACTTGTAAAAAAAAGTTATCAACGTCACAACGCGCATTGCGACTCACTTGGAATACCAACACCGTGACATCCATATTATACGAAGTCAAATGCCACAACCATAAGAAAATGCACAAAGCAAATCAATCCCAAGCATATAATAAAAGGGATACTAATTAGATCAAAACAGAAGTCATTTGAACATAAAAACGATCAATAAGTACAGAAACGATATGGGGAATCAGGTGGATGAGTCCCGAAACATAACCCCCTTGTGTTTTTCCTTTTCCTTTCCTAATCCTAAAAATGTAGCTATCTTATCATCAGACACAGAGCTTTAATCAGAAAATGCAGGTCATTCGATATGTTCTAACCAATAACCCTAACCACGAATTGCTCATCTCCTTCATTCGATTTCCGGCTTTCCTTCTCTACTCGTCATCATCTTCTTCCTACAATTAAACAAAACCAACACAGTTCGATCACACTAAGCACAGAACCAAGCAGAGAAAACGTGATTAACATAATAACAAGAGCCAAGTAGAAAAAACCTCGCCGCTCTCGTCACATCTTCATCTTCATTTTGCACCTCGGACTTGGACTTATCAGACTCTTCGTCCTCCGCTCCATTGCCTCCATCAGCCTAATTTCGCAATGAAGCAACAATTCTCACAACACCACACAAATCAATTAAACCGAAAAAATCTTAAATCAAATAGAGAGCACTCACTATGCGCTTGTTGTAAGCATTCATGGTCTTGGTGTACTCGGTCTTCCTTTTCTCTGCATACATACACACACACACACACACACGGCACACACACACACGGCATACACACACACACACACACACACACACACACACACACACGGCGCGCGCGCGCACACACACACACATACACACACACACACACACATACACACACACACACGGCATACACACACACACACGGCATACATACACATACACACACACACACACGGCATACATACACACACACACACACACACACGGCATAAATACACACACACACACACACACGGCACACACACACACACACACACACACACACACGGGGCATAGATACACACACAATGAGAAAACAATGAGAAAGAAGCAAACCAGAGAAATGTAAAACCCCACAAACTTCGTATCGCACATTACAACACCCAGACAAAATTCACAACCCGAAAACCGAAACCCAACAACAACTCTACAAAAACAAATCAGCACATGTAATTATGGAGTTGGGGTTTTATGGCTCTGGCAAACCAGCACATGTAATTATGATTCTTAAATATGATCTGGTTGTTGAGACAATTGAAAACGGTATTTCCTTGTTCCAGGATCTTTATCTTTGGCTTGAATCATTGGGCTTAGATACCAAACAACGAAATAATGGTCGCTAAGTTCTGGGTTTCATAGATTTTACAACTCAGATAATAAATCTTTCATTTCCACAATCAAACATATTAATTGTACCAATTAAAAAACACAAATAACCCAATGAGCATAAAATTACCCAAAAAAAAAAAAAAAAACGAATGAATAAATAGTGAAAACCCTAATAAATTACCTCGGAGAGAAGCCGATTCTTTGGGAGAAGTTTAGCCACATCCTGAGGAAGAACCACATGCCTGTACCAACATTGAAAAAAAAAATTAATCAAAATGCAAAACAAAAAAAAAAAAATCCAAAAACGAATCAGAAACGAGCATACCTGTACTCGTAGATATCATCGAAGTACTTCTCGGAGTACTGGATCTGACCCATCGTTCAATCCCAAACCACGATTTCAAGAAAAATCTCGAACAAGGTTTTTCAAATTTCTCAGTTGAATCTGCCAAATAAAAGACAACATTCAAGAAATACAAAGAGATCGGAGTTCTAGAGAGAGTAAAATTCAAATTGAAGAGAGAAAGAGAGAGAGAGAGAGAGAAAGTGCTTTTACCTCAGAGAGCGTCGGAGACGACAGAAAATGGGAGTGCAAAGGGGAGATGCAGTCGGAACCAGGAGGAAGGTTGCGACGGGGGGAGATGCAGAGGACACGGAATGAAGCAGCGGCAGTGGGCAGAGGGAGAGAGAAGAGAGATGGTTAGGGTTTGTTGAATGATTTAGATGTGTAATTTTTGAAAAAGATATGGGGTATATTTGTCATAAAATGGTAAAATATTGTGTTCCACGCCTGTGGAACAACCCGTTCCAGGGGTGGGAGGCGGGACAAAAAAATTGCCAAAATCTGTCCCGTGGAACAACTCGTTCCACCCTTTTTGGGCGTACCAAACGCGGGACGGAACGCCTCTTCCCGTCCCGTCCCGCGTACCAAACGCACCCTAATGGATGGACCCAAATTCTGCAATTACTTTTTCTTTTTCTTTTTTAAGAAAATGTACAATATTCATTAACAGAATAGAACTCGTGCAATTACTTAATTATGATTCCTTATAATTTTCTTGACATTTCTATGTATGTATGTGTGTGGGTTAGGATCTAGGGACACACATTTTTGTGGTTCCTAATCTGTACATTTTTTTTAAGGATCAAAACTGTTTACATTATCAATTCATCATTCATAGATCATCCTTGCAAAACATTAGATAAATCCAAAACTATTAAGACATTCATTTGCAGTGAAGAAAATTGACAAATATGGCTCTATAAAGAAATACTAAATTTAATCAAATTGTCATATAACTTTGGATTTGGGTGATTTTTTTGCAGAGATGATATTTTAGGAAAGATATAAAAGATAGACAGTTGGAACGTTGAAATATATATTATTGTGTGCGCCCCTAAAAACGTGTCTCCAAAAGTGTGCATCCAAATACATTATTGTAGAGATGATATATATATATTGTTGAAGTCATATTTAGAATAGAAATGTGATTGTGTAAATCCTAGAGAATATGGGAATGTATCTTATATTCCTATTAGGAGTAGATTACCTATTAAATGTTGTAATCCTAAAGGGAAAAGTTTTTACCTATCCTACTACTATAAATAAAGGCACAATGGGGTGAATCAAACACACCTCACAATTAAATCACTCTCTCTTCTCTCTGAGCTGGCCCCCTCTCTCTAAACTCTAGATCGTTCAATCAAATAGGCCTGCAACACGTTATCAGCACGCTATTACCAGAAGTTGAGGAATTTGACGGATCGTAGGAGGAGGCTATCTTCTACCAAAATTCAAAGGCTTATTTGTTTTCTGCTAATCAGGTACGCTTAAAATAAAAGAAGATATTTGAAATGTCCACGAAGCATGAAAACATTCCCCATGATGCATGAACCCCTCTATGTTTATATTTTCCTTTTGATATATATATATATATATATATATATATATATATATTTGTTTCATGCATTACAAAATTATATTTTGCTATGTGGAATATGTGAGTCAATGTATAAAATTAAATTATACATTGACAAAATTATATATATTTGTTTTGATATATATATATATATATATATATATATATTTGTTTCATGCATTACAAAATTATATTTTGCTATGTGGAATATGTGAGTCAATGTATAAAATTAAATTATAAGCAATTTAGGGTTTCCTAAACCCTATGAGATTCGGAAGAAAAAAAAAAGGAAATAGGGCATGGTGCGGCACACCACCGCTCCATCACTGTGCAAACTGCCCAGGCCTGCAACCTGCTTGCCCTGACGCCAAGCCCAGTTACTTAGGCCTGGTTCTCACGGCCTGTTTTCCATTGCACCCTTGTCACACCCCCGCCCGCATGCGACTGGGCTTACCGCGACAACCCAAAGGCCAGCCCCTGTTAGGCCTTCCCCCGTGCCTTTCCTCGGCCCAAGCTGCAGCTTGGGCTGCCTCTTTTTTTCCCCACCCAGGCCCGTGGCCTGCAGCCAACCCGAGGCCATTTTGGGCCATGCCTTTTACTCAAGGCACCCAACCCGAGCCCAAATTATTTTTGGGGCTATATTTTCGATCCAGTAATATTATTTAGCTTCTACAATCAACCACGTATGGCCCGATTTATTGAATTAATTAAAAGTGACATGCAGTCCATTAATTTGATAATGAATCCAAAAATTATTGACCTGAAGATCAATTTTGGACAGTAACGATTCAATAATTTATTTTTATACTTTGAACCGTCACATACTTTCGTAGTAATGAAGCTCTCACACTTGAGTTCCTAAAGAACCTCAAATCCACTATATTCAACTATTGCATTATGTGTTTCTTGCAGGAACCTCTCATTATGAACTAATTGTTCATAAAAACATAAATTGAACTTGTAGTTTCAAATTTAGTGCCTTTGAAACCTAAAGTTTTCATTCAAAACATACCACATGAAACCTGTAGTTTTCATGCATAAATTAAACCAATAAAAGTCTATAGAACCTGTATGTTCTACGATATATGTATATGGCTTACCATATGACTACTCACGTTTTTCCCTCCATTTTAGGGACATGTCGAACTTGAACAAGCTAGATTTTGCCGCTTTAGAAGTCTCTGGAAGAAATTATCTGAAGTAGGTTTAAGACGTGAAGCTCCATCTAACCGCAAAAGGCATTCGAGCCACCATCGAGACTCATATTGTTGACAAACCCGTTGACGAAGCTCAAAAGGCTACTGCAATGATCTTCATTCGAAGACACATCCATGATGCACTACAGACTAAATATCTCGGAGGACCCACACACCCTCTAACTTGCTTCGGCTGATCGTTTTGATCACCAGAAAGACATATACTTGCCTGAAGTAAGACACGATTGGCAGCATCTTTGCTTCCAAGACTTTAAGTCCGTGAATGAATACAACTCTTAAGTTTGTAGAATTCGTTCTTTGTTGAAATTCTACAAAGTGGAATTAACCGAATCAGAACTCCTGGAGAAGACCTATTCGACCTTCCATGCCACCAATATTGTCCTGCAGCAACAATATATGGCACAAAAATTCACCAAGTTTTCGAATTTGATCTCTGTTTTACTTCTCGCTGAAAAGCAGAATCAGCTTTTGATGAAGAATCATCAAGCTCGACCCACTGGCTCGAACGTCGCGTTTGAAGCGCATGCAATCAATTCTAGCAGCCTTAAACGACGAAATAATCGTCGTGACCTTGGCAATGGGAGGCAAGCCCAACCACGGGCCTAAGGTCAACAGAGTGCCGCACCTAAGGGAAGATATGTGACCCAGCAGCGTCCACCATTCGCCCATAAGGTCGCAAACTTCAAGAACAAGGGCAAAGCTCCCATTCAGGCTGCTTCTACTGAATTGGACATGTGCTATCACTGTGGATCAAAGGATCATTGGTCACGCGTATGCCGAGCTTCCCCTGAAGCTATTGCCAAATATCATTCCCGTCGTGAGTCTAGCTTTACACATGTGGATCATCCGGAAGATGCAACTACATCAATGAAGATATCTGATTTTCAGTAGGCGTCATCATCTATGGATGAATAAATTAGACATGTTTTTAGGGTGTTTACCCCTAATGGCCGAACCCACTAGGAGTGGCCAACCTTATTTTGCTAGGTTTATGGTTTAATTTTGAACAATTTTTCTAAATATTTGGAATCATTTATTTGGTTTTGGTTTGTTTTGAATTATGGATTGTTATTTGAATGGATATTATCTTCTTGAATTGCTTAATTGAATCAATGGATTTATAGTTATGCATGTGACCAATTCAATCAATTTATTTCAAGGTATGTCTAGTGGGGAAGTTAGTTGTCTGGCAGATAGTGCAACCACACACACCATCTTGCGTGAACGACACTATCTTATTAACTTGATACCCAAGAAAGCTCATTTGACAACTCTCTCAGGCCCATCCAACCTGATTGAAGGATACGAAAAGGCATGTATCATGTTGTCTAATGGTACAATCTTGACCGTTAAGGAGGCACTCTATTCCCCACGTTCTAGAAGAACGTTGTTGAGTTTTAGAGATATTCGAGATAATAAATATCATCTTGAAACCACTGAAGATCATGGTTCTGAATTTCTTTGTATCACTTTATACGAATATGGCCAGAAGCATATTCAAGAGAAGTTGGAACGTCTGCCGAGTGGGTTGTACATCACAACCATTTGCAGCATAGAAGCCCATAGTGTGGCCGACCCTATGCCTGAGTTACAGGACACTTTGTTTCTTTGGCATGATCGTTTGGGACATCTTGGACGTGACATGATGCGCCGTATCCTCAAATCTTCTCACGGGCACAAGTTACATCTC
This sequence comes from Cotoneaster glaucophyllus, assembly GCA_036320875.1. Classification (NCBI taxonomy): domain Eukaryota; kingdom Viridiplantae; phylum Streptophyta; class Magnoliopsida; order Rosales; family Rosaceae; genus Cotoneaster; species Cotoneaster glaucophyllus. The sequence goes on from CM070061.1 coordinate 8,187,712, forward strand.
TATGTTGGACTCCCGCCATGCAAAACGTGTTCTATAAGGAAGTTGAATACTCAACCCTCCCATACAAAGATCATTCACGACCCCCCCTAAATTTCTTCTGAGGATTCAAGGGGACATTTGTGGACCTATCCAACCAACATGCGGACCGTTTAGATACTTTATGGTGTTGGTTGATGCATCAACAAGATGGTCACATGTTTGCTTGTTGTCTACACGCAAAGCCGTGTTTGTTAAACTCCTAGCTCAAATCATTAAGCTAAGGGCTCACCACCCTGATTATCCGATTAAATCAATTCGACAGGATAACGCTGGAGAGTTTACGTTACAGACTTTTGACGATTATTGCATGTCAGTAGGGATTGATGTGGAACATTCTATGCCCCATGTTCACACCCAAAATGGCCTGGTAGAAGCTTTCATAAAGCGCCTTCAAATGATAGCTCGGACTTTGGTTATGAGAACCAAGTTGCCGGTATCTACCTAGGGCTATGCAATATTGCACGCAGCTATGTTGGTCTGCCTGAGGCCCACCGCTACTCAACCACATTCACCGTTACAGTTGGTCACTGGATACGAGCCTAACGTCTCGCATTTACGGGTGTTTGGGTGCGCCGTTTATGTGCCAATAGCGTCGCCACTATGTACCAAAATGGGTCCTCAGAGAAAATGGGAATCTATGTTGGTTATGATTCGCCATTAATTGTTCGCTATTTAGAACCCTTGACAAGAGATCTCTTTACCGCACGTTTTGCGGATTGTCACTTTGATAAGATAGTCTTCCCATCGTTAGGGGGAGATAAGTATGCTAACGTTCCCGTAGAACACCGCAAATTGTCTTATTTTATTCTCCCACTATGTCTCATTTAGATCCCCGCACTGCCCAGTCTAAAACTGAGGTGCGTCGAATTATATATCTTCAGAGCATTGCTCAAAGCATACCGGATGCTTTTAATGATCTAGCAAAGGTGACAAGATCACATATACCCGTTACAAACACACCTGCAAGGATAGATGTACCCCGCGTACGTCAGTAACCCGCCTAGGAAGGTCGGACCGTCCCCGAAGGTGGGGAGGCATCACCTTCCACGCGGCAAGGTACATTGGCGGCTAGCCAATCATTTGCTCCGACCCTGAAGTGTGGCAAACCCCTTGGTTCAAAGGATTCACAACCTTGGAAGAGGAAAACGACACCAACTAATGACCCTAGTTTGAATCCGACCATCGATCACTCATCCGTTCCAACCTATGAGGTTATTCTAGATTACAGTGATGCTTTAGACGAAACATGCTGGCCTCTCGAGAATCGCAAGATTTCGGTCCATTACACAGTATTGGATGAGGTTTGGAATAGGCATGAGATGATCGTCGATGATGTATTCGCGTACTCAGTATCTACTGACATCATGCTTAACGATGACATTGAACCACGTTCCATCAATGAATGCCAACGTGGAACCGATTGGTCAAACTAGAAACAAGCAATCCAGGTCGAACTCGATTCGCTCACGAAACGTAAAGTGTTTGGACCTATCGTTCCTACACCACCACAAGTGAAGCCCGTTGGCTACAAGTGGGTTTTCATGAGGAAGCAGAAGAATGAAATGTTCACTACCTTCGTCCAGTTTGACGTTTGTTTTAGACATTATGCATACTTCTCAAGTTTCTATGGGTTTTCCCCATGCCTTGGGTTTTACCATAGCGAGGTTTTATGAGTTTTGCTACAAATACATACTTCAAATTAAATTTGAGACTCGCGATCACCCGTTGTGCCTATAACTTCATCAACTATTCTACCTTATCTGCTGAAGATCTGATGCGATGGTTTGTTGAGTATTTACATACTCAAGAGGGAGTGTTGCAATCATATTTAGAATATGAATGTGATTGTGTAAATCCTAGAGAATATGATAATGTATCTTATATTCCTATTAGGAGTGGATTACCTATTAAATGTTGTAATCCTAAAGGGAAAGGTTTTTACCTATACTACAACTATAAATAAAGGCACAATGGGGTGAATCAAACACACCTCACAATTAAATCACTCTCTTCTCTCTAAGCACAGCCGGCCCCTCTCTCTAAACCCTAGATTGTTCAATCAAATAGGCCTACAACATATATGTATATGTATGTATGTATATCCCTCAAATAGGCTTATTTAAGGGATCATTTATACCCCCCCCACCCCCCGCGCGCGCGCAAAAGGTTGATCAAATAAACAAATTTTTGTTCTACATCATCTTTGAGTTATATACTCTTGTTTAATTCTGGTCATTGAATAAATGAAACTTTAATGAATAACTAATCAATTTCCTTTCTTTGAGTTATCCGTTCTCGTATCCTAGACTATTAATAACAAAACTGATTCTTCCAATGTATAAAATGAAAATTCCAATGACTTTTGCTACTATAACCTTCCCAAGTACGATTTTTTTTCTAGGCATTTCACTCAAAAAAAAAATTACATCGTATTTCAACAATCCAACCGATCATCTTTTACGTCTTCTACTCAAAGATCATCTCTACAAAAAATAACCAAATCCGAAACCATTTGACTGTTGGATTAAATGGTAGTCATGATAATGTTTCTTTCAAAAACCATATTCGTCTATTTTCTTCAATACAATTGGATGTCTAAATAGTTTTGGACTAGTCTAATTTTTTGTAAAGATAATCAATAAATGATGTACATAATCATTGAAAAAAGTTACAAAATAAACACCACAAGTGTACTTCAAATAAAATGATTTTGAAAATCCCTCAAAGGAAGGGAAGTCTCTATATCATGTATTGTAGTAAAAGACTAACAGTCCCACCTAATTCAAGAAAATGGAGGACCAAGCAAAGTGGAAGTGATCTAATATTTTCTTAATCATTCTGTTCAAGATTTCAATAACTCCTCCCCCTCTGACTGTTCTCCAGTAGAAAAGAAAGATAGAAAAGGATTTCCCCTTTACAATTACAAAGATATGAATTTAACTACAATATTTTTATGTATTTAATACAATCATCATTTAATTGTTAAATGATAATAGTATTATATATATTTTCACATAGTTATATTTAATCGTCATATTATTATAGCCAATCCCGAAAAATATATAGCAGATTCATATGTATAAATATTTATTTATATGTATTTTGGGTAATAAAGAGGCTAATTGTCATTACGAAATGATAATTTGCTTCCTGTAAGTAGCAAACACAATCGAGTGGGTAAGCTTGTCAATCATATGGGAAAGTTGCCACCATCAGCAGCTATGGGACCATTACTCCATAACACGATCATACAATTCTCTCCACACCACTACTTCCGCATACAAAGAACAAAGTTTGTACTAATATAATATTATATGTTGCCGGCTAAAGAACAAAGACAAATTTCAGTCCTATTTAGGTTAATCTGTACATTTTTAAAATTATCGTGCCAGTTATTATAATTTCAAAAAAAAGAGAGAGGGCGGTATCAACGATATGTATTACTTTTTCATATGTCAACTTGTCGGCCAAACAATAGCGCACTTATATCTTACTCAAGTCCGTAGATAAAGCAAAGCAACTGGGCCAATATTTACACAATACTGATTGAGTTCCTTCTGGATCTCACACTCTAAAGTTTGTGGACCGAGCAATTCGAGCTGTTTAATTTAAATCTTACGATTTTCATTAGTCTATTCACTGTTTCACCTAACACACAATCTCCAACGTCCATATATGTCTCTCTTAAAGGGTCTGAATTGCTCTGTGGACTTCGGAGTGTGAGATCTGAAGAGGATCTCAATCACACAGTATGTAGGACACACCAGAAAACAGTAATATTAAATTCTTATTGTGAGAGTCTAATGCAATATTATGTGTATGCAAATTAATTTTATGAAGAGTCAACCTAACCAATGGTGTTTCGACCAAAACAAAAAAACAAAAAAAAAACCTAACCAATGGTGTTAACCGCCCTCTAATATTTTGGTCGCCTGTTCTTTTTGCCATAACATACATATGAAACAACTTTTCTTCCTCCATCAACGATTTTACCATCCTCGGTCACCCTATATACCTAGTGATATATCATTCAACATTATTTTCAGGTTTTTTATGTGAAGCCTTGATCACCCTAAGGGACATTCTTCCTAAGAATATTCTATAACTACATTTCAATGATCGGAATCATTTAAAATTTAGATTCTCATTTAAGGGTTATTTTGGCAAAAAATCACTAAATCCAAATTTATGGTCGTTTAAAACGCACAAAAAATCGTGATTTATTAGATAAAGTGAAGATGTAAAAGTGGCTATCAAACGGATAAACAATTGTCCATTTAACTGATTTTTGACAAAAATAACCTTTGAAAAAAATATCTAGAAATTAAACAGTTTCGATCGTTAAACCATGCACACTCTAAAATAAGATGTTTTCAAGAAAGTTCGCATTTTATTAACTGGTGAGAGGAGAGTGAAGCAAAGAGTACAGTTAAGTGGGATGGCACAAAGGTATAGTGTACACGTCACACTGGTTGATCTTGCTGGCTAATCCTTCCTATTCCACTCCACTACAATTAAAACAAAGAATTTTATGCTCTAGTTTCTTCTTTGCTGAAATCACCAATTCACCGCCACAAATTATAATCTTGTTAATTATTCTAATCGAGGCACATGATGCCATCTCCCACTTAACACATTTTTTGGAGAAAGATTTGGCTCTTTTTAGGTTGAGAAGAAACTTTTCTAATAATAAAACCATTTAGTCATCGAATTGTATAAAAACAGATGAATTGATTCGGTAAAAATATATAAACTGTGTATATATTTTCTACAATTGATTGACTAAATGATCTTAGTTTTAATTGATTTTTTACAGAGAGATGACCTCTACAAAATAATTTATAATATAAACTGTTTCGATCGTGGGAACAAAGTTCTATAAATAAGTCACGATGTATTTTCATAAGGAACTTCTCATGAACCTTAAGGACCCAAGCTCTTCTCTTATTTTTATGATGAAGACTTCTCTTTAAACTTGTATGGCGCCTGCCAAATCGTTGATATTGAATCAGAGGAAAATCCAACATTTTAATGTAGATATCGCGTGTGCTGTGTTGTTAGAGAAATAAACAAGATTTGTGGTCTTGAGAAATGGTTGCTATCTAGCTGGTGTGAAGTTTCCTCTTCTAGCAAATGCACGAAGCATAAGGGAAAAAATAGGAAGAACACGACGAATAATGCAGATATTCAACACAAACATTCATGAGCTCTAGTAAAGAAGAAGATCCTAAACTCAAATCTTGATCATTATACTAGAAACCACTATACACGATATATATATAGGTATTATAGGAAGAAGAGTTTTCTTCTTCTATTTCTTCTTCTTTTCTTTAAAGAAAATGAACGGAAAAAGGGTTAAGAGTATCTCCAAGGAACTAACTAGGCAAATGCATGTTGGCGCGCCACATCAGTAAAAATTCACTTCAGTTAACTAGATAAATATGCACTAGCTAGGCAAATGCATTTTGGTGCACCACATCAGTAAAAAGCCACTTCAGTGAACGAGCTAGCTAAACATGCCCTAGCTAGGCAAATATATTTTGGTGCGCCACATCAGTAAAAATTCACTCCTGTCAACTAGATAAATATGCGTAGGCAAAAAATCCAATGTCAAAACCATTTTGCCTTGTTGAGTAAGGAAAATTATACCCTAATTTTTTTTTTTTTATACAACGGCATATTTACAATACTAAAGGGTGAGGGAATATAATTACGCAAATGCAAACACAATCATATCATATTTTCTAGACATTTCTCTAACAAATTGACTCATCCATTATAGTGACAAGTTTTTCGTGAGGCAAATACTGAAGGCAAAGTGCCGCATAGGCCACTCAGAGTATTTATTTGCATCAAAATGCTTCCTCATCATTTGGAGATGCCCCAAGAAAGAAAAAAAAAGTATGTATGAATGAGAAAGTGGGTTAGTAATCCCTAGAGTTAGCCTGAGCAATGAGGACAAGTATAAGTTAGAAAAAAAATGTTTTAAGGCTTCATTACTTTACTACTCTTGATTTGAAAAAATTAAAAAATTAATAATAAATACAACTAACACCTTATTTGATTGACAAAGAGAAATGTTTTAAATAATTACTAGCAATTCTGAAGAAATAAGCTTATTTGATTAAAAAAGAGATTTGTGGTAAAGACAAAAATGAAGTAGTGAGAGAAAAACGTAAATCTCAGAGTATAAAGAAAAGTCTCACATCAGATCAAGTTAATAAACTTCGAAAAATCTTCATAAGCCGGAAAAATATAAATCTACCAAAGCATTAAACAAATTCCTCAGAGTATGTAATATCTACCAAAGAAAATGAATCTACCAGACCATATATCTTCTCATTTTAATTGAACAAAAGGGAAAGTCTTAAAATAGCTAGGGCACACTTAGGGCACCACTAAGACCTAAAGTACAGTTTCTTCCTATTCTATTACTTTCCAAGCTTTGTCCTCATCTGCTTTAACTTTCCCTTGGCTTCTACACCTCATATGGCCACTAGCTAGTATTGTCAAGGGTCACTAACTAACATCCATAATTGCTCAGATTGAAAGAAGAAGAAGCGAACTAGTGATCTCCATCAGTTTATTCCTTTTTTCCACACCATACCAAGACCAAGCTAATCTTCTTTGTGGAAATATTCATATCTAGTTTGTAATGTGGAATAATGTTCTCTTGTTACATTTTTCCGTAAAACAAATACTTCTACTGACATATTATAAATTTGATTCACACAAGAATCAGCTGCACTAAATACCTCAAATTCACAAAATTTGAGAAGTTCCTCACAACAATCAATTGATTAGTGACTAAATAATCTCTAAACATGGCTCAAATTTGTATTAATTTTGATGGATATGATCAAGTGATTGTGTAGCGTCTTCACTCGTATGATTGGGTAGTTAGGCCATCTCCAACCAAAGGGTCCAGAGGGTCAAAGGGTCGAAAATAACCCGAAAACCGTCTCCAACTGAGGGTTATATCCGACAGGAATGCTAGGCCAAATTTCAAATACGCTAGCCGTTTTTTTTTTTTTAACAAAATATTTAATTTTTTTTTTTTAATTCTATTTTTTTCTATAACTTCCTAAGCTATTATACAACATTAAATTAAATTAAGTAACATGAAACAACATGAAACAATATGAAACAACATTAAATAACATTAAATTTAAATAATAAATTATGTTTGGCCCTATGGTCCTTTGGCCCTTGGTTGGAGACGATTTTTTGTGACAGAGCTAAAACGAGCTCTATGACCCTTTGGCCCTCGGTTGGAGATGGAAGCAAATATAACTGTGTACTGTTCATTAAAATATTAATTTTTTGAAGAAACAGAGGGCCAAAACAAGCTATATGACCAGCTTTCAGTCGGAGATGACCTTAGAGGCCTATGATATGAATACATTAGACCTGGCATTCGTGTCGTGTTTTCCGTGTTCGTGTCATACCCGATATCTTAACGGGTCGTGTCGTGTAACACCCATTAAAATAAACTGGTAAAATGACCCGACCCGATAATATTAACATGTAATATGACCCGACCCGTTACCCGTTAAGGAAAATATATTTTAAACCAATAAATAATCAAATGAAAAACATAATACTAAATAAGTATATACATACTATATTGTCACATCCAAAACATAAAAACGCATTTTTCTTTTAAGTATATTTTCGCTTACCTAAAGTCTTTAATAGTTTTTTAATTAATGTATAAGTGTAAAAAAAATATAGAAAAAATATATAAACGCTCGTAATGACAAGCTTTACAACTTTCATGAAGAGCTTAGCTTCAAAATTAGGCACTATAATCATATAAATCATAGATCAAAATTAACCGTTGATTGTTGTTTACATTTACGCTTCATTATTCTCATCAAATTTGTTTTTTTTTTTTTTTAGATTTTCTTTTTTGAAAACATGATCTATTAGAGGATGCAGGAAGATGAACGGTTTGGATTGTTGATATTATATTCAGAGTTTTACGGTTAGTGAAAATATTGCTTGATGTTTATAAAGTTTCTACAAACTATATGATATCGACTCATATTTTAGTTAACCGTAAATATCGAAACGTGATATCAAAGATCTGAACCGTTCATCTTCTTACATCCGCCATATGATCATGTTTTCAAAAAAGAAAATTTTAAAAATGAAATTCAGTAAGAAGAATAAAGCGTAAATGACAATCGACGGTTAAATATAAATCTAAGGTTTATGGATTATAGTGTTGGATTTAGAAGTTGACCCATTCATGAAAGTTGTAAAGCTTGTCACTATGAGTGATTGTATATTTTTCTTACATTTTTTACACTTCTACAATAATTATTATTAATTTTATTAATTTTGCCCTCAAATAAAAAATATTGTTCATGAGGGTTTGGAGGATTTTAAAAATCTAAACGATAATATAAGTGTACCATTATCTACTCGTAGAGGAATAATGATGAATCACGAGTGTTTATATATTCTTTCACATTTTTCATACTTGTATGTATGTCTTCTTAGTTCTTGCCTATACAAATACTATACTAGTTTATTTTAATTTTGGACAACAACATGTTAAGTAAAATTTATCCTAGTAATGATAATAAGGAACTCTCATAAAAAAAATAAATAATGATTAAAACTTTTTTTTAAACTTATATAGAATAATAATGAAAAACTATATATTTAATATAGAATATATTGTATATATTAATATGGCTATTGTATTTTATAATAAATCTTTTAGTATAAAATTATCAAAATAATTTTTTTCTTAACGGGTTACCAACTTATTACCCACGTGTATACCCGTTAAGAACCCGTTATTAACAAGTTCTTAACGGGTCACCCGATAAGAACCCGTTATTAACAAGTTCTTAACGGGTCACCCGATAAGTTATCGTGTTGATCCGAAATCCGTTTTTTTCGTATCGTATTAGAAACTGCCGGGTCTAGAATACATATTATGAGAGTTGCACCAACAGATCAATCTTTTGCTTCGATTATTGCATTCAAAGTGGCTGACATCAGATCGATAAAGTGCCTTATCACAAAAAAGCATACGTGGAACACATGGACGGTGAAGATGGCAAGATGCATTATCAGCAATATTATAATCACATACAATAATCATAGTCACTCAACATGGAAAATGGGTAGTATATATATCAGTACTGGACAGCAAAGCTTCTATGTACAAAAAGAAGAAAACAGCAGAAGAAGGAATCAGAGAGACAAAGGCCCGAGGGAATTGAAAAAGAAAAGAAAAAAGGGAAAGGAATCATCAAAGGAGCATAATTGTTAGTGATGAAAATGGTGCAAGATCAAGAACAAATCAGAAAGGGGCCATGGACTGAGCAAGAGGACTTCCAGCTGGTGTGCTTTGTGGGCCTGTTTGGAGACAGGCGATGGGATTTCATAGCCAAAGTTTCAGGTTTGAAGGTGGCGGGAGACAAATAATAGGTATGGTTATTTGGAGATGGTCGGTTTTTGCAAGGAGCTACCATTTAACCAACATATGTATGGTGTGGTTTTGTTACTTGTAGGTTTGAAAAGAACAGGTAAGAGTTGCAGGTTAAGATGGGTTAATTACTTGCATCCTGGCCTCAAAAGAGGAAAGATGACTCCTCAAGAAGAGCGCCTTGTGCTTGAGCTTCACACCAAATGGGGAAATAGGTTTGACCTAAACAAACAAAGCATCTCAATTATTAATTCATGTTTTTTGTCATTTGTTTTCCGTTATCTAAACATTTCAATCGTTCGACTCTAACATGCTATGTTTCCAGATTATGATCAGGACAAAGAAATTATATTTAAATCCGGAACATAGGATTTTGATTCACAGCCTTATAACATAAAAATCCGGAATTTTCTTAGAAACCCTAAATTTCAGTTCTTCTGAATTTGAATTTACTTGACATAGAATGAAATTTTTTGTGCAGGTGGTCACGAATTGCTAGAAAATTACCTGGGAGGACAGACAATGAGATCAAGAACTACTGGAGGACTCATATGAGGAAGAAGGCGCAAGAGAAAAAGAGGGCTGTGTCTCCCTCATCATCTTCTTCCAATTGTTCCTCCTCATCAAACATCACCACAGCTGAAGGAGGGGCAAGCTTCTACGACACCGGTGGGAAGGAAACCAAAGCATCATCAGGAGGAAAGAAAACTGGAGGAGGAGACGAAACGAAAGAAGACGAGAAAAGGGAGCAAGGGGAGTACTCACTAGACGATATATGGAAGGACATCAATCTGCCAGAAGTGAACAGTATTGAACCAGTTTATGATGGCAACCTTTCTGCTTGTCCTCAAATGGCTTCTCCGACGCCGTGGGAATACTGTTCCGACTTGCTTTGGAAAATGGATGAAGAAGAAGAGAGTAAGAATATGTTTCTTCCTGCACCAAGTGGTGATCACCAATTTCTGTCATGCTATGAATATGGAAAAGCATCTCTAACTGGCTGATGATGATTAGGATTTTATTTATTAAGATTTTTTCATATGTGAAGTGTTTAAATTAAGGAAAGCTTCTAACCTGTATAATAACATGGGTCTGATCGGCTGCACCAGCCAGCCATCAGATGCAGATCACTTTGTTTTATGCATTACTAGATGTAATTAGATGTGGCAAATCAACCTATCGGATTGTTAATAGATACCAGTTAAGACTCATTTGATTTGATTTTACTATAATATAGATGTGAGATTCGCAGTAGTGATGATGGTCTAGAGTAAAAATCAAACTAAATGAGTCTTAATTGGTATCCATTGACAACCAATGGGTTGATTTACCACCTCTGTAGTTCCTGTTCTCTCTTTGTCTTGTGTGTTTTTCAATTTTCAGTGAGGATTAAGGAAACAGAGAACTTCAAAGCTTCCTATCATGTTGGTGTGGCATGTCCATGGAAGTATATTGTATATATGCTTTTGAGGTTTAATTTCGAATCAAGTTGGTGTAGTCTATAAATTTTCGTTTTTTATTTTGCTTATATATGTGTTATATTATGGAAACTATATATATGCAAGGTTTTACGGAAATATATAGGGCAACGGAAAGCATGCAGACATTGTTGAAATTGTTCTGACCAAGTACAAACAGTACCAAAGTTGCTTCATGGAAAATTGGAAGTGATACTAGATTATCAGAGCTAGAGAAACCATAAAAAAAAAAATTTATTATGCACTAATATCAAACCCATTTAACCATATTTCGGGACGAATCTTGAATTATGAGAATAAGAACCTTTCATGAAAGAAATTAAAAAGGTTCTACCATTATAGCTTTCCCAGAGATACTGTTTCGCTTTTATTTTTCAGTGGGAATAATAAAGCTACTACTTTGTCTGCAACAAGAAAAGTAGACAAATTTTGGGTATTATGAATTAATTACTAATTAACTGGTTTTTCATTGAACCTAATTAACTGGTTGAAAACCAAGAATTAGCATATGAACAAAGTGGGGTGGAATGACTTAATTGGGACAGAAATTTATAAAACGCCATATCTTACTAAACGAGATGCTCAGTTTTGTGCACATAAATTTATAAAAGTAAGATACTCAGGCTACCTCACCCAGCATGGGGAAAAACTCCTTTTGAGGAGTGGTCCAGGAAACATGGTCTTGTTATTAATCCTTTTGTTAATTAAACTAGTACTTTAGTGGTTATAAGTAAAAAATCCATTTTCTATAAAATTTGTTTAATTATATATTAATAGAGTAGTGGGCCATTTAGAACTGCACAAACATATTCTCCAGTAACATCAACTTGTCATGCGCACAAACCATTTAATATTTCATCATTTCATTTCCTAATGAATTAAACTCAGAAAGCTCTTAGCTGGAGATCTCCTAATGATCTTGCAAATTTAGCCTCAAATCTTTCAAGAACACAGTTTGATTGCTTTACTTATTTTTTCTTTTTTGAATATAACCACTTCCATAGTTTACAATATCAGACCAATCACAAAAGGCACAGAGCCGGCCCTGAGGGTGTGCAACAGGTGCCACTGCACAGTCCCCGATTCGAAAGGGCCCCCAAATTTTCATTACATGAATACATATCCATATAAAATAAATTAGATGCAAAAGATAATCATATATGTTCGAGCGCTAGCGGTTTAGCTCTTCTTTCTTATAGCCCATGTGCTGGGTTCAAATCACTGTGATATTGTTTTGTTATATTTTAAGCTTTTGCAAATTTGTAAAGATCAAACAACTTATTTTTGTTGCAGTTACTTGTAATATTTTAGTTTTATAGATTAAAAAATTGAAAAAATAATAATAAAGAAATATAACATTAAAAAAAATTGAAGGGCCTCCATCTAAGTTTTGCACAGGGCCCCTAAATACTCAGAGCCGGCCCTGAAAAGGCAGAAACTATTTACAATATCAGACCAGTCACAAAAGGCAGAAAACTATTTATCAATGTGGAAGCATGATTCATACACAGGTCTTTATTCGAAGGGATCCCCATTTTTGGGCAAAAATGGGGACTAATTGTATGGCTCACTCCATGTTGAACTTCAACTATTCGAATTGTCTATTTTGTAAGTCCCGATTCATAGATCATTCTTGCAAAAATTCAATTTAATCCAAAATCATTTGCCTATTTAATTATCACGATGAAATTTCATTGTTTCTTGTAGAACAAAGTGTTCGTCAATTTCTTTGAATCAATTAGATGTCTTAAATATTTCTGATTTAGCTAGGGTTATGTGAACGAAACCGGCCTTGTTCTGCCTGCCATGGTTCGCCTCATTCTGCGTGAGCTGAGTCCTTCTCGTTTTGCATGCGTCGAGCCCGCCTAACACCCATGTTTTTTTGACAAAAATGCAAATTTTTTATTTTCACAAAATATTTTTCCTAAACATTAAGTTAAACTTTTTAAGGAATTTGGAAGCAGTTTTACAGTTTATTGAGTAACAAATGTATATTTAGTAGAATATTTTAGTCGAAAACTAAAACAATAAGTGAAAAATATAGTACTGAGCCCCAAAACATTGTCAAATGGGATTCTACACTCAAGAATCTCAACCGAAAGTCTTACCTTAATTTTTAAAACTTCACATTGAGGCGAAGGTGAAAATAAAAGAATTGAACGGTGATTTATGTACGAATTTGCAAAACCGACTGAAAACCGTGAGTATTAATCCACGTTTTTTTATTAAAAATACAAATTTTTTTATTTTCTTGAAATATTTTTGTGAGCATTAAGGAATTTTTTATAATGTATTTGGAAGCGGATTTATAATTTATTGAGTAACAAGAGTATATTTAATAGAATATTGAAGCCCAAAAGTAAAAAAATAAGTGAAAAATATAGAGATATTAAAATATATATTTAGTGTATACTTTAATTTTTTTTTTAAATTAAAAATGTTAAAATCACTTGTACGTGAGACTTAAATAAAAATAGCAAAATTTTGTTTTGTTAAATAGTCTTTCACTTTCTTTTGGTTGAAAAAAAAAAGAGTTCTATTAATATGTAGTTCAAATTTATTATTGTTGACTCCGCCGTAGCACGATACTGTCCGCTTTGGGCCCCGGCCACGCCCTCACGGTTTTGTTTCTGGGAACTCACACGAGAACTTCCCAGTGGGTCACCCATCATGGGATTGCTCTCGCGCGAACTTGCTTAACTTCGGAGTTCCGATGGAATCCGAAGCCAGTGAGCTTCCAAAAGACCTCGTGCTAGGTAGAGATGAGAATATACATATAAGGCTTACATGATCCACACCCCTAGGCAATGTGGGATCTTACAATCTACCCCCCTTAGGGGCCCGACGTCCTCGTCGGCACACTTCCGGCCAGGGATTAGCTTTGATACCAAATTGCCACATCCCCGCCCGGGCCCCCACCACATCCCAGGCTCGACTCCGATGTAGCACGATATTGTCCGCTTTGGGCCCCGGCCACGCCCTCACGGTTTTGTTTCTAGGAGCTCACACAAAAACTTCCCAGTGGGTCACCCATCATGGGATTGCTCTCGCGCGAACTCGCTTAACTTCGGAGTTCTGATGGAATCCGAAGCCAGTGAGCTCCCAAAAAGCCTTGTGCTAGGTAGAGATGAGAATATACAAATAAGGCTTACATGATCCACTCCCCTGGGCGATGTGGGATGTTACAATAAGATCCCACATCGCCCAGGGGTGTGGATCCTGTAAGCCTTATATGTATATTCTCATCTCTACCTAGCACAAGGCTTTTTGGGAGCTCACTGGCTTCGGGTTCCGTAGGAACTCCAAGGTTAAGCGAGAATGGGCCAGAGCATTCCCAAGATGGGTGACCCACATGGAAGTTTTGCTCGCGTGAGTTCCTAGAAACAAAACCGTGAGGGCATGGTCGGGGCCCAAAGCGGACAATATCGTGCTACGGCAGAGTCAAGCCTGGAATGTGGTGGGGGCCAGGGCGGGGATGTGACATAATTTTTCTTTTATTTCTCTTACCATTACAAACTATCATATTCATGTTCTTCAAAATATATTTTTTCATGCAAAATCTATTATAATTCGTATTTAAACACGTAATCAACGATTTAAAAACTAAATTTAAAGATATATGAACCTTTTTCCTTTTCTTTTTTTGTTAATTTTTTTTATCTAAATTTGAACTACATATTAATAGAATCCTCTTTGTCAACAAAAATAGGATGAATGACTATTTTAACTTCCAAGGTCCCAATTGACCCAAAGGCCCAAGCTTGTTTAATTAATATTATGGTATATACACAAATCTAATCCACACAATTGAAAGTCCCAAGTCTTAATTCTCATTTCAAATGGCCCAAATCCTAATTACTAATATAAGAGACAAACCTAATATAAAACCTACCGAAGAACTTTGCGTTCTTCAATGTGGAGAAATTATAGTGTGGTACAGTAGTACCAACTACCATGCCACTTGTGATACTTCTATTCAAAATCTAACATGTGTTCTTATTTTATACGGTGAGTAAATTGTATCAATGGTCCTTCAACTTTAATCAAATTGGAACAATGATCCCTCAACTAAAAATTCATTATCATTGGTCCCTCAACTTATCAAAATGTGTAGCTACAGTCATTTTCATCAATTTAGTCAAAATTTTGTCAAAATAAGTTATGTTGGAATAACCATTTATATAATTAGGATCCCTCAACTCATCAAAGTGTATAATTATGATCATTTTCGTCAACTACATCAAATTTTTTGTCAAAACGAGTTATATTGGAAGGACTATTGCTACAATTGGGTTAAAGTTAAGGGATCATTTCTCCAGTTGAATTAAAGTTGAGGGACTAATGGTAATGAATTTTTAGTTGAGGGACCATAGCTGCACGTTTTGATGAGTTGAGGGACCAATGGTAATGGATTTTTAGTTGAGGGACCATTGCTCCAATTAAGTTAAAGTTCAGGCGGTGAGGATGTTAGAGTCGTAGGAGCCGGCGCTCCAGCAAAGCATGTACGTGGCGAGCCAGACCTTGGGAGCCATACCGGTGACGACTCCCTTGGTGTACCCAACAAGATACGCCAGAAAAACATACCATCCGAAGGGGATTAGGCCGTGTGAGTTTCATGACCGTCGGAGTCTCTAGGGGAGTGGCACTCTGTGGTCTGATTCATCTTGGCGTTAGTGGATTCGAAGCCGGCTGAGAAGAAACAGGCGCCAATGAGCTTGTGGTTGCAGAGGTCGGCTAGAAAGTGGATTCGAAGCTGCCGGTCAGCCTCATATTTCTTTTAGTCATTTTAAAAACACTTTCAAACGAGCTTTATATATGGTTAGTTTTGCAAACAAACACTCATCTAGTATCCTAGTATTCATAACTGCATGCTTCAATTTATATGAAAAAATGCAACAGCCGGTGCAGGTCTATACTGTTCTTAAGTGACTTGAGTGTTGCTCACGTGAAAATACGAACGAAATTTTGAAAGGAAAACTAACGAAAAGGGCTTGAAAACTTTGAGTTTTAACGATAAGGACAAAATAAAGGGTAAAGTGAATAGTACCAGGTTTGACTTTTTAGTGTAAAAATGTGGTTTTTCGTTAAAGTAAACAGTACCGTGAGCTTTTCGTTAAAACTCCCAATTTTGAATGCAAAAATCTCAAAAGTAATATGAAGTCATAAACGAGAGTCCAGCCCATACCAAACCATAGCTGCTGAAAGTCAATATATATCCCCTGACCCACTTGGGCCCAATCCAAAGGGTCCCTAACTACCACCATTAACCCGCCAAGTCGCCTGGATTTCTTAGTCCAACCGTTGAAATTCGGAAAGCCAGAAATGGCAGGGCCATCCAATCTCTATCTCTTGGCTTACAACTCTCTTCAGGCTGCTGCATGGTAAAACCCCCTCAACACTCAAAACCCACCTCCCCAAATTGTCAGATTTTTTTCAAATTCATATCAAAATTCTCTCATTGCAGGGCGGTTTGTCTCTCTCTAAGCTTGAGCAGCGCCGTCAATGGCGCCTACGCTTCTGCTGGACACCTTATCTGTCAGTATTTAGTTCTATTTTTTCAAATTCTGAAAATCTGATTAAATTAAACAAAGAAAATGTTTTTTTAATGAAATTGTTTTTTTGCTGCAGATTTGCTCCAAATGGTTCAGTTCTTGGAAGTTATACACGGAGCCATTGGTGGGTTTTCTGAAAGACTCAAAATTTATTTTTTTAATTTTTTTTGTGTTGAAAGAAGCCATTGGTGGGTTTTCTGAAAGACTCAAAATTTTTTTTTTTTAATTTTTTTTGTGTTGAAAGAAGAAAAACCCAATATTTATGTAAGGTTTATTTTTGTAATTTTGTTAAGATTATGGGTTCTGTGTTTATATTTGTTTTGAAAATTGAGGTCTGGTGCCGAGTGGAGTGGTGTTTCCTCTGATGCAATGGGCAGGAAGGGCGCATTTTCTGTATGTTGTGCGCCAAACCCATGAGGTTTTCTTCTTTTCTTTCTCTCCTTTTTATCTGTTTGCTGTTTTAATTTCAGTTTAAGCACTAAAAAAACTTATGGGTTTGATTATTTGAGATATGATGAGGCTTTCTGTGACTATATTGCATGGTGAGAGTTATAAAGGGATGCTTGTTTGTGCAATGGGACAATGGTATACTAAGCATGGACTTGAATGCATATACGGATATTTGTTCGTAGGGCTTTCAAGATCCCAATCCCAAGTTCTCGAATCAAATAAGATTGCTAGATAAGATAAATTAAGGATACTAGGTAAAGATCAATCACATATGTACTTGGAACCAGTATTCTTTATGCGGTTCACCCCAAACTGGGGTAATCCAGTGACCATGATTTGAATGGAGAAAAGTGTCACGATGAAGAATGTATAGGTTCTTCCTCGTGAAAGTATAATTTTTTTTCTTTTCCCTTGCATTCAATCAAGAACACTGAATGTACCCCAACCTCACTGGCAGTGTAGTCTCTGTAGAGAAACTTCTGCACGAGCTTTCACACATCCTGATGTCCAGGCTCTAATGTTCCATATATACCTTTAAGAACTAGGGTTGCAAAAATAGGGTAATAAAATGCAAAATATGTTTCTGGGAAAAGCCTACAAATCTAACTTGTGGCCACTCGTACTTTCTAGAGCTATAGTTTACAAGGTTGAATCTGCAGATACTTGCTCAATCAATTTTAGTATGCGATGTAGTTAGATACAGCTTCACTTGAGAAAAATTGCACAAAGAGAAATCCTAAATTCTGTAGTCCTGCAGAAGTGCTTTGTTCTTGTCACAATATGAACTTTTATGAGGTTTGCTCATTGTTCACAACTAATTGAGGACCATTGTTTTGAGCATTTTGTAGGTCCAGGAGTCGCCATCAGTCTTCATAACTTTTGTTGCTTGGAGCCTAAGTGAGGTAATTTGGTTTAATCTTTATAATGCAATCAAAATTTGTTAACTAAATAGCGTATGTCAAACTATGGTCAGAAACCTGTATGCAGGTTATTAGGTATCCACATTATGCTTTTAATTGCACGGGGAGCTGTCCATCTTGGATTACCTATCTCAGGTTCTACTCTTTCTCATTATGATGATAAATTCAAAAGTTCGCATACAAGCAAATACTTACAATACCACTCAACTAAACGTTACAATTCAAGCAGAAGAGGATTTTCGTTTGCAATTATAATACTTTTGGTTTCCACTAGGTACACTGCATTCATTGTCTTGTATCCTCCAGGGATGGCTGGTGAAAGTAAGTTCATAGTTTCATTAGTCTTGGGTTTCAATTTTTGGCTGCATGTACAAGTCCCCCTCCCTTCTCCGTTGATTTCTTTCTGTAAATGGTCGGTGATTACCATGCAGCCTGGCTTTTGTACCAAGCACTTCCTTTTATAAAGAAGAAGAGCCTCTCCCCAGATTTCTCCGCTGGCCTCTCCTTCAGCTATTATAACTTTCTGAGGGTATGTTCTGATTTTTTTTTTCCACCATGATATGTTGCTTCTTTCCACTTTTTCCAATTAGGCATTTTGCCGATAACATATGCACTTAGGAAATTTTTTATTAACATGTATTAAGCCTTCAAGTCTAAGGAAATTTCTAGTAGCCGAGGATAATTTGGTAGTTTTTCTGCTATGCGTGGATGTGGTTATTAGGGTTTTGTTGGGATATCTAAACTGAAGTGAGCTTCAAATTTTTGAATACCTTACCTTATTTCCTGTGCATTTACGTTTAGTGCAGATTGTTATTCCGCTTCCTTTTTAACTGAGAAATTATGGATTCAGAAACTATTTGTTACCTTCTTGGAGGTTTTGGGGTGAACCCCAATTTGAAGCCTGGTTTTGAGTTGGAGTTGCACTACTAGGATATCTATTTATTTATCAAAGTTACCCATGAAAGAAAGAAAATACGAAGTCATCGTAGGATCTCCCATTTCAAAGTTCGTATTGCCAAGCCCTTTCATTGTCAGGTCTGTCCAGGAAAAGTGCCCTGGTTTTCTTGGTCCTCCAAGGCGCCTCTATAAATATTAAATATACTACTCTTTAAATCTTCCATGTGGTTCGTTCAATAAATGTTTTTAGTCTTCAATGCACACATTCAGAAACCATGCAACGAGGGGAAACTTCTGCTCTTTTCTAATGCCTTAACTAATGTTTCAGTTATTGTTAGCTTTTGCTGTTGTGATTAATATCATTGGAATCTTCTTAATTCAGGTTTTGCTTGTCTGCTACCCGTTCCTCTGCTTGAAACTTTACCTGCATATGTTCAAGCAACGCCGATCAAAACTGGGTAAGCACCCCAAGAAGGAGAAAAAGCGAAGGATCATTTGGTTGTAGATACCAATTATTTGCCAGTTGCTGGTGATTTAGGACTCAAAACTACATAAAGAGAGGCATGCATTGGCATGTATTGGATTTTAGTAAAATACTTGCAGTGGATTCTTGCTTCATTCTCCATTTCCCACTATGTAATTATCGAAGTCTAAACTTGTCTCTCCCATTTATTTTAGATGCCCGATCAACGTTGTCAATTCTTTCCCGATGATACTTTAATAGTATACTGGTTATGACTTTGATCTATTATGCAATCGTTTCATTGATGATATTAGTTGTTGGAAGTAAGTGATATTTTGGCACGATGTGTTGAATTTGTGATGCATGTAGTAGTGGAATTATACATTGAAATTCTGATCCTTCTACACGAAAGTGTAATCTAGTGACTGAAACAGATGTCTTTTGATAGACGGGTTTTTTTGCACCTCATGTGGATGGAGTCTCATCTGTTTTCTAGTTAAAGTTCAATCTGTGGTCTGTCCTAAGTTTTGTTTCAAATTTACGCAATACTAACTACTCATGATTATGTTCAATTCCTCTACCACTTCTTCCTTGTCTTTCACTACTGCGATCAAGGTCCCCGGCTATGGATGTTTGGACCAGATAGAACCAGTACCAAGGACAGGATGCCAACTAGCAGGTATGCTTTTAATCTAACTGTACATTTCTATTATGGTCCTCTAAAGCTTCGTCTATGTGCATAGTTCACCCTAGCTTCTACATAGTTAAAGTGGCGCCTCTACGATTAGCATCTCGAAGGGTACTGCTCTCTCTCTCTCTCTCTCTCTCTCTCTTTCTCACAAACACAAACGCAAACACAAACACACACACACAAACATTTTCACTGTGCACATTATGTCAACGCATGCTACAAACTAACATACTCGTGTCATTTGTATGATTGTAATTTCACCATCTTAATCCCGTCGATCCAATTGTGTGCATCAACAGCTTTCTGTCAGCTTCCATGGAAGATATAATATGATTGCTCCTTTTCCACAGGCCATTATATGCTCAACGACGCAATCTCGGTTACCTTTTCCCACTCAATAATTTGAGCAGTTACTGTTCTCCTCCTCTTTTTTCACTGTAACAAGTCCCTGGTCTCTTTCAAGATCTGATGTCGTCTTGTTGTCGACATTAGCTTTTAATTATGGGAGCCATGGTTGTAGTGGCTCTGTCTCTTTTCTCCGAGCTTCCTGTTGAGTCCTTTGGCTTGCAGGTTATACGGTGGATTATAGTCACTGATCCATGTGCTGGATTCTGACTCAAAACCCACTGTGTGTGTGTGTGTGTGTGTGTGTGTGTGTGTGTGTATTTATAGACCACAAAATGGCTAAATGTTGGTATTTTTATATTTGGCTTTTGTGGCCAAATCGTGGCTCATATCATGTAAATGTCGTTGAACAAACTCTTAACGTTACCCTTGTAATTAAGCTCGTTATCAATCTCAGTCAAAATCGAACTGTAAATCTATATCCTAACTAAATTTGCTGGAGAGATTATATTCACACTTTAGATTATTTCTCCCACATCCTTTTAATTTTTTCATATTTTTCTATCAGGTGTTAGTCGTGCGTAGAATATTAAAAAAATTAAAAGGATGTGGGGAAAGTAATTTGGGGTATGGGGAAAGGTCATTTTAAGGCATTGAAGTCTATTTGACGCTTGAATCAGTCTCAGAAGTTCGTATTTTACTCTAGCAAGTGATGCACGCATTTGTCCGAAATGGAGGAAGTTTGAATGAAAGTTCGATTTTGAGATGCTAAGGAATGTAACTACAAGGGTGTTATTAAGAGTTTTTCCACCACATGAGATATATAGCATACATCACAACAATGAGCAGGGCTTTCATGATACTGGTACACCATCATGGTACACCATCATTGTAGTGTCACGTACCAAAAATACAATGTCATACATGAGTTTTTCTGCATATAACATTGTATCATGGAATGTCTGCATATAACATTGTATCATGGAATGTCGCAATAGCAGGGTACTCAAGTCATAAGAGTTGCTCCCCAACTGCCTAGAGCATATGCTGCCGGCACATCCATCTTTGTGGTCCAAAGAGGCCAGCATGTATTCTAGGGCCCATGCGCCTCAGTTGTGGTTAGCCATTTTGCTGAATGTTTTGGCATGATTTAGCAAACCGATTATCTCTTAATTTAATAATTAGCTGACTTATTTATACTTAATTATTTTAGTCAAACGCATGCATTCCCCTTTACACCAAAAACGTTTTTTTCCCTTTTAAAAAACTGAACACCAATGAACAGAAAACAAAACAATACAACTTCCACATCAAATTCAACAATTAACAACATCCAAATTACAAAACGTCACCAAACCACCACCCATTTCATCAACTTAGTAGTCTGCGGTAGGGAGCTGCTCGTGGGTGTCTGGGGCGATGAAGATGAGCTCGTAGACGACGGCGGCAATGGCAGCGCCGATGAATGGTCCGACCCAGTAGACCCAGTGGTTGTCCCATGTCCAGCTGACGACAGCTGGGCCGAAGGAGACTGCGGGGTTCATGGATGCACCGTCGAAGGCACCGGCAACCAAGATGTTGGCACCAACAATGAAACCGATGGCAATGGGTGCAATGGTGCCGATGCTGCCCCTCTTGGGGTCCACGGCGGTCGCGTACACGGTGTAAACCAAGCCGAAGGTGATAACAATTTCGAGGACCACAGCGTTCCATACACTGACGCCAGATGATAGGGAGAAAGCAGATGTTTCCTGCATCAAATCAATTAACATGTTAAAAAAAATTGGTTGTTTCGATTGAAAGTATTAATTAGGGACGATGGGTTAGTGGCATACCAATCCACCGGTCGCAAACTTGAGGAGCAAGCAAGCAACGACGGCTCCGATCAACTGGGCGATCCAGTACAAGATAGTCCTAACGAAAGTGATGTGGCCACCAATGAAGGCACCGAATGTGACGGCAGGGTTGACGTGCCCGCCGGAAATGTTTGCGGCGATTGCGACGGCGACAAAAAGGGCGAAGGCGTGCGCTAAGGCAGCAGCTACAAGGCCGGCCGGTGTGGTTGATGCACTGTCAGTGAGCTTGTCTGCCAAAACAGAAAACAAAAAATTAAGCAATGCGTACTACAACATAAAAGATAAATAATATAATGTGTTTGAGAGTATGTTACGTAAAACAAAGTGGAAAATGAAAGAGGTGACTTCAACACAAGTCAGTAAGATCCGTGCTTGAAATATATAGTCCGGATTTACAGTCTGATAATATATAATGTGTTTGAATGAACGTTACGTAAACCGAATTGGGAAATGGAGAGGGTGACTTACTGAAGGCCATGCCAGACCCTTCACCAGCAAAAACAAAGATGAGGACTGAGATAAACTCAGCAAGAGCTGCTTTCAGAGCATCAGCCTGACCAAACTCAGCTGCGCTTCCCACTGCAATTCTGTTGATCGCCATTTGGACTTTTGACTTAATCAAAAAGCCTTTAGATGGACAATCACGAGGAAAATAAGCTGCTTTTTCTCTGAGTGCTTTTGGTTAGTATCATAGTGACAATTATATATAGGGGTTCCTAATGACAACGTTAACACGATGAGTAACCGGAATAGTCGGTTTCCATCCGGTGACATTGAAATTCAACGACATGTACAATTGGCAGCCACCTGTCATTGTCTGGGAGGGCTAGTAGGCGGGCCTCCAATTTGTTCCCATCTTGCCACGTGGACGGCTGATGTGACTTGGAGGCTTCATTGATCAGCAATGATGGAGAAGTTTGATCACATTCACCGGCCAATGTTTTGCCTTCGCGTCATTGCGGTTGTGGGTCCTCCCAAATGATCCTCGTAAATTTAGACCGACCAATATTATTTTATTTATAATTTGTGGCTAAGTGTGATTAGTTGGTGCTGGCTTCACTTGTCTTTTATCATGCACTAATCATCAAACAAAAAGGAATTATAGTGATTAAATTCATTTTTCATTTGTTAAGAGTAATATCGCATTGGTCAAAATGTGTGATCATTCAAAATTCAAATTGAACATGATTTACTTATTTACCTTGCAGAATTCAAATAAAGGCGAATGAAGACTATTGCTCCTACTCGTCTTTTTTAACTTACGGCAATGTTCTAAGAATTTTTATGTGAGAAGAGTATAACTGCCATAACGGCAAATTGTTTGATAGAAATCATCCGAAAAAGCTAAGGTATGGCAAATTATGGGTAAATCGGCATAGACTTTTAAATTATTGAGCAAGAAAGCGAAGAGTGATGCAAACTTAGGTTACGTCATGCACTCAGTATGAAGACTTCATGAATTTGCTACTCATTGAGTACGTATAAGGTTAAGAGGGAAAATGATGTAACTATATGTTGGGATGATTGTTTTCTATCCCAAAAGTTGTTGAAAGAAAGTGAAATTACTTGTAAATAAACAAGTTCATGGTAACATTTATGTGAAGATATCTAAATTATAAACAAACAAAATGCTTTACAACGAAGCATATCATCATCATATAAACTAATGTGGTTATAAAAATTAACTTGAAATTGTGGGCCTCGGGGGAATTAACAACGGTATATTCTTTAGGGTTAGGTTGTTTGTATGCATATACATGATTTGTTTGCTATCATCTCACCTATCCATTTAGGTTTCTCCTAATCCATTGTTAAAACGAAAAGGACGAACCGTCAATGTCATCTAATAAATGAGTAGCAAATAAGCAAATTACATCATATTCTCATAGAATTAATTACCAAAAAGATATTGTATTTTCATATGGTCAATTCAAACATTGTTGTTCGTTGTTTATAATGATAAGTTCATGTATGATATTGTAATATTTTAAATGAAGACTTGTAGTATAAATTATAGCCGAATCTAACCACTTCATTTAGTGACCAGTTTGGTTTGTCTGGTTCGACCATTTTATATGAAGACTTGTTTAAGTGCTTCTGAAGAAAAAAAATGGAAGAACCAAATGAAGCAAGTTGAGGTTCCACCATCAACTGACAATATGGAGAGTAGCCAAACTTTATAAGCACATGCAACCCCTATGTGAGATTGATCCTCTCAACACGCCCTACATGTGATTCCACAATAAAACCAATTGGCAATTTAGGGAGCAGCCAAATCTCTTATAAGCACATTCAAGGTCTCTCTTTTCTCCGATGTGAGATTGATCCTCTCAACACCAAATTGATCACTAAATGAAAGTAGTTTGATTCAGTTATACTACTAGTTTGAGTCGTAAATCGAATCAATATGAACCAGGATGTTAGATTGATTTGGTATGTATCGAACCAAACTAGTCCTCACTCATCCCTAATTAACAATACGCTACTTGTTATAAATAAACAAAGTTCACGATATTGAAAAATTAAATAAAATGGTGTCACATGTTATGAGATTCAAAATTTTAGGACTTTTTTTTTCCACATCTCAAGCATTTTTCTTTTGTGGTAGGGGCCGTAGAATATGTGGCCATCACGAGGCTAAAATAAGGTTTCATAATGCCATTCTTAATTTGTTGTTGTGCTCTGCTGTCATATGCAGATATGCTATATATTATAATTCCACAACTACTACGCTTTGTAGCATGACATCTCCGCTAATTAAAATTATAATAAGTGGGTAATTAGGAGATGAACTTAAAATTTGTCTCCACTTCAACATATAAATTAGTATTTATTAACCATTAGATTATCAAAGCCGACCACAATGATATGGATGAGCCATTTAAAATTCTAAAAGCACATAAAATAAGCAAGAACATGACACAAATCCTGAAATATAATTATCCACAGTTTCATTCGTATTGGTATTGTCCGCGAATATATGAGATCAAGCTCCATGTTTTTTATAAAAACAAAGTCTCCCTCACTCTCCCTTTTTCTCATAATTTTATATCTTATCTGTTGATTAATTTATCTAAAATGGACGGCTCACGATCACTAATCATAATTAAAACACTATACCCTTTTTAGTTTATAGTTTTCTTGGATCAGATCCAAGTCGAATTCAGAGAGCTAGCCAGCCAATCACAGTTCGGTGGTAGAGGTGAGCTGTAAACCCTAATAACCAAATTCGTTTGAGGCATGCAGTTAGTAAATATGTTTTGTATTATATATAGATTAACAATGTCTAGGATCACATGCAGGTGAAGAATATGCAGGTGCTAGAAGGTTTTATATTTCCCCAAGTTGAAGTAGTTTCTTGGCATCTTAGCAGTTGGTTCCTATTCGATAACATGCCTATTTTTGAATTGTCACGTTAGACTGATTAATGAAAGAGGAGATCACAATCCATCATTGCTTAAAACTAGTTAACCCTTTTTAGCATATCCTTTTTATGGATGCTAATAGTCTCTTGTTATGATAAAATTTTCTATACCGTCGGTTCAAACATAATCAAAGTTGTGCTAAAAAATAAAGGGCAGCTAAATTGTGTACCCTTCTAGTTTAGGTGAAGTGGAAGTTTGATCCCTGTCATTTGAAATTTACCAAAAAGGGCTAAAGATACGAATTTTGGCGCCATTGGTTCTTCCTTAGTAGTCTAACCATCAAGTTAATCTTCATTTTTCTGATGTAACACTCAGTGACCTATTTTTTTCTTCTTGATTATTTTTCTTCGTGATTCATTTTTGGACTTAAAATTGTATCTAGATGACGAGACGTCTAAGCATATTTATATAATGTTTAGTTTTACATGTTTTACGTCACGTGTCTTTTTAAATAAGTTATATATGTGACAAAGTCATCGAAGCTCCCGTTGTTGTTTTTGGTCCTCTCTTTCCGTATAAGGTTAGACTTCATCCCTACATTCCTTAAGGTTTCATTCTCGTTGTTTTGAGAAGGCTGCTGCCACCAATATATTCATTTTTGTGTGAAAAGTTCATCATTTTCTTCATGAAAAATTGATTTTAAATCCGAAAAGAATTTGGTTGGCATCCACAATTTGCATGATGATCTAAGATACACTTGTTCCTTATAGTATAAAATCATCTTTAGGTATATTTTGTCTTTGTCTTGATGTTTCAATTAGTCATATCGTTACATATTTGTGTTGTTGTTGGTGCTACGAAGATGAAGAGTTCAAGAAGGAGCTGCCATGTTTTGCAAAGACCAAAAACTTGGTGATGTGAGAGGATGAAGTTGCACGAAGGTATATAAATGCCTCTTTGAGTAGATTAATTAAGACATAAACCGCTATTGAATGTTACCTTTGTATTTGAACTTTATCCATAGAAATAACTGGTTATAATTAGTAATGAGCACCAGTTTTTCCCAAACGTGGGTTTTGCGGGTGAACGCCTCTTTTGTATTCTTCGTTTTGCTTTTTTGACTTGAAAGTTGAATGTTCAACCAGCGATCCCCATAAGTTAATAGGAATTTTTGTACATTGTTGTATATGAGTTGATGTTAAGGAATAAATTTCTCTTTAAATATTGCTAACTCGAGGTGCCCTAGCGTTAAGGTTGCTACGATTTTGCATGCTACGTGTTCCATTAAAAGTATATATATGTGTGTATTAATTTTTTTTCTGAAATGTTAAGTTCTATGTGCACAGACCGCGCACCTAGAATTGTTGTGCTTGATTTCTGTATCTGTTCTAGTCATCCATATGTAGTTTTCTGATAAACTAATATGCACCAGTAGGTTTGTGAAGTGTGCTTGATGTTAGTGTGATCTTGTTCTCGAGTCAAGTTATCACTGGTATCCGACTTTCATTACCATTCCCCTACTTCATGGCCTAAAAAAGACATCTCACTTACAAGTGAGAAGACAAAATAACACTAGACTGTAATTCCATCGGTAAAATAGAATTGATATTTAAGCCCTTGTTTAGCTATTTAACCTAAAATTGAAGCTTTTGTCAATTCTCTTTCTGAAGACTGCATGTGAGCCCCTCGTGAGATTAACTCTTCACTAAAGTCACAACCTCTGTCAAGAATCATAATTGTTAGCTTACTAGTCCTGACTCTTTTAAAGGGATACGAGAAGTTCCATATAAAAGAAATCCCTCAAGCAAAACAAAGAACGCACAATTTCTTTGTTACTCTCATTCTCCACATTCTCCATTACTGTCATCACTTTCCCTCTCCTACTCCTTACGTTCTATTTGTTGGGAAATTGAGTAAGATTTGACATTCGTGTATACCAGAGCCGACATTGGAGGAGTGCAACCGGTTCTATTGCACAGGGCCCCAAAATTTTGAGGGCCCCAAAAATATTTTTTTGAATATTATAATATATAAAAAAATAATATTATATAAAAATAATATATAGAAATATAATCAAATCAATATATATATATATATATATATATATATATATATATATATATATATATATATGTATATATCTGATGGGCCCAAAAGCCATCAGACTACTACCTAAAATTGTACAAAATTATATAAAATAATAATTAACAAAGGGCAAAGCTAATCAATTAAAGTGGAGAACCCCACTGACCGAGACAAACAATTCAGAGACTCAGACTACTTCTCTCACGCCAAAGTCCCAGAGCACCAGAAGTCAGAATCCCAGACGTTGTGCCAGTGTCCCATACTCCCAGTGTAATTCCCTTCTACTCTGCGTCCCATTGTTATATTTCCCACAAATTATTAAACCCTAATTTATAAATTTATGAAATTGAAGAGAAACTTCCAAATCATGAAGACAATTCAATTGATCAGAGTGATGTAGACTTCGATCAAAGTAAGATATTTACTAATTTAAGTGTATTAACTTGAAAATTGAAGATTTGGGTATTTCTCATCTATAATGATTTTTTTTTTCTTTTTGTTTATTTGGTTTCTTTAGATTGAACTTATTGTTAGTTATTAGTACTATGGTTATTTTGTAGCTTTCTTTACATTTAATTATAGTTAGAAATAGGTGGTTAGTTAGTTTTAAAGTTTATTTCGATATTGTTTTTCAGCATCAATACGTTGTTCAATTTTTTTTTAAGATGTCTTATAAGAAGGGTCCCTTTTATGAATTTCGCACAGGACCCCCGAAATCTCAGAGACGGCCTTGGTGTATACCAGTATTATGCATAAGGGAACTTACATTATGTAAGGCTTCTGGTTTATATTGGAGTTATATATGCATTATGAAATGTCATGATAGGCAAGTAAAGAGGCATGTACCGCTTTAGGACAATGATATCGTGCTTCTCATGTGTTCACATACCAAAGCATTTTTTTTCTTCTAATATTATCCAAATTTGTGTTGCCTCTTTTTTTCTAATTACACTGAGACTTTTAGGATAAACACCACATGTCTTAGGCTACAGATGGTGAAGTAGAGAACAATATCAGTGTTGGACCATTTGACATGACTCTTTGAAACTTTAACATATGGTATTAGAGCATGTCTTTTTTGTTCAAGCACGTACTATTCATGTACTTGTCTTTCCTTTCACGATGTGAAAGGTCTATGCCCGTGTGGCCAACTAAAGATTTGACCTTATGTGAGGGGGCATGTTGGAAATCCTACTTTAGAAATTTGACAAAACAAATTACCATTTAAATAAACCCTACACCACTTGAGCTACATATGTTTATTGTCACTAATGTTGGACCATTCTGCCCGTCCCTCTATAACTTTAACAAAATCCTTGCATTTTAATTAACAAAGATGAAATGACAAAGTTAACCTCACAGATTATGCTCATTTGCGTCTTTTAGACCAAAATTTATGAAAATTTCAATTTTTGAACTAAATTTCCGGATCCAAACCCTCTCACCCTCTCCTTCAAGCAGTTTAGAGCAGAGAAACCGATTGTTTATCTTGAGACTATCCTTTTTCTTTTTTTTTTCTTTTTTTAATCAGATTGAGACTATCCTATCACACTACAGGATTGTTTATGCAATATTAGAATTTTTTTATTTATTTTTTTTGTACATCCATATTTGACACTATGGGGAGGGGGAGTTCGGCTAATTTACACAATGGGCAGCCTAATTTGGTATCGAATTCGCTATCCACGATATTCGAACTTAAAACCTCACACTTTCAAGTGAAAAAGAATACTACCGACCGTAATATTGAGTGACTGCAATTAGAAGTTTATTGAAAACGAACCAAACAACATTTTTGGCCCACTAGGACCACTACGAACCAAATAACTTACAAGTAGTTGAAAGACTCAAATAGCATGTTACAAACTTGCAGCAGCAAATACTCAAAGGCCTAATCCCTTATAACAAGAATAAGAGCCCAAGTCCACACAACCTTACTACCAATAATCTTGTTACAGATATCATTGTTGTTGTTAATATTTAAATAGGTTTGGTTATTGGGTCTTTTTACTCCATAGCTTAGTTTAAAGCCTTAAACCATCTTTGTAATGGACCATGAGAACTGATAAGAGTGATCGACTCAGCCCAAATGATGCCAGAAGCATGATCATGTATTGTTCTCCTCATACCCCTTTAATTCCAAAAAGTGCCCATTACTATTTGATGGTCACTGTAAAGATTTTGTTAATTAGAATAACAATACATGACCATGACCTGTAGAGTTTTTATTTTGTTATTTAGAAAGTTCTTTTACTTCGAATGTTTTCCACCCCACGTCTTACTTCAAATTAATAAACTTGCATCTATAAAGAGTATCATTCCTACAACAGAGTTACGTTATGAAATTAAGTTATCCCCAATTAGGTAACGATCTCGTTTTCTGTGTAAGTTGAATCTAAAACATCTTTCAACTAAGTGAAGACAATTACCACGCTAGATCAAAGGCTAGCTAGTTGGTTTTGATGTTGTGTTATATGTCATTTGTGTCATAATATCAAATAGCTATGATATGTTGCTAAATAAATAAATAAATAAAATTAAAATAAAATTCTAGAAGTTATGTTCATTTTTCACAATGCCAACCCTAGCAAGCCCCGAACCACTTAACTTATAATTCACACTCGAGTCATACATACTTGAAAATGAGAGACAGTGACAAAGTTATATAAGTTTCCTTTTCTCTCTTTCCGTCATGCACCTACTCATGCAGACATGCACCAACTTAGCCTCCCTCCCCTCCCACGACATTAATAAAGGCGACAACGCTCATCTTTATGAACAAAAGTGCTTTTCCTAACAGCAGAAATTAAAAAGCAGCAAGCTGAGTTCTCTCTTCAAACTCTGGACAAGCTTTTTTTCTCTAAAAAGCTAGACAAAAAGCATGGATGGACACATCCTTTCTTGCATGCACTCCATGCAGTCAAACAAAACATCAAAACACCACCAACCGATTAGTACAATTGGTCAAACCCTAGCTGAATTGGGAAAGCACTTTTTTAGGGCAGACTCGATTGGCTTATATATACTTAGAAATCTAACTAAGAGCATCCAATGAAGGCTTAACTAAATGTAATTAATCTCATGATTAAGTGCAGTTTAGGACTGTTTAACTAACCAACCTTATAAAAGAGAAAATTGACAAGTTGATCACCCACCACATAACCATATCATAAATGGCAGACAATGGTCGGAGCCATGATGGCTCTATTTGGTACCATATAAAGGCAACATACTCAAATCATATAAATATGTAATGCAGGTTATTGATATAATTGCTAGGCATCTTTTATAGTTACTTTTGCATGACATCACAGTTAATTACTTGCAGCAACCAATAATGTTGGCTTAATGGTTCATTTTGGTCGTAATTATCATCAATATCATGACAAAGCATCTTCTATAGAGACTGCTCCATTGGAAGCAAAATCTTGACCCGTTGGTGAAGAATGTAGTTGACTCCTTAGTCCTTACAAGTAAATCATCTCAAACTTTTCTTTTGTGTTTGAAGCGAGTTAATTTTGTTTGTATGTTTGACGGTGATTCGTAAATAAGAAAAAACGACTGTTTAATTACAACGTTAACACAGGCAAGCATTATTAAAAATATAATATCAAGCATCGGAAAACATGTTGCTTAAAATAGGATGACATGCAATACTTGATTAATGTTACATAAACTACAATATATAATTATGAACTGAAATGAGTGTAAACACGAATTTTTCCCGAAACGAAACGCGACAAGAACCAACGTGTACAAAGTAATATTTGTATTTTTTGATTTGTTTTTGGGTTACAATCTCTTTGAAAATTTGCCTCTGATTCTATCTCCGTAAGAACTTGATTTGGTGGTTTGATTGTTGATCCGAAGGGCCGTCGGGGGCTTGATCTTTGATGAACAATTCTTCAAGGGCCTTTGGAGGGCTTGATCTTGATGAACGGGGATATGTGGATTTGTTGATGGGCTGTTGATCCAAAGGGCCGTCGGGGCTTGATCTTTAGGATGAACAATTCTTCAAGGGCCTTTGGAGGGCTTGATCTTGATGAACAGTTCTTCAAGGGCCTTTGGAGCTTGATCTTCGAGGTGGATGAACGGATCTTCAAGGGCTTTTGAGGCTTGATCTTGAAGGTGGATGAACGGATCTTCGAAGGGCTTTTGGGCTTGATCTTCGAGGATGGATGAACGATGCTTCGAAGGGCTTTTGAGGCTTGATCTTCGAGGTGGATGAACGGATCTTCAAGGGCTTTTGAGGCTTGATCTTGAAAGTGGATGAACGGATCTTCAAGGGCTTTTGAGGCTTGATCTTGAAAGTGGTGAACGGATCTTCGAAGGGCTTTTGGGCTTGATCTTCGAGGATGGATGAACGATGCTTCGAAGGGCTTTTGAGGCTTGATCTTCGAGGTGGATGAACGGATCTTCAAGGGCTTTTGAGGCTTGATCTTGAAAGTGGTGAACGGATCTTCGAAGGGCTTTTGGGCTTGATCTTCGAGGATGGATGAACGATGCTTCTAAGGGCTTTTGAGGCTTGATCTTCGAGGTGGATGAACGGATCTTCAAGGGCTTTTGAGGCTTGATCTTGAAGGTGGATGAACGGATCTTCGAAGGGCTTTTGGGCTTGATCTTCGAGGATGGATGAACGATGCTTCGAAGGGCTTTTGAGGCTTGATCTTCGAGGTGGAACG
Organism: Cotoneaster glaucophyllus; assembly: GCA_036320875.1. Lineage (NCBI taxonomy): Eukaryota > Viridiplantae > Streptophyta > Magnoliopsida > Rosales > Rosaceae > Cotoneaster > Cotoneaster glaucophyllus. Next base: position 8,219,983 of record CM070061.1, read on the forward strand.
GACAGAACTTCGAGGAGCCTTGGGGCTTGATCTTGAAGGTGGATGAACGGATCTTCGAAGGGCTTTTGAGGCTTGATCTTCGAGGATGGATGAACGCTTGCTTCAAGGGCTTTGGGGCTTGTGCTTTGATGAAGAACGTACAGAACTTCGAGGAGCCTTGGGGCTTGATCTTTGATGAAGAGCGGACAGAACTTCGAGGGAGCCTTGGGGCTTGATCTTTGATGAAGAACGGGCTTGATCTTTGATGAAGAACGGACAGAACTTCGAGGAGCCTTGGGGCTTGATCTTTGATGAAGAACGGACAGAACTTCGAGGAGCCTTGGGGCTTGATCTTTGATGAAGAACGGACAGAACTTCGAGGAGCCTTGGGGCTTGCTTGAGAGCGTTTGGAGTTTCAGAGCTTCAACGCTTTTGTGTAATGTGAATTGGTGAATTGAAATGAATGAAATGGCTTCCTATTTATAGAATTCCAAAACTTGATTTTTGGGTTTTAATAATCAGATGAAATAAGTCACTTCTGCCAGGCGTTGACATGTGTCCTGTTTGATGACTTTTCTGAATTATTTTGATTTTTTCGTTGATTCACATGCTATGTATAAAATTTATGTGATACATGAGCGTTGAAATTTTAATTTTTGGTCAACATTTATTTCACGAAATTTCGATGTCTACAAATGCCCCCACTTCAAGGCGCGTCGCATACTTGTGCTTGTCACTTGTAGGCGATGTGTTTTGAAGTTTCTCAATGTAGATGTCAATCCAAGGGCCGTCGGGGCTTGATCTTGAATTGGACTGGAAATTTCTTCAAGGGCCGTAGAGGCTTGAATCTTGATTTTTGTGCTGCAAATTTCTCCAAGGGGCCTGAGGGCTTGACCTTGGACTGCAAATTTCTTCAAGGGCCGTAGAGGCGTGAATCTTGATTTTTTTGTGTTGCAAGTTTCTTCAAGGGCCGTAGAGGCGTGAATCTCGAATGAACTGCAAATTTTTGTGGTTTCGGGCTTGGTCAGGTACTACGCAAACCATATAGTAGGAGTTCCTCAAGTCGCCGAGCTAGGAGATCTCGGGTTCCGGTTGATCATTCTCCTTCTACTTGTCTCTCATTTAGCAACGAGGACAAAGAAAAGGAGAGGGAAGAGAGACGATATGAGATACTCTTGCTTTCAACGAAGTGGCCGACGAATCGACACGTGCTTTGTTGTGCTTGTTGACTTTCCACAGCTTTGATCTTGAACTGGGTTTGAAGGATTTTCTGGTTTCCTCCGGATGGATCATGCGATTCTGCAGACGAGGGCGTCATGCTATAGTGATCTGTTCCAGCTCACTATGTTACATTCCTCTCTGCTTGTTTCTTTTGCCTGGCAGAAGTGGTGCGCATCCTTTTGCTTTTAAATGGTCCTTCAGAGCACTTGAAGATGAGTACTTGAGAGCAAGGCTCGGTAAGCAACCAGGCAAAGGTTCCGGGCAATCAGTTCCAGATCGGATGTTTGATTTCAGGTTCCGACTGATTGCTTTCTTTCTCCATATCTTGCAGGTAAGAGCAAGGGTAAAGGAAAGAAAAGGGAAAAGCATGATATGAAATACCTTTGCTTTCGACCTTGATGATATGAGATACGTTTGCTTTTGAAGCAGTAACGGATGAACCAACACATATATATTGGTTGCGTTTGTCTCCACATGCTTCAATGTACTAGCTTCACCTGTCTGCCTTATCTGTTCTTTAGGCAGATGGGGTATCTTCCTGGAGGTTTGAGTGGAGGTTTCGACATATTGCTTTTCTTTATCCTTGTCTTGCAGATAAGAGTAGGGACAAAGGAAAGGACAGGGAGATTGCATGCTATGAGATAGCTTTGCTTTCAACCCTGATGATATGAGATACCTTTGCTTTCGAAGAAGTCGTTTTCCACAGATTTAATCTTGAACTGGGCTAGGAGGCTTCTTCTGGTAGACTTGCTACAAATGTCTGAATTTACTCCTTTTACCTGGAGTTGGGCTCGATTCAAGGGTGGTGGACACTTGATCTTGAATTGGGCTTGTGATTTCTTCAAGGGCCGTTGAGGCTTGATCTTGATGAATGGAAACGGGACCACGAGCGGCTTCAGGATTTGGGCATCCGGCAAGCAGACACGAGATGGAGGTAATGGTCTGTTTCTTTGTTCGATCTCCCCAATTCATGTTGAAGAGGGTTAGAGGATGAATCAGCACGTGCAGTTGTTGCGCTTACTGATGATCCCCAAGATTGATGCTTCATTGTCGCTCGTCTTATCTGTTCTCCAGGCAGATGAGTACTCGAGAGCAAGGCCAGGTAAGCAATCAGGGAAGGATTTCTCAACAATCCGTTCCAACTGGGAAGGTAAACGCCGGCTGATCACTTTGCTTCTCCTTATCCTGTAGTTAGGGGATGAATCAGCAAGGTTGATGCTTCATTGTCGCTCGCCTTGTCTGTTCCCCAAGCCGATGTGGATGAGTACTCGGGAGCAAAGCTAAGTAAGCAATCAGGGACGGATTTCTAGGCAGTCCGTTCCTGACCAAAAACTTGGTTCCTAGCGCCGCCCGATTGCTCTCCTTCTCTTTGTCCTGTAGTGAAGAGGGAGGACAAAGAAAAAGGATGGGAGAAAGCATGATATGAGATACTCTTGCTTTCGACCCTGCTGATATGAGATACTTTTGCTCTGGTTTGATTTGTTTGCAGAGGTATTCTCGGGAGGAAGAGAGCCAAGCATTTTGAGAAAGCTTTGTTGGGGTTTTGCTGGGAGCGTTACCCTCGGAAGTGAGGAAGAGTTGGGCATGTTTGCAGGTCTGCTTTGTCATGAAGACGAGCGTCGACCTATGTAGGGATTTTTTTTTTTTACAGCAAACAGTGGCACTATTCCTTTACCCTTGTCGGTAGCTGTTGGGTAATTGAAACAGTAAGATTCACGTGTCTTCCTTTTGTCAGAAATCTTTTGACAAAGTTACCCGTGATTTACGCAAAGCTGAGGTTGCGTGTGAAATGTGCCGACAACTTTTGGAAAAGCTGATATTTCGAGATGCGTGGAGCGGCGTCTCTTTGCTTTTTGCACCCGTGACTCCCTTTGCCTCTTCGATTCTTGAGAGAGAGTCATCGTGCTGGCGGTCTGGCTCTCGAGTTTAGGAGAGTGGCGCCTCTTCGATTCTCGAGAAAGTAATCCTGCTGGTGATATTTTCTTGGATGTGAGGAAAGGTTGGGCCTTTTACTTTGCCACGCGGCATGGAAGTTGACACGCATCGAGCTTTCCCAGTTATCAAGCAGTGGTGCTGCTCCTTTACCCTTATGGGTAATGGTAGGTTAGCTGGATCCAGGGAAATCTGATTCTCGAGGTCTGGAGAGTGGTGTCTCTTCGATTTTTGAACAAACGGCCCGACTTTTGATATTCGGGGAGAGGTGCCTCTTCGATTTTTGGACCGGCGCCTCTGTTGCTTCTTCTTTTATGGAGGTGTCGATGGCGTGCTAAAAGCATGCTTAGAGAGTTGTTTCTTGCAAAGAATCCCCTCTTTTGTATTTCTGAGAATTTGATTTCACCCGACCTCTCCTTCCTTCATTATTTTCACAAATGGCTTGCCCATCTGATCATCGTCTTGACTTGAATATTAGTGGAGAGGCATCTGCGTCTCCTCAAGACAATATATGGCGTCCATCTCTCTTATCCCCTTCTGGTCCTCTTACCATTGGGGACTCTGTAATGAAGAATGATATGACTGCTGCGGTGGTGGCCAGGAATATGTCCACTCCCAAAGATAACAGATTACTCGCCGGGCGGTCCGATGAGTTGGCTGTTAAGGATTCTCTGGCTTTCAGTGTCCAGTGTGCAGCTTCTGTTTCCAATATGGCCCAGCGCCTATTTGCTCGAACCCGTCAAGTTGAATCATTGGCGGCTGAAGTGATAAGTCTCCAACAAGAGATCAGAGGGCTCAGGCATGAGAATAGACAGTTGCACCGGCTTGCACATAACTATTCTACAAACATGAAGAGAAAACTTGACAAGCTGCAAGACTCCGATGGTCAGTCTTTAAGTGATCATCAGAGGTTTGTGGGTTTGTTTCAAAGGCATTTAAGGCCTTCGTCTTCTGGAGCTTCGCCAAGTGTTGAGGCTCAAAATAATCAACTTCCAGTGCCTCCCGGGGTTCCGCCGAGTAATGAGGCGCCACCTGATCAATGAAGACTTGTTTGCACTTTTTTTTTTTTTTTTTTTTTTTTTTTTTTGTGCTCATGTAAAAAATGTAAATTTTCAGATATGTCAATAAATGAGTTTTATTTCATTCAATGGATATCTCTCTCTTTTTTTTTTTTTTTTTTTTTATATATTATATATATATTTTTTTTTTCTTTCGCTTTCCTGGTGCATGTCAGCACCAATTTTTTTTTTTTTTTTTTTTTTTTTTTTTTTTTTGCTTTGATTTTTTCTGTAAGTGGCACAAACACCATCATTTTCTTTTGTTTTTTTTTTTTTTTTTATATTTCTTCTTTTCTTTTCTTCCACATGGTGCCAAATGCATCATCATTGTGTTTTTTTTTTTTTTTTTTTTTTTTTTTTTTTTTTTTTTTTTGTGCAAAGTGATATTTTTATGATTTTTTTTTTTGTATTATTTTATTATTTTATTTTTCTATAAATATGTGTTTGCAGAGATGGAAGTTTTGGCAGTGAAGGGAGGATTTTGAGAAGGTTAGGCCTTGCATGTTTTTTTTTTTTTTTTTTTTTGTATATATATATATATATATTTTATATATATATATGTTTGGTGGTATTTGAACATACACCCACCATATTTATTTATTTGTTTTATTTATTTATACGTATATGTTTTGGTGGTGTTTTGAACACATACCCACCATATTTATTTATTTATTTTATTTATTTACATATATATGTTTTGGTGGTGTTTTGAACACATACCCACCATATTTATTTATTTATTTTATTTATTTACATGTATATGTTTTGGTGGTGTTTTGAACACATACCCACCATATTTATTTATTTATTTTATTTATTTACATGTATATGTTTTGGTGGTGTTTTGAACACATACCCACCATATTTATTTATTTATTTTATTTATTTACATGTATATGTTTTGGTGGTGTTTTGAACACATACCCACCATATTTATTTATTTATTTTATTTATTTACATATATATGTTTTGGTGGTGTTTTGAACACATACCCACCATATTTATTTATTTATTTTATTTATTTACATATATATGTTTTGGTGGTGTTTTGAACACATACCCACCATATTTATTTATTTATTTTATTTATTTACATATATTTTATTTTTTTTTTTTTATTTGGTGAAGAAATGGAGAACTGGAGTCAAGCTTGGTGGTATCGCAAAGCGTTGAGCTTCACGACCGGCTAGTCGTTTGACGGCGGTCACTGAAGTTCTTCGCCGACTTTGATCAAGGTGGTGACATTGCCGTCCTTCTTGCCGCTATTTGGAGCTTGTTGCAGCGCATCACTTTCACCTTGTGGGGTTGTGCAAAGACTGCAGCGAGTTTACGCTGTGTATGTCTTTTGTTCACAATTTTCCTCAGTGGTGACCTCGTCGTGCCCCTTGCCGCTTCTTTGAGCTTGTTGCAGCGCATCACTTTCACCTTGTGGGGTTGTGCAAAGACTGCAGCGAGTTTACGCTGTGTATGTCTTTTGTTCACAATTTTCCTCAGTTGGTGACCTCGTCGTGCCCCTTGCCGCTTCTTTGAGCTTGTTGCAGCGCATCACTTTCACCTTGTGGGGTTGTGCAAAGACTGCAGCGAGTTAATGCTGTGTATGTCTTTTGTTCACAATTTTCCCTCAATGGTGACCTCCTCATGCCCCTTGCCGCTTCTTTGAGCTTGTTGCAGCGCATCACTTTCACCTTGTGGGGTTGTGCAAAGACTGCAGCGAGTTAATGCTGTGTATGTCTTTTGTTCACAATTTTCCCTCAATGGTGACCTCCTCATGCCCCTTGCCGCTTCTTTGAGCTTGTTGCAGCGCATCACTTTCACCTTGTGGGGTTGTGCAAAGACTGCAGCGAGTTAATGCTGTGTATGTCTTTTGTTCACAATTTTCCCTCAATGGTGACCTCCTCATGCCCCTTGCCGTTTCTTGGAGCTTTGTCGAAGGGCAAATAGAGAGTTGGAGTCAAGCTTGGTGACCGGCTAGTCGTTTGACGGCGGTCACTTGAAGTTTTTCGCCGACTTTGATATTGCCGTCTGGATGAGGAAGAAACAGAGAGCTGGAGTCAAGCTTGGTGACCGGCTAGTCGTTTGACGGCGGTCACTTGAAGTTCTTTGCTGACTTTGATATTGCCGTCTGGATGAAGAAGAAACAGAGAGCTGCAGTCAAGCTTGGTGACCGGCTAGTCGTTTGACGGCGGTCACTTGAAGTTCTTTGCTGACTTTGATCACGTGTGATGATGTTGCCATCCTTCTTGCCGTAGCTTGCCGAAGGGCGTCACTTGATCGTGCACGGTTGTGCTTTGTTCACAACTGTCCTCGGCAGTGACGTCTCTGTCCCTCTTGCCGCTGCTGATCGTCACAAGGCTCACAGGTTGCTGTGGGGAAGGCATGCTTGATTTTATTCTGCTTGTATTTGTAACAGAATTGACTCTTAATAGTCAAATGTTTAATAAAACCTTAATTTTTTATTTTGATGTGACTGAACTCAAAGTTGAATGTTCGAGCTGCCTACGTACTCTTCCAAAGAAGAGATCAAGTCATGACGTAGTTCAAATACATATCTCTTTGGTGCCGTTTGTAGTTTCAGCTCGTGCAGGCAAGGAGCGTTTTGATGTGTCACCTTTTATGCTCATGCGGACAAGGAGCGTTTTGGTACCGTATGCAGTTTCAACTCATGCAGGCAAGGAGCAATTGGTGTCGCCTTTTTAGGCTCGTGCGAACGAGGAGCATTGGTTGTCGCCTTTTAGGCTCGTGCGAACGAGGAGCATTTTGGTGCCGTGTGCAGTTTTAACTCGTGCAGGCAAGGAGTGTTTGTGTGTTGCCTTTTATGCTCGTGCAGATCAGGAGCGTTGGTTGTCGCCTTTTAGGCTCGTGCGAACGAGGAGCATTTTGGTGCCGTGTGCAGTTTTAACTCGTGCAGGCAAGGAGTGTTTGTGTGTTGCCTTTTATGCTCGTGCAGATCAGGAGCGTTGGTTGTCGCCTTTTAGGCTCGTGCGAACGAGGAGCATTTTGGTGCCGTGTGCAGTTTTAACTCGTGCAGGCAAGGAGTGTGGTGTCGTTTGCAGTTTCAGCTCGTGCAGACCAGGAGCGTTTTGTTGATTTGTCAAGCGGTGTAGGGAAGGTGATCCTCGCAATCTTCATAGCAAGGAGCCTTGACCGAGTGTTTGAAGAAGTCTTCGGGGAAGAAATCACGCATTGTGATGGCAACAGACGATCTTCGTGTAGCAATTTCATCATCCTCAACACTTTCATGTAGCTTTGGAGGTTGACGAGAGCTGCTTTGCCCCCTTTCCGATTGGTGAACTTGCGGTGGAGATGTATGTTTCTTGTGCAGTTTCTTCGGAGTGACATGAGTCCATCCTTCAACTTCACTTGACTTGACTGACATGGTTTTCGAGCATGCCCCCAGCAGTTGAGGTGAAGATTTTGAGCCGACAGAGCCAAAAGTGACGGTGGTATAATTTGACTTCACCACTTCGTCAAGATCTAGCTCGATGATTCCTTTCTGAGCCAGCTTCACGATGAGATCTTTCAGCACGAAGCATTTTTCCGTCGGATGATTGATGAAGCGATGGAATTTGCAGTACCTTGGACTGTCGGTACGATTCATCTCTTCCGGCCGTCTACACTCAGGTAGGTCGATCACCTTTTTGTCAAGCAAGTCTTTCAACATGGCAACCACATCAGAGTCGGGGAATGGATACGTTTTCTCCTCAAGCTCCTTCCAAGTGCGTCTACGCATCTCTTGATTACGAAAAGCTTCGGTTTGAATCGCCTTGCCTCGTGTAGAGATTTTGACGGGAGCAGAAGAGGTTTTGATGGGGGTAGTGTTGATGGTAAGAGCTTCTTTGGCGGGCTCTTTCCCAGTCTTGTCTACCTTTGGGGTGAACACCTTGAAATCAGTGATCGGCTCCTTCTTCCCATGGTGGGCGATGCTTAGCTCCAAGTCGTGGGCACGGGTGGCCAGCTCTTCGAAGGAACGTGGTTTGATGCCTTGAAGGATGTAGTGCAAACTCCAATGCATGCCCTGGACGCACATCTCGATTGCCGAAATCTCCGAGAGCCTGTCTTTGCAGTCGAGGCTAAGGTTGCGCCATCGGTTGATGTAGTCCATCACCGGCTCGTCCCTCCACTGCTTTGTGTTCGTCAGCTCCAGCATGCTCACGGTGCGGCGGGTGCTGTAGAAGCGGTTGAGGAATTCCTTCTCCAATTGCTCCCAGCTGTTGATGGATTCGGGCTCCAGGTCTGTGTACCACTCGAATGCATTCCCTTTCAGTGAGCGCACAAACTGCTTGGCGAGGTAGTCACCTTCCGTCCCTGCGTTGTTGCATGTTTCCACGAAATGGGCGACGTGTTGCTTCGGGTTGCCTTTGCCATCGAACTGCATGAACTTCGGCGGTTGGTAGCCCCTTGGCATCCTCAAGGCGTCGATCGTCTTGGAGTAAGGCTTTGAGTACAACATGGAGGTATAGGAGCTCCCTTCGTACTTCGCCTTGATGGTGTTGGCGATCATCTCCTGCAGCTGCGGGATAGAAAGAGCTCCCAGAAGTGCCGCCGACTGGTCTGGCACCTGCTTCTCTTCAGGCTTCTCTACCGGAGGCTCCTCTTCTTCGTCGGCCTCTTTCTTTATGCCAGAGTTGTCTCCTTCCTCGTGTTGCGCTCCCAATCTGTTGGTGAGTGCGGTGATCTGCAAGTCCTTCTCCTCTGCGGATTTTGTGAGCCTTGTGATCGTTTGCTTCATCTGGGCCAACTGCTCTTCAACTGAAATCACGCCGATGGTCATGACTTGTGCAACCAACATACGTGGCTTTCCTTCAGCAGCATGCTTAGGTGCCCTTAGCGAGGTTAGGTTGATGACAGGCTCACGTTTGTGATGTTCACCTTGCTCCCTTGACGGCACAAACTTTGTAGCGGCATGTTGAGGAGTGATTGTGGCGCCAATGGATGCTCCGTTTGTGACGGAAGTGCTCAGGCTCCTTCCTTCCATGGTGGTTGCGAGGGCGGTGACTTGCAAGTTTTGCTCTTCTGCTTTCTTTGTGAGCCTTGCAACTTTTTCCCTCATTTGAGCCAGCTTTTGTTGAATGGAGGAAGCTTCAATGGTTGTAAGAACGACTTGGCCTTCTTTTGATGCCATTGATTTTGGGGTGTGTTTTTTTTTGGATTTCTTGAACGAAGAAAGAGATGAGAGGTAGAGATTGTCCCACTGGGCGTGCCAAATTTGTAAACACGAATTTTTCCCGAAACGAAACGCGACAAGAACCAACGTGTACAAAGTAATATTTGTATTTTTTGATTTGTTTTTGGGTTACAATCTCTTTGAAAATTTGCCTCTGATTCTATCTCCGTAAGAACTTGATTTGGTGGTTTGATTGTTGATCCGAAGGGCCGTCGGGGGCTTGATCTTTGATGAACAATTCTTCAAGGGCCTTTGGAGGGCTTGATCTTGATGAACGGGGATATGTGGATTTGTTGATGGGCTGTTGATCCAAAGGGCCGTCGGGGCTTGATCTTTAGGATGAACAATTCTTCAAGGGCCTTTGGAGGGCTTGATCTTGATGAACAGTTCTTCAAGGGCCTTTGGAGCTTGATCTTCGAGGTGGATGAACGGATCTTCAAGGGCTTTTGAGGCTTGATCTTGAAGGTGGATGAACGGATCTTCGAAGGGCTTTTGGGCTTGATCTTCGAGGATGGATGAACGATGCTTCGAAGGGCTTTTGAGGCTTGATCTTCGAGGTGGATGAACGGATCTTCAAGGGCTTTTGAGGCTTGATCTTGAAAGTGGATGAACGGATCTTCAAGGGCTTTTGAGGCTTGATCTTGAAAGTGGTGAACGGATCTTCGAAGGGCTTTTGGGCTTGATCTTCGAGGATGGATGAACGATGCTTCGAAGGGCTTTTGAGGCTTGATCTTCGAGGTGGATGAACGGATCTTCAAGGGCTTTTGAGGCTTGATCTTGAAAGTGGTGAACGGATCTTCGAAGGGCTTTTGGGCTTGATCTTCGAGGATGGATGAACGATGCTTCTAAGGGCTTTTGAGGCTTGATCTTCGAGGTGGATGAACGGATCTTCAAGGGCTTTTGAGGCTTGATCTTGAAGGTGGATGAACGGATCTTCGAAGGGCTTTTGGGCTTGATCTTCGAGGATGGATGAACGATGCTTCGAAGGGCTTTTGAGGCTTGATCTTCGAGGTGGAACGGACAGAACTTCGAGGAGCCTTGGGGCTTGATCTTGAAGGTGGATGAACGGATCTTCGAAGGGCTTTTGAGGCTTGATCTTCGAGGATGGATGAACGCTTGCTTCAAGGGCTTTGGGGCTTGTGCTTTGATGAAGAACGTACAGAACTTCGAGGAGCCTTGGGGCTTGATCTTTGATGAAGAGCGGACAGAACTTCGAGGGAGCCTTGGGGCTTGATCTTTGATGAAGAACGGACAGAACTTCGAGGAGCCTTGGGGCTTGATCTTTGATGAAGAACGGGCTTGATCTTTGATGAAGAACGGACAGAACTTCGAGGAGCCTTGGGGCTTGATCTTTGATGAAGAACGGACAGAACTTCGAGGAGCCTTGGGGCTTGATCTTTGATGAAGAACGGACAGAACTTCGAGGAGCCTTGGGGCTTGCTTGAGAGCGTTTGGAGTTTCAGAGCTTCAACGCTTTTGTGTAATGTGAATTGGTGAATTGAAATGAATGAAATGGCTTCCTATTTATAGAATTCCAAAACTTGATTTTTGGGTTTTAATAATCAGATGAAATAAGTCACTTCTGCCAGGCGTTGACATGTGTCCTGTTTGATGACTTTTCTGAATTATTTTGATTTTTTCGTTGATTCACATGCTATGTATAAAATTTATGTGATACATGAGCGTTGAAATTTTAATTTTTGGTCAACATTTATTTCACGAAATTTCGATGTCTACAATGAGACCTACTTGTACAGATGGATATACCACGGGATTCGTAAATGTGGCCTATTTATGTTTATTTCTTGTTACACAATGTTATAAACACCAATGCTTAAATTAAAAGTCGATGTATGAAGCACAAAAAGTAAATGTGGCCTATTTAGGTTTATTACTTGTTACACAATGTTATAAACACCTATGCTTAAATTAAAAGTCGATGTATGAAGCACAAAAAGTCAAGAGCTGAATAAGAACAATATGATTCATGTGAACATGAAGCTCCCATAAGAGAACATGGTATTGGTTATTGAGGGCATCGAGCCCTATTCTTTTCCTTTTCTTTTGTAAATACGGGCGTTGGAAGATATAGATTCAGCAAAGCTAGCATTCTCACAAGAAAACTGTAAGCAGGAGACGAAGTCAGCATTCACAAGAACTCTCTAACTAGGAGACTAAGTCAGCATTCACAAGAACTCTGTAACTAGGAGACTAAGTCACTAAATTAAGATAGAGATCTAAAGGAGCTGCCGACAAAGGCCCAATAAACAATTTTGGTAAGCATCGGAGTGAAGCACAAGATTTAGATTGTGTTTTGGTCTGTACATACACTGGAATATTGAAATCTTAACATACAAGAGTAACAAGTGAAGCATAAGTATGATCACTTAAAAACTGCATTAGGAAAATACATTATCCACAAGATCTGTGCCAAATCGTCTAATAAGTTAATCTACATCATACATTCAAATAAGAAAACGTGGAAACCATCGTAAAAGAGCATTTTCCCTTTTGAATTCGAATAACTTGCTTATGCTTCCTATTGTAGATATATATCATGATTATACTCAAAATTACACCGTTCGACTTTCTGTTTAGTTGATTTCATTCAAAATTAATTACGGGCAACCTAGCTTTTAGCTTATTTTAAAAAACGGAAACTAGCACCGTCATTGGTTTCAATATAAATGTAAACAGGATTATATGTTAGCAAACGACTAAGTATGTTTTGACATTAAGTCTTCCAACCCTAATTTTTCTCTCTCCTTTCGGTCGAAAGACTTAAACCCTTTAAGCATGTTTTGACATTGATTCTTTCAACCCTAATTTTTCTCTCTCTTTTTGGTCGAAAGACTAAAACCCTAAACGGAGATGGAAATTTGAGGAACTGCATAAAATTGACTTGAAAATAATCGTTAGACAAAATTATTTCTGGCTCCCACAACGGACCTATATCTAATGGCATTGCCGTCTGTAGACTGCTTTCCTTCGTTCTCGAGGGAGCACCGACTCGACCACGACGACTCACTAAGTCACTGTTTACTGTTGCGCGGGTCTTTCTTTCTGTTCAATTTCTTCACCAGAACGCTTGAGCCGACGCGTTGACGAGAGATTTTTCAGTGTGATCGTCACACGAGATGGTATAAATGGTGAGTTACGTGTGCTAAAAGATTAATAACTTAAAAATTAAAAAATTTCATCATTTGCATAAAAACACGTGGTGTACCATCCGTGTTCCCATCACAACTAAAAATTTCTGTGCGTTTACTCCACACTGGGCCCACTCCCATGCAGCGACAGACGCGCATTCGCATGTGCCTCGCCGCACGGTGAATAATTCCAATTGTCTCGTGGCGTACGTGTGCGACTTCCAGGCTCTGGTTTTAGGGGTTTGGATGTTATACACGTGTCGTGACGTGATGGTCCTCACATGAATCGTACCTAATTGCCATGTGCAGCTGCACTACACGACAATCAGATCGGCTTACTGCAGCATTGCTTATGATAAGGACCGTCTTAATTAATTAAGTTTAAACATAAGCACTTAATTGCAATTATCTAATTATGATTTATATGTATGATTCGGCGGATAAGGTACCAAAAAAGTGGACAAAAGTTCTCAGTATTATCGTCATACTCTGTATCGTTTGTTACTAATTTATAACGTACATTACGAGTAAATGACAAAGTTAGCATGTGCAAAATTATCGATTAATATATTCTTTTTACTCAAGTAATATTCTAGTATAATTATGAGTAGAAACTTGTTAAAGAGGGAGACGCTAATTGAAGATTCAGCTAACCTGACTACACCTAAAGTAAATTATGAATAGATAAAAATAATATATGATAAATAAATTCTTAACGCTACTACGTTATAATATGACGGACGAATTAAAAGATTACTTGTAAAAGTTATCAAAGGGAAAAAAGATTCTCACATGAGTGGCAATGATACCTTCTAATTATGAAGATAAAGGGTGATGGTGATTTCTTATTCCCCAATAAACAAATGAGTAATGGAAATGTTTTCTTTCATATATTTTTTTATTTTTCTAAGTAAGAACATGATTTGGTCGACAGGTAAAGTCGTTAACAGTTAGGAGGTAAAAGGGGGAGGTGGTCTCAACTTTATAGGACCATTCTTCAAAGTTAATCCATAGGACCATAGCCCATAGCTTTGTATCATTCTCCATCAACAATTCGACATGCATGCATTCTCTCTAAAACCGATGCTATACATATCCATAGACATTAGTGGATTATATACGGTTGAGCCATTATTTTCAAATAATGGAGTCATGATGTCGACTAAAGAAACTTTAGCGAACCATTTCGTTTAACACTTGATTGGAAAATGTCGATTCTTGCCAACATATGCTGAAGACTTATGCCAACATATGTTAACAACTACTATGAGGTGTACAAGCTTGTCAAAGATGGCTATAGGAAACTGTAGAGTAATGTTGAAGACTGTCAAGACTTGTTAACTGAGGCATTTCATTGAGTATTTGGTGCGCACAATAGAGTTTCACACAAGAAGAGAGAAAAGAAAGATATTTATGGATGATAAAAAAAATAAAAGAAGAAGTATGAGGAGCAGGAAGTTGTAACTTAGTTTGCCCTAACTATTTATAGGGTCAACTACAATACACATACAAATATACATATAGGTTTTTGAAGTTGTTAAGGACATAAACAACCAATGACCCCATACTGACTCTGCCAATGATTATATTTGTTTTTATTTTCTTAAATTGTTAAAGTGTTATGTGTTCAACGCAAAACTTTTAAAAATGATTTTTTCCTAAAAATAATGTTTGGTTTCTTTCGTTTCTTTGATCAATTTTACATATTTACATATATACTTCAATAGGTTTGCACGTACTTATATTAACACACACAATATTTATTTAAATAAAAGTTAAAACTCCAATTATATAACAAGAAGCTCAACCACTGTAAGTACGATTGGCCAAGCTCCAACAAACTGTCACTAGCCCATATATATGAACTTCATCTCCTAGTACTTTTTTTTTTGGAACAAAATCTTCATCTCTCCTACTTAATTTAGTCACAATTATAGCAACATATACTCCTTAAATACGTCACTATGAGGCATCCTCCACAGTTTCATATTACTACATATAATATTTGCTTCATTTAAAAACTACCATGGCCAAAAGTATTCATGCAGAAGTTACACTCAATATTGACCCATCTGCATTATTGTTTCCCTAGCAGCTCAAACATTTTAAATCCACCCAAATTCAAACTCGTTGAAGAGATCTAAAATCCAACATTGGAAATTTGACAAAATTAAAGATGACTTATATTGAGTGGTTCCAGTTCTAATTATACTAAGGCATTTTGTGATAAAATGTATCTACCGTACAAACATCAAAATATAAGTTGAGAACAACATTAGCATGATTAGCAGTGGATCTGCTGATATGTTTCTCTCAAATATCGACGAAACTTAGACCTTCATTTTGATTAACATCTCAACATTTGTCATATTTGACAACTCAGTTAGTTTATTCACATATAAAAGAGGTACGATCTCCTAATTGACAAGTTATAATCAAGTATTAAACTCAATACAAAAATGTATCATGTTGTATTTACGCTTGTCATTAAGTGTGAACGGCTAATAGATAAGTCGCACACATCAAAACTTTCATCGATTAACAACACAAATCTTAATAACAATATAAAAATAAAGGGTCAACTCGTGAAGGTGCCCATACCATAAAGCGAAGATTAAAGAACAAAAACAAATACTAAACACTCACTTAACACACGTATAAGCAAAGTAGATACATTGCATCAATGAGAAGCATATGTTTCTAATTAATTCAGCAGCTTTTATCCTAAACCAAAACACTTTTAAATTTAGCAACATTTTTGTCCTCTTCCAAGTTATAAAAAGAACCGCCAACATTAAGTACAAGATTAAGTAAACTAATCCAACAATTAGAATAACATTTGGGAACACCAAAACATTTCTCACTGCCTAGTTGTATGGTACATGCATACTTATTTTCTTAATCTCAATGGATTAAGGAATAATGGTATAATCAATATTAATCAAGTCGGTGACTGGGATTGAAATTCATGGAGGTTTTGTGTCGCAAGGGTGATGTTATTGTGTTTGATATAAAATTGTGAAAGAGTGCCGAAACCGTTTGTCGGGGATAAAGAAAGAAATATTCTGGTCTTTTCAATGGATTCCTGAAGAAATCATCCATGCATGTGCATGTGCCTTTTGTCTCTGTCAGAAAGAGGTTTGTCAGGTTGGTTTTGTTGTTGAGAAATGTTAAAAGAGGTTCTCTTAAAAGTAGAATTTTTTATAGACTTGTTGACCCTTCATGTTTTTGATACAATATTTTATGATGTTAGTATGAGAATTAGCGTTAAATTGTAAAGTGGCAAGGAGTTTAAGGAGAGTCTCAATTTGATATAGTCCCCTTCGCATTTCTCTTGTTCTTAAATTCAATGAGAAATGTTAAGGAGACTCTCTTAAAAGTGAAACTTTACATGGACTCTATGCAACTTCATATTTTTAGCATAGTATTTCATAATGTTGACATAAGAATAAATGAATTGTGATCCCCACTTTGAAAGAGTTCCTTTAACGTTTCTCTAATTCATTATAAATTCTATAAATAATACAATCCTTGGCTATCTATGCGAACCTTTCTGCCACCTAATACTGCTATATATCTGGATGCACCCCATTGCCAAATGGAAATGTAACTAATTAAGTTTCTAGGGTAAATTACAAAAAACTACCTTAATTATTGGGTCATTAACAGTTTCATACATCGTCTTTAAAAAGTTTCAATGTCATACCTTATCTTCGAATTTGTTGCAATGTCATACCTTCCGTCAATTGACTGTTAGTTCCTCTGTTAAATGATGACGTGGCATGAGGCGGGGTCCACTTTTTATTAAAAAGATTAATAAAATATTATTAAAAACTTAAAAAAAATTAAAAAAAAAACAAACAAAACAACAACAACAACAACCCAGATCCCTCAATCCTCCCCCCCTCCCCCCCCCCCCCCCCCCCCCCCCCCCCCCCCCCGACGAAACCCTATCCACTTTTTTCCTCTCTTCTTCTTCTTCTGGGCAGGTTAGGGGGGTCGAAACAGGTTTTTTTTTTTTTTTTTTTTTTTTTTTCTGTCTCTTCTTCTTCTTCTAGGCAGGTTGGGAGGAGGGGGCCGAAACTTTTTTTTTTTCTCTCTCTCTCTCTCTCTCCTCCTCCTCCTCATCTTCATCTTCTTGGCAAGTTCCGGGGGAGGGGGCCGAAACTTTTTTTTTTTCTCTCTCTCCCCTCCTCCTCATTTTCTTCTTCTGGGCAGGTTTCAGGGGGGGGGGGGGGGGGGAGGGGCGAAATAGTTTTTTTTTTTCTCTCCTCCTCCTCTTTTGGGTTACAGGTTGGGGGGCGGGGAGATGATGAAGGGGATGGGGTTTCCGCACCGGGGGGGGGGGGGTGGGGATTGAGGGATCTGGGTTGTTTTTTTTAATATTTAGTTAATATTTAATTAATATTTTTCATATTTTTTTTAAGTTTTTAATAATATTTTATTAATTTTTTAATAAAACGTGGACACCGCCTCATGCCACGTCAGCATTTAACAGATCAACTGACGGAAGGTATGAAATTGCAACAAATTCGAAGATAAGGTATGATATTGAAACTTTTTAAAGATGAGGTATGAAACTGTTAATGACCCAATAGTTGAGGTAGTTTTTTGTAATTTACCCAAAATTCTAATATTAACATGTAAAGGGTTTTATTACTTCAAATCAACCTACTGACACCCCCTGATTGATGTAAGTTTCGTATTAATTGATGGGTACATTATTAAAAAAATATGAATTTTACATCATGACACGTACCAATTGATGACTTCAATTTAGTTGCCTATGTCTGTACAATTTTATAACCTCAAATATTCACAATTTAAAGTACAAAAGATTCGTTCATACATGCATGAATAACTAATTCAAGTAAGTTTTTTAGAATTTTGTGTGTTTAAATGAAATGAATGATAAAGACTAAGAAACACTTAAGACATAAAAACTCAATAGTGATTACCTATTAAATCTCTTCCATATATATAATATATTGAATCTCTTCATATTGGTAATGGTGAACCTAAAACTTAAGGCTCCATGGGGTATAGGCACTAAAATCGTACAAGTATGGTAGAAGTTGCATTGTAGAATTGGATCAAGAAGCATACTAAGTCAACCGTTACGTTGTTGATTTCAGTTTCCTCGGGCAGTTGACAAGGAACTCTAGTACAACCCTAGAAGTTAAGATAATCTTAGAAATTGGGTCCATCCTTCACAATATAATAATTATCTAAACTAAAGGCCACATGTTTTCAAAAAAAAAAAAAAAAAGCCAAAGTTTTAAACGAGTACTTATATTTTACGAGTGAAAATTTGATATTCGAGGTATCTTTACTTCAGAGTAGGTTTCTCCCTCATGCTAATCTCCTCCTCTTCTCTCTCATTTCTATTGAGAATGAATTTCACATTAATGAGAAGAGTGATTTCACATGTGCTTATATGTAGTTGGGCTACTTTTTGTATTACAAATTGGTTTTATGGTGGAACCTTAACTTTCTTCATGGTATCAGAGCAGGTTGTCTCACGTGTGAAGCCTAGTGGTTACACGTGCTCCACGTCACCCGAGTTGTGTTGTCTACGTGTTAGACTTGAAAACTCGCTACACGTGAGGGGACATGTTGAGAATGAATCACAAATTGATGAGATGCGAGACATTGCATGTACTTATAAGTAGTTGGGCTAATCCTCATATTGGTAACTGGTTTTATGGTGGAACCTTAATTTCTTCACTCTCACATTTTCCTCTTTGTCTTTCTCTCTCTATAAAAAAATAACAACAAGATTGTAGAAGTGGCTTAAGCGTAAGGAAGGGAGAGATGGGGAGGGAGAGATGGAGATGAGAGAATCCTACTCCCTCTACCTCTTGTCAATACGATTGTCCTCAGTTACATGGAACTTAAACTATCTTTTTAAAAATTATTATTATTATTATTAAGAAGAGGGAGATAGTTCAAAACAATTACAATACTTTAGATAATAGGGGAATTTTGAACATTGGATGCATGAGTGGAAACTAAACACCTTATCCTATAAGATATTGGACCATATGCAACATATAACTTAAACTATTTCTCCACTTTTTGGTGTAATGTATGATTGTATTAAACAATTATGAGGTAATTCTGGCAGATAGTTGGATCTTATCTCATCGACGCAAAATGAAATTTTTAGAGATATATTTACAGAAAAACAAATTTTCGTGTTGACGCCATTACTAAAATTCTTGCTAGCGGATTTTTGATTTAGTTGATTTCTATTGTAACGGAGCTTCGAAGACAAATACGATTGCCCCTGAATTTTTGATTATTTTTGGTAAATAATTTTTTCATACAATAGCACTAAACTACAAACTAATGTTAATTTCATAGAATATTATTTTTCAAAATCTTAATAGTTTTTCATGTTGCAACTTCATATGGCCATATTTTTAAGGGAGGTTTAATGAAAAGGTCCCGGTACTGTTCACTTTTAATGAAAAACCACTTTTTTACCTTTAACTGACACTATTCACTATACCTTTAAAAAGGACTTTTCGTTAAAAGAGAAGTTTTTTTGGACTTTTCATTAGTTTTCCTTATTTTTAACCCTCAATCTTGATGGGATCCACTTAAACTCATAATCTCACCCTCTAATCTTGGTGAATATTCACTTGAACTCATAATATCAGCAACTAATCTTGAAGGATTCACTTAATTAATTAAGACTTATTTTTAGCTACGCCACCCTGAAACTCGATTTTAATCTCACTTTACCTTTGTGACTCAAAAGTTGTCACTTTACTCCTTGAAACTCAAAATTCGCTTCACTTTGCCCTAAAACTCAATTTTGGATCCCATTTTGCTCCCTGAAACTCAAAAATAGTCATTTTACTCTATAAAACTCAAAATTCGTAGGATATTAACGCATAGTGAAGATTATAATATTTTATGTTAATTTCGTCATTTTACTCTATAAGACTCGATTTTAATATTTTTTATTGGTAAATGTTAATGCATAGTAAAAATTTATAATCAAATTCATTATCACATGTGGCATAGTCTTATTAAGTGGTGGGCTCACATATTTTTTAGGGGGCGACTTTTGAGTTTCAGGGTAAAGAGAGAGTCAAAGTAGAATGAACTTTGAGTTTTAGAAAATAAATAGTGACTTATGAGTTACCATTGACAAAATGAGATTAAAATTAAATTCTAAGTACCGTATCTGAAAATAAGCCTTAATTAAACTCTTAATCCCATAAAAATGAAGCGTATTAACCTACTTATAATGCAGTAATTTGCAAAAATAATTAACCAATAATGCAATGAAATAATTTATTTATTTATTGATTTTTTTAGTACATCGATATTTTTACATTAAGAGAATTGAGAGTTCGTCTAAGCCACACAATGGACAGCCTAATTTGGTATCGAATTTGCCATTTACGAGATTCGAACCTAAGATCTCTCACTTCTAATCGACTTAGAAGTGAAATTTATTTGAAGCATGTAAAAGTAAGATTTGGCTTTAAACTAGAGTCCCATAAAGTAAATAACTTTTAAATTAGGGATCAACTTTTCACATTACAAAATTTAACTTTTTGTATTTACTTTTTATTAATTTCCTTTTTAGAATATTGCAAAATAAATATTTTTATAAAAACTTTCCGAAAGTTGAAAATAATTTAGAACTAATAATTAATGAAAGGGAGTGTTATTCACACACTCTTTTCATTTTTCATATATCTTAATTAATTTTTATTTATTGATCTTCTTTAATTTATTCGATTTGACGATTAAAAATTAAAAGTGGTATGTGAAAAGTAAAAATAAGTATATGAATAACAATACCCTTAATGAATAAGGGAAGCAAACATCTCACCGTTGATTGGCCAATGCCAATCCTAAAATAAATCTTGCCATTATCAACCAATATGGAGGGGCATACCATTACTCATCGTGTTCCGCCGCTCTACAATAACAAGTCTCATCCGGACAAGGTGAGCGCCGGTGGGGAAATTTCATTTTAAAAAGGGGTATTTATGGGAAGTTACCATCTACACATAATGCAAAACCGCGTAAAATCCTCGACACAAAAATACAGCAAAGCTTCTATATTTATTTGAGAATTGTGAGGGAATTTTTTTTATTTTTTTTTAATTTTGGGATAGAGTGAGAAATAAATGAAGAATTTTGCATTTCATTTTTTTCTCTTAGGTTTTCGGTCGATTAAATGAACTTCCTTTTTGTTATAATTGAGATTTCAAATCTTAGACTTAACCTACTCATATATATCACTCTGGACATATTCTCGCAATTAGGCAACCACGAAAAAATTTTTGTATTCAAACAAGTAACAAAGTGCATAAATAAAAAACGAGAGTGAAAATCACTAAAAAAATTTGTCTAAAATTTCTTACAAGTAAAAAAATTATTTTGTTTTGGGTAAGAGACAAGGGTCCTTAAAGAATGGGAAATGTTTGAAGGAAAATTAATTTAATTGGAACCTCCAAAAATTAAAAATGATTAATTTAATTTTTAATTTAAGGACATATTTCTTAATTTTCTTTGATGTGGGGTGGGCTTTTTATGGATCCTTGTGAAAAAGCCATCACTCTCTGTTGTCTCATTTGCCTCATTATCCTTCTATAAATTTGTCACATTCCACCTTACCTTAACTCCTAATTCTCTTTTTTTTTTTCTCCTCTCTCTTCCCTTCTTCCTTTTTCTCACCAGAGAGGTTGAAAATCTTCCAATGGAGGAACTGGGTTCTCTGTGGACTACTAATCCTGAGGTGGGTTCCTCCTCATTTTTTCTTCTGAGTGCCATCTTTTGTTGGGTTCTTCTTGTTTGTGTTGCAGTTCAATCAAAGTTTGCTGCTTTCTTTTTTTGCTTCAATTCTGTGTTTTTATGGTGGTTTTTCAAGTTTCTGCTGCAATATTATTATTTTCACATTCATTGCCCTTCTGGTTCATCTTTCAGTTCTTTTATGTGAATTAAATTGTTAGTGATGGATCTTCCATATCTGCGTGGAATTCAACTTTTAAAGTTTTCAGTTTTCACAATTTCTGGTTTCTGTTAAACATTTTACTATGCAAGACTATTTTTTTTATGATTTTTTTTCCTGCAGCTTCATTAGAAGTAAAGAGTCCTGTGATTCTGTGAATGAAAATTTTGTCTGTGTTTTTTATGTTCACGAGACGATATTCAATTATAAACTATTTTAATTTACAAGGTTAATTGGCTTAATTTACGTCTGCAACTTGAATTCTGTGAATAAAAACTGTCTTACAGTTATATGTAAATTATTGAAAAATGCGTACTTTTACTATTAATACATGTTATGAACAGAATATGCAGAATCTTTCGGCTCTAATGTGTTTGTAGTATTGAATCTTGATGGAAGCTTTGTAAATTATTTCATGACTTCAAGGAGTTTATAGGACCCAGTTCTCTGATTTCGGTTACAGGGGTAGGTTTTAATAGAAGTTCCTTACATATTTACCCTCTTTTTTTCACCCCTTTTCTCTTTATTTCAAAAAGAAATGCAGGATTTGTTGACCAGGACGTGGGATTTGCATGGGCCCTTGTTGGGTTTTCACTGTTCTTCCTAACTTTGAAATACCATGATTTTGTTTTGATCCTCCTCCCTTATGTTCCTGTTGAGAACTTTTGGGGTTTTCGGTGTTCATGTTGTTGTTTGAACCTGTGGCCTTTGATGTTGGTTTTGGTTTGTCTGATCTTGAAAATGTTTTGAGGGTGATAGTCTCACCGTCTGATGTTACTAATTCATGTGTTATGATTTGAGTTTATTCACGAAGAGATTGTTTCTGGTCTTTTCTATTATGTTCAGAATAGTTCTTTTTATGTTCTTCAATTTAGTTATTCTGATGGATCTTGAAACTCATTTCTCAAATCCTGTTTCGAATTGACAGAGCGCTGAGGAGTTGAAGCAGAAGCTTCTGTACACAACCCTTGAGCTAGAATCTGTGAAAACACGCGCAACGGATGAAATCCGGAAAAGCGAGGAGAGTGTGAAGAAACTAGTCAATCTTCTAAATGTTGCATACAAAGAAAGACAAGATGCCGTGGATCAGCTACAAAAGCTCATAAACAAGATCATGCCTTCAAGTCCAATGGAACTCCCCCTCAACATGTTTCCTCATGAAAGTACACTTTTGCTTCCCACCAAAGCAAACTCAAGCATAACTGAATCCAACAGCCTCTCTGAAACCTACAATCCCCAAAAATCGCACGCCTCTTCCTCTGTGGACTCCTTATTCGATGCGGTTTCTTCACCTGAGTTTTCGAACATGAACATGGCTGAATCCGGCTGCATTCCTTTTGTGAAGCAGCAGCCTCTGGCGCAAGAATATAATGGCATTGTATCTGCTGGTGTAGTCTCTTCAGGGATGATCAAACCCGATCCGGCTTCTCAAATGATTGACAATTTTGTTAAGGGAAAGATTTTGCCTCAACAGGGCAAGCTCTTGCAGACTGTGATGGAAGCCGGTCCACTGCTCCAGACGCTTCTTGTTTCCGGGCCAATGCCTCGTTGGCGAAACCCCCCTCCTTTGCAGCGCTTCAAAATCCCACCTGTTTCAATCAAAGGCTGTGAAGCTGCTGCAAGCTTCAACCAGAAACCAGTGGGAAATACTAGTTATGTTGTTCATAAGCCAGTCAACTCCGCGTCATATCCTGACATGTCTCGCGGGTTTTCGCAGACATGTTCGGCTTCCATGTTGAACTTGAACAATGGTGGTGCTTCTGTTTCATGCCTGAACAATGGAAGGATGCGGGCTTCGAATTCCGGCATTGACCACCAATTTTCGATTGGCAAGCGGCAGAGGCTTCAATGAGGATTTTGGTGAACTTTTGCTTCTTAAATTTTTGTGTAGAAAATTGAAGTTTGAGAGGATTGAGGGTGTAAAAATGGGATACTTTAGTTTTTTTTTTGGGGGGGGGTTCAACTTTAAATGACATAGCCATTTAACTTCAGTTTTACCCTTTTTTGCTTGTTTTTTTACATCAAGATGCTTCTGTTTGCCAGTTCATTTGCATAGGGACAAATAATAAGCAAAGATCATATTGGTCCAACACTACATGCACCAAATCAAATTCTAAATTTCAGATTCCAACTGATGCGACAGCGTTTTATTTGTTCTTTAGCGGTATAATCACATCAAGCTCTTACAGTGCATAAGATTAGTGGGAGCTTAAGTGGGGCCTAATACAGAGAATCTCATGCTTTTGTGAGAGCTACTCTACGGATAACGTGATTTAGATGGCCCTACAAAGTTTTGCTCGTAATGCTCATCATCAACTAATGGTGAAAATAAAATCTTCCCTCGATTTGGAAGTATGGAGTAGAAATACTAAACTATCACAGCTTCATGTTTCCTCTATCTCTCTCAACACGCAACGAACGAAAAGTGTACAAACCTTCAATTTTTGTGCTGTTTAAACTTTAGTTCTCTTGTTTGAAACTTCACTCCGACGTTCCTTGTCATTTAAGAAAAACAGAATCCAACTTTGGTATCATCTACCACAACACACACACATTTAGCAGCTCATATAATTTTGGTATCCACGTCTTTTTTTTCATTGATTTAGTCGTTGAAATCTTTAATTAAACTGATTTGTTTGCTAATCACCCCTATTTAATCAACAATACAGCTTAATACAAAGCGCTTTTGGGAAACATTTTGGTAGTTAATCTCTAATTACAGAACTTTTGGTTCGATTAGCATGTCTTCAGGCTCCCAAGATCCAAATTGGAAATCATGGATCATAGCTTCTGCTGCAACTATTTGCACCTTCACCCTCCTCTTCAGTTACTACAAGATACTCCGACTGCTTTGTAAACGACTTGAGAGCTCGGGCTTCTCCAGAAACCCGAACCAAAGTCGTGTACAGAGCGAATTCAACCTAGACGATCCCTCGCTGCAGTTCCAGCGCAACGGACTTGACTTCTCGATTGCTCGGTCTCTTCCCGTGACTCAGTTCAAAAAGAAAGATGAAGCTGCGGTTGCAGAACAGAGCCCCGGCCAGAGCAACAGAGACTGCGCAATCTGCTTGGGGGAATTCGAAGACGGGGAATGGCTAAAAGAACTACCGAAATGCTCCCATGAATTCCACATTTCTTGCATAGACACTTGGTTTGTGTCTCACTCAAACTGTCCCATATGCAGATCACAGGTCTATGAATTGATGCGTGATCCTCCTGTTCCTACGCAAACTCCAGAAGAAACATTGAGCCGAGCCGAAGTTGAAGAAGGGGCGGCGCATTTCGAATTGCTGCGATCTGCCATCATAGATGTAATCCGCCATCGTGGAGATCTCATGACATGAAGCAAGATATGCTCACATATTTGTTTTCCAATCCAAAAGATGAGAGAAACAATGAATTGCATAGATGCTCAAGACAAAGCTGTAGAATCCAAACCGGGGAATGTGTTTAGGATTAGAGAAACAATGACTTGCATAGATACGACTCAGCCTTTGCCTTAACCTGTTTCCGGCAAAAGGTCGAAGCTGTAGAATCCGAACTGAAGCATTTGCTCGCCATGTATATTATATTTCCAGCATTGTTGTACATGTTATGTTATCAGACTTCGGAGAGAACCACCCATTCAAACAACAATCAACATTAATATAGTGGACTTCAAACTTTCTTTTATCGGATGCAAATGAAACTTGGGTTTGAAGCAACCCAGAAACCTTTGCCTCACTGCCCACCTAGCCTCCCTACAAACATGACGGTAGATCAACAATTGCATGACTTTCGACTACAGACAGTAGTGATTCTCACCATGCAACGCCGTCAACCATACCATCATTGTATAAACACAGTTACAAAGAACGGATGGATCATAACACATTTAGGCATTAACCATTACTTAATATGTAAAATGTCATTGCATATGAAAATGACTGCTCAATCAAATAATGTTCCAAAATCTATTAAACTTTCACCCCTACAAGGTCAGAACTGCGGTGAAAACCACAAAAGAGACAGGTAATCGGGTATCAAAAGTTGTTAAAACTTCAAAACGAAAACCGAGTCCGAACTCACAGAACTCTCTTCCTCTTAATGGAGCTTTACTACTACCTTAGATGATACCGATTTTGTTTGCCACATCCAAAGCATCGTAGTCAGGGGTCAGCCTAACATAAGCCTTTTTGGTACCATCGGGCCTGGATCAAAAAAGATATTCAGATTATCAAATCATCCAACGAAGATGCACAGAAACAAGTACGTAACACAAGCCAGTAATCTTTACTGAAATTGCAATTTACTAACCTGATCAAGGTATTCACTTTCTTGGTCTGGATGTCGTACATCTTCTTCACGGCATCCTTGATTTTCTTTTTGTCAGCACGTATGTCAACAATAAAGACCAAAGTGTTGTTGTCTTCAATCTTCTTCATTGCAGATTCAGTGGTAAGAGGATACTTCAATATTTGATAATGATCAAGCTTGTTCCTCGGAGTAGCACTAACACGAGGGTACTTAGGGTTCCTCTCCTTTTTCAATGTCCTAGGGCGGTGAAATGTAACTGAGGTTCTGATCTTCTTAACTTTCTTAACAACAGGTCCAGATTTCAAAGCCCTTGCAGCCTTCACGGCTTGTGACTTTGGGTCAGCCTTTTTTGAAACATCAGCTGCAAAAGATATCAACTGGTCAGAAAGACGCTATTTAAAATTTTATCCATTAAATTTTCCCATAGCTCATTGAAGAGGGGAAAGTCGAAATGGTACTTACGGGAAAGAATATACTAAAGGCCAATGAGTATGGCAATTAAGAGTGGAAATGAATTTGCATCACCTATGGTTACTGATTAAACAAAAACCAAACCAGTGCAGGGCTAATTACATCTTGTCAATAACTACAAGAAGGAGCGAGAAAATGTGCAAGTACAAGCTTACGTTAACAGGCATTGACTTATAACTAGATAGATAGAATTTATTTCTTCCAAATACTCCAAAACTCTGCTACCCTCAACCTATAATGCTTGCAGACAAGTCATAATTATAACCCACACTCTAAGATGTTGTAATCCACTCGACTATTAGTTTATAAGTTTTGTCTTCCAATTCCCTTGATACTCCTAGAGTCTGACGACACCCGCACACAAAACTTAAACAAAACTAGACTGCAAACGTGCTATTCAACTGACTAAACATTTGAATTCTAAGGGAGACCCATGCATCCGAGTGTGACAGGTATCATGATTCATAAGCACTAAATCACCGATACATTCGTGTGCAGTTGATGAAGTAACATATGGAGTCCAATACAACCATTAAGCCTAACACAACTAAATAGCACAATAAAGTTGTTCTTATAACAAGCCGACCATACACAATGATAAAAGGTTAAAAATAAGAAATTAGGGTTTTAGACAAGCATAGAATGATCCTAATCCATTTGTTTCTCAAAAAATATAGCATACAACATTAGGGTTTTAGAAAAACAAGAACACAAAAGAACCTCCGCCAACGACAATTTGGTTAATTTAAGTTCATTTTTCACTAACTAAAACTAAGAAATGACAAGAGAAATAAAATATATCGACATTTTGATACGATAACTAGATTTTTCCTCCATTTTCTCAGCAACCAAGCAGTGACATAGGAAAATTGAAATTGAGAATGAGAATGAAGGGGCAGTACCTTTAGCTGGAGCCATTGATGCCGATGAAGAAGTTCAGGTTATACTCCCAAATCACCACCTGTAAACCCTAAAAGGACATAGAAATACAGCAGACGTTAATTTCAATACTTTCGCAGTTTTCAAAAGCGCGTATGTGCATAGAGAGAGAGAGAGAGAGAGAGAGAGAGAGAGACCTGCCAATCTGCCGGCGGGAAGCTGAACCAGTAGGGTTTAGGATGGAGGAGGAGGCAGGAATTATAAGGAGTACATGAAATTACATAACTGTCCATGTATGTTATTTTATTCACCCGCATGAGCATATGGGCTTTTCTCGCGGGAATGTGGACCTGACTTGAAAACTTAGGCCGAAGTCCAATTGTAATTTTTTTTTTTTTTTTGGGTGAAAGGGTAAATATAATACCAACAAAGTCCAATTGTATGGTTTGATGTAGCAAATCGTATCAGAATTAGGGCCCGTTTACGCCTTCTCTAAAAAGCACTTTTGTTATAAGTATTTTTGTTAAGAAAAATGCTCAACTATTAAAATTGAAGTGCTTCCTATTGGTAAGTACTTCTATAACAAAAAAACTTTTGGGGACTCAAAAGTACTTTTATATTTTTCTATCAAACGAAGGCAGAGACGTTTCATGAAACACGTTTAGCTCTTTCAAAACTAGCTTTAAACATTCCTCAAGCAGTCTATTGTTCCCCAAGGACAATTTGTTATGGACCTTATCAATGACACTCTTGTAAGTAGCTATAGTAATCAAATTTCAAGATGAATGTTCATCACTTGAATAATAAGTTCATTAATTATTATGGTTAATAATAATATTATTTAATATTGACATATATTTTGATCCGACATTGCAGACAAAAATATTGCTAAACGAAGGGCTAGTTCCGTTGTAATAATCCCCATAAATAGATAGAAAATGATTGTGGAATCAATGAATTACTCTCTGTGGTACTAAAAATAAATCCTTAAATATCTGTACATGTGTGACAGCTATGTATAATTTGAACCTTCAGTATTTCCTGATTCCGGCAGACCTTGGTTATTTACATTAGGGTTGATGAATCCATCTGAAAGTCCTTGTATATCAGAACCGTAAACATGTCCCATCTTTGTTCTTTTTGTTTCCAAGTAGGTCTTGTTTTCCTCTGTGATTGGTGTCAAAACCGGAACCCTCCCGACCACGGCCAACCCGTATCCCTTTAAACCGGTGAACTTTGCCGGGTTGTTCGTCATTAGCCTCATCGTTCGGACCCCTATGTCTCTCAATATCTGCTCACAATTATTCAAACAATCGTATAGTAAGTCACACAGTATGTGAACTTTCCGAAAAATGTTTTTTTATGTGCGGTCGAAATTCATAGTCTGATAATATAAGTGAAACTAACTTGGGCACTGATCCCATATTCACGAGAATCAACAGCTAGTCCGAGTTCTATGTTGGCCTGGACGGTGTCATGGCCTTGATCCTGGAGATTATAGGCATGAAGTTTGTGGCCTAGACCAATGCCTCTTCCTTCATGACCTCTGAGGTACACAACGACTCCTCGACCAGCTTGTTCGATTAGCTGCATTGCCAAATCCAACTGGTTTCCACAGTCACACCGCGCTGATCCGAAAATATCTCCTGTCAAACACTCCGAATGCACTCTCACTAGCACATCTTGTCCGTTTCCAATGCTTCCCTGTTGATGTCCATTAGCTTTAGCAGCAAAGTTCGGTACAAATAATGTTGCAGTTTGCTGTAACATGCCAAATGAACATCTTCTCGTTTTTGTACAAGAAAATAAGAAGGGTTAGGTTAATTTATACCTTTACAACTGCAACATGTTCTGTTCCGTCTAGCTTCGAGCGATAGCAATAGGCTTGAAATAGACCCCATTTCGTAGGTAGACGCGAAACGGCTTTTCTTTCAACTAATTTTTCCCTCTTTCTCCTGTACCTGTTAGCATAAGTAACTTTTGTTGTTGAGGCTCTCTTTTTTTTCTATTGATACAAGCGATGCGGTGGGATGAGAGATCCAAACACGTAATCTCGCTCAAAAGTAAACGCTCTTAACTGGTTGAGCTACAAACTTCTAGAATTTACAATTGAATTAGATTATTATTACCTGATCAAATCAGTAATGGAGACAATTGGAATGGAATGCTCCAACGACAATTTTCTCAAATTGGATAAAGAGGCCATAGAGCCGTCATCGGCATCAACTACTGCTGAAAGAACAGACACCGGCCTTAAGCCGGCCAGAACAACGAGATCAACTGAAGCCTCAGTGTGACCGGCTCTCCTAAGAACCCCGCCGTTTCGGTACTTGAGGGGAAACACATGGCCAGGCCTTCTGAAGTCCTCCGGTTTAGACTCACTAGATGAAAGAGCAGCCACAGTTTTTGCCCTGTCTGCAGCTGAGACTCCTGTTGATGTTCCAACTTTTGCATCCTTTAAAACCAAGAAAAAAAAGGCCATTCACAAAGCATGCCTTTCAAAACGAATCGACCCACTTATGTGATAACATACAAATCTATTTACTAATACGATATTCCATGTTTATGACATATCAACTTTATCGCTCATTCATATTATAACACGTAAATTAGTAACACCACGTGACAGTGTGACTGTCACACATTAAAATAATGTCATTCGAAACTCCTTCGCGGCCCAAAACTCTTTAGTAACATGGATCTAAGGAGTATTCTGAGGCAATGCTAAAGCATTATTACCACTGTGATTGTGAATGTGGGAGCAGAAGAGTCTTCATCTTCAGTCTCCGGTGACATGAGAGGAAGCTCCAATCTTTCAAGATCCTCCTCCATCATGCCTACTGAGACAATCCCAGACCCCTGCTTGATCATGAACGCTACGTTTTTCGGGTTCGCAAACGACGCGGCCATGACTAGGTTTCCTTCAACTTCCCCATTTTCATCATCTACAACAATCACAAACTAAACGTAAAAGAGAAAAAGAAGAAACAAATCAGTGGCAGTTCACAAAAAATGCACCATTGTTAAGAGGTGCATCAGTAGCACAAGTATTAGTTAGTATATATAAATTAACGCTCGTTTGAATTGTTTTTAAAATTACTGAAAGCCCGTTTAAGGAAAAATGTTTTTGGATTCCAAAAACACTTGAGGTACTTTCTAGAAGAAGCATAGTTATGTGCATCTTTCAGGAAGCATTTCAAGTGTTTTTTTAAGATTCACTTGCATTTTTACTAAGGTTTCAAAAACATTTTCAACAAAAACGTCTTCAATGAATTTAAAAATACTTCAAAACGAGCCAATATTAGTTAGTCCAAACCTTTCCTTGGCGTAATGTGTTAAGCGCCTGCTCTATGGAAAAGTAGCCGTCAGATGGGCAATCAGGGTCACCCTCAGCATCACTAACAAAGAAATCAACGGTCTCCGGTGTGATCTCCGCATCCAACGTCCCAAATGGTCCTGCCGAAGCTGACTCATCTAACCCACCCAACAGAGAACCATTTTCACTCCCCTTCAAATAATTAGCATCACCAAAGAGATTATTCCCATCGGCACCAACACTACTTCCAGACACCCCAATAGCCCAACAAGTCGGATTTAACCACCTCTGCCGGAACAGACATTGACGAACTGCGAGAGATCGATGCAAGCTGCGACATAATCACCCACGTTAACAAAAACAACGGGAGAGTGTTGGTCTGATGACATCCAATCTCCACTTTGTCGGATAAAACTCAAAATTCATATCTCATAAACGAAAATAATGAACTAATACAAATAAATAAACACATGTCTCAAAAACAACGAGAATGAGGATCTCATGAACGACAGTTGTTGATTAATAGAAAAAGAGAGACGGAGAAAGCGTACCTTGAGCTAGAGAGGATATAAGGGAAGAGGGGGTGAGGAGGTAGAGCAGAGTCCATGAACAGGAGGCTTCAACTTCTTGTCTTCTGTAGTTGTTGTTTTGGCAAAAGCAGAAGCTGCGTATTTACGTGTACTGCATGAAGGGAAAAAAGACGACCTCTGGTTGTGGATGTGTTTTGCAAACTTCAGCAACCTGAGGAGTTATCCAAAACTTTGAGTAATTTTGTACGGAATTGTAAGCCACATTATTTATGTACATGTGTAGGGCTTTTTGGTTACTTTGTCGACGACAAAATAGAAAGAAAAATTTGTCAAAAAAAAAATAGAAAGAAAAAAAGAAGGGATGGTGTCAGTTGGATTTGCCTTAAAACAAATTATAATCTTGATCTAGAAAAATAATTATAGTTTAGTTTGGTTTCAGAGGATAAAAATAAGAGAATAAGCAACGAAAGTTAGGATAAACTACTTAAAAACTTAGTTCATAAATTTTGTGTAACGAATAGGACCATTTGACTTAAGCGGCATTTTTATCTTTATTTTGTTAAACTTTTTTTATTTCTAGTACATCGATATTTTTATACTATGAGAGGGAAAGTTCGGTTAAGTCATACAATGAGCAGCCTAATTTGGTATCAAATTCGTCATTCACAAGATTCGAACTTAAGACTTTTCACTTCTAAACGAAGATGAATATCACCATACCGTAGTACTGAATAACTTATTTTGTTGAACTAAGTACTAAGTTCAAATATCACGAACACAAATTTTTAATCAACAAAATGAATGTCAATAAAAAAACAAAATAAATAAGATGTGACATATGAAATTCATAAAGGTTTTTTTATATTAGCACCTCACAAAATGTTGAATGCATCCCACATTAAAATTTAATATTAAATGACTTATTTACCTCATTATGCAATGAAAATTTTGACCTTATTAGGTTTAAAAAAAAAAATCTAAATACATCCCAAATCACTTTTAGCGTATTATTTATCTTCTCAACTATCAAAACCCTCCCATCATTCATTGTTGAACAAAACCCTAACCCCCCTTGATCAGTTGATTGTGCATTGGATGCATCCTATGCCCAAGCCTCCTTTGCCTTTTTCCAACCTCAAGCCTCTAGGTCTAGTTCTATTTAATAGTGTTGTACGTTAAGTGAAAGATGATGAAAGTTGCTATGAAAAATTGGGAAAATCCTCTCTTCCGTTCTGGGGAAATTTGCAGCAAACAAAAATACTCTAAAAAATTATTGCTCCTAATTTTTCATATCTCAAAAACCCTACCGCAAGAATATCATCCAGGGCTCCTTATTCTACTACAAGTGACCATCATCTTGTTAGCAAGTATGGCAACCCTTGAGATCATCTTCTTCTATGTGGATGATCTGAATGTGGGTAACGTTGCTGAAATTCACTAGAAGACGATGGTGGAGCATGGAACCAATTTGATCAATTGATTTGAAATATTTTGGCCAACTAAACGTTCAAATGGTTAGATTCAGTCCATGAAAATTAAAAATGAGTGTTATAAGATTTGAGAAATGTGGGGTGTACAGAAAATGTGGTGTGTATATACAAAATATAAGGTGTATATTAAGAATGTGGAGTGTGGGGTGTATTAAGATAATTTTTAAGTGAAAAAGCAAATATATATTAAGTATGTAGAATTTATTCAATAATTTATAGGATGATAATATAATAAGCCATTCATAAATTACATTGAAAACAATAACAAGATGAACAGCTATAAAAAAAAAAAAATGAGTAACAACGGCTAAATGCCCAAAAAAAGAAACTAAAATTAATTTCACAATAAACATGACGGAGTCAACAATTTCAATTTATATATAACAGTTTCCGACAATCCTACACCAATTTACAATGATGATAGTTGTCATGTCACTCACTCCTTACAGATAACGTTCACGTATTATTACATCTCGTTAATAAATCATGTTTAAAATTATTTTTGATGATAGTTGTCATGTCACTCACTCCTTACAGATAACGTTAACGTATTATTACATCTCGTTAATAAATCATGTTTAAAATTATTTTTCAAAGACCATCTCCAATGGTGGGCTAAAAGCCAAATTATCCCCTAAAATTTCCCTCCAAACTCACTCCAATGCAAGGGGAAAATTTGGGCTAAATGCTAAATGCTAAACTAAGGCCAGATTCTCCCCAGAATTTAGTCCAGAAATCGGTGTGGGCTCCACCGAACCGAGTGAAAATATTTATAGGAATTTAAATTTTTTTAGATTAAAATGTTCATAAAATTAATTTACGATAGTCTACATATTTATTTTTTATTTTTAAATTAATTTAAGAAAAAAAATAGCCTAAGTTTATTCTTTAATAATCCCGGGCTAAAATTTTAGGGTAGAATGGGTTGGAGTAGAAAAACTGTTTATGGGCTAAAAGCTAAATTTTCCGGGCTAAAATATTTGGCTTTTAGCCCAACCATTGGAGATGGTCTAACCAAATAAACGGTCGATCTTGCACTGTAGAAGAATAAACATTTTCAGATTTTTCCTTGCTTACTAAAAAAAAAGGAAAAGGATCCGAGATCTTAGGAATCCAGCAATCGTGTCCGTTTATCGTATGTCATACTGTCAGTTTTCGTTAGGTACTATTTATATTTGAATTTTAAATTTTAAATAATTTCTAACCATACAATATACAATAAACAGACATAATTGCAGAATCCCAAAAACTCTTAAGAAATGGATCCGACGAGAATCATTTTCCCTAAAAAAAACCTATTTCCAGAATTCCTTAAAAAAAAGTCAAGTTGGAACTTGGAAAGGCATCCAGTCTTTTGGGACCTCAGGGCGGGAGGAGGCTGCTGACGTGTCCACACTTTTCAAAAGCCAGTGGAGCGACGGTCTTCCACACAACACACATAACAGAGAGAAGTCGCCGCCGACGATTCCGTTACGCTGCTCTAATTCCGCCACGTGTCCCCTAGCTCTCTCCCTGCTCTATTTGATCCCCAATCCCCGGGCCCCGCACCATTTCTCCGGCGACCAAACGGCACCGTATTGTCACAAGTTCCCAGGCGAGCTCCATCAGCTACACTCTTCGCGATCGTGCTATGGCCGAAACGACGCCGTTGCCGGGCGCTCCGCAGCCGAGCAAGCTGTGGAAAGGGGTTTTTGCGGTGGCCGGAATCATGACCACGCTCGTCACCTACGGCGTTCTCCAGGTCCCTAATTCCCTCGCATTTCTCCAATTCTTCGAATCGATCTCCGTTTTCGCGGCGGAAATGTTGAATCTTTTGCTTCGATTTCTTGCAGGAGAAGATCATGAGAGTTCCGTACGGCGACGACATGGCGTTTTTCAAGTACTCGCTTTTTCTCGTCTTCTGCAACCGCATCACGACGTCGGCGGTCTCCGCCGGAGTTTTGTGGGCAAGAAAGAAGGCTCTGGATCCTGTTGCTCCGGTTTACAAGTACGGCCTCGTTTCGATTTCAAACATACTAACCACTACATGTCAGTATGAGGTGAGAGCTGCGGCCTTTAATTTTTGCAGAATGTGTAATTTTTGTTTAGTTTTTTTTTATTGATTTCGTACATTTTGGTGACCGCAGGCTCTCAAATACGTCAGCTTTCCGGTTCAAACGCTTGCGAAATGCGCCAAGATGATACCTGTGATGGTAAGAAAATACAGTTCGATCAGTTATGGTGCTTCATTGTACTATTTGTGAGTAGTTTTATCTGTTTGGTTAATTTTTTATTTTTTATTTTTATGTTTAATTGTCAAGAGGAGTAACATTTTGCTCGAATTCGGAGTTTCAAACTATAAAAAAAATGCTTGGAGCATTCAACTTATCTAGCGTGCTGGATGAGAACATACACCACACGTGCTAACTACAAGACAGATAAGAAAAATGGCTACACTTGCACGAGTGATGATTTTCTCAATAGCCATCTCTTTTGAATTATAACCAGCTAGTTGAAGGAAACGGACAAGAAACCGAAATGCTTTATATAGCTTAGAATGTCCTACATACTGTAATTCTGGAGTATTTAAGATCCAAGCTTTTAGTTTTATGAGGAAGGATGTGGCAGGTGGAGCTGTGGAAGATTGGTTCATATGTTAACTGTACGTCTGTAGCATTCTTGGTGCCTGTAAGAAGTCATCAACCATGGTGTTGATTCGAATATGCCCCAAAAGAAAAAGGTTGACCCCATATATGGCTAATATTTTTTTGGTAGGGAATAATGCGTAATATTAGTGTATCTGCAAATGTGGTATTTCGTGTTAAAAATAATACGAAATGAACAGCTGATGCAAAAAATTAAAGCCGTTAGATGGGAAGGTCCATATTGAACTATATAGTTAGCTGTTTAGGGCAAACATAATAGGCACTAAACCTTTGATGTCAATGCAAGGGCAAGAGTTGATGTACATGCTTGATTGATTAGTGAGTTCCAAATGTTTGAGCGTGTGAAAGTTGGGCTTGAGGTGAGATGAGACCTATAAGTGAAGAGGCTAATTGAGAATATCTTTAGTTACTTCATTATCTTTTTCATGAGGTTGGTTTGCCAATTCACACGGTTATTTTGTATGCAGGTTTGGGGCACTATCATTATGCAAAAGAAATATAGGGTACCGCACTATTTTCTGGCATTTCTAGTGACAGTGGGCTGTGCAATATTCATTCTATATCCGGTATGGTCCTTGGCTCTGATTCCCTGTTGAATTCCTTAAAATTTTCCACTGAGGTGTGATTGTATTTGAAAAGTGGTATTAATTGTTAGCATGCTACCACTTTGTAATACTCATAAGTGACCGTAGTCTCTGATTTAGCTTTCCCTGTCTGGCATGCACTCCTTCTTCCAATGGTACTATTATTCCTATTTCTATCCCTGCATTCCCTCTTTTGGTCTATATACATTCCAGGAAATTCATACGCTCCAAGGACGAAGCAAAAAGTGGAGTCTTGGTCAGAGCAAGCTGCCCTATTCTATTACCAGACATAATTGAGAGAAGCTCATCCGAAACTAGAGCTAGAAATGCCTTCCTGGATGATGGTACATTGGGAACTTTTAACAAATGTCAGCATGCTACTCTTAGAATCTCCTGCAAAATGAGAATACATATAAGTACACTTTTGCCTTCCAAGTGTTTTGAACAATGGCTTCTGTATGGTGCTCAGTGATATTATTGCCTAAATGGAATAACTATTAATTCAAGCGTTTCCCATTTAGTTTCATATTTGGCCATAGAGCTACCAGAATTACCATCTCTCAGTTTCAAAGCCAAAGATTCGTTCCAGTTGTGGTTGTTTATTACATTCAATGGGGTGATTGCAGCTTACATGCTAGCTTTGTTCATATCTTAGTATGGTGACAGTGCCATGCACCTTTGACTTACCACACTAGAGTATCTTATGTACGCACTCACTCTGTGAGGGCATTTGACAATAAATACGGTGGGCCTAATATCTTAGGAACGGCATATATGATTACTTCTTTGCTTGTTTCGAAATGGTATAATTTATTAGAGGAAATTCCTTATATGTTCACGAATCCAACTCTGAAATCTTGACAGATTCTGATGAGCAAAATGTAGTTCTTTGATTCAAAATAGAACTAATTGTTTGCGTTTTGAATGTAGGCAGGATCTGCTGACATTGGTCCATCTGATATATACGGTAGAGGAAGAGAAAATACCATTTGGGGCGTCTCTCTTATGATTGGTTATCTTGGGTATTGTATTGAACCCTCTGTTTATTATATTGACTGGTTATGATTTATCTAAAAAGAACTTGTTGCTAGCTGCTAAGATGAACATACTAAATACACTTATACCAATTCAAAGATATTAATACACCCAAAATTGTTACTATGATAAAGTGTGCCATCGAACTTTATCTCCAAGTCTTGATGCTTGGTTGCTAGGATAACAATAATTTATGATACCAACGCAGCTCCGTTAAGCTAATTCCTTACAATGATATAAATGCTACCTTACAGAAGCAAAACATACAAAAACAAGTAGTTTAAAGTTTTCTCCCTTGTAATTGATTATGAGTGCACGGAGTGTGGGTGATTTTGTGTTTGTCTATTTTCCTTTTTAGTGAGAACTTGACCAATAAAAAAAGCAATGAGATACTTGGAACCAAAATTTTATACATTTAGACGCTGGTTTCTCTGTCTAATAGGTTTGATGGCTTTACAAGCACGTTCCAAGATAAGCTATTTAAGGGATATGATATGGAGATACACAATCAAATATTTTACACCACATTCTGTTCTTGTGTTCTCAGCATGACAGGTAAGATTCTTATTCTAGTCTTGTTGCTCCATAAGTAGTTATGTTAATCACACAGAGGGATATTTCGTAGTGTGGTTGTGTATGCTTTCAGACTCCTTAACAGGATTCGGTGTTTTTATGTTGTCACAATTTATGTTGTGGATTTTGTATCATTATCTTGCCTCTAATCTAACTTCAAAGTAATCCAAGCATGTGTTTGTGTGCCTGCTTGAAGGTTGTGAGTGTTACTACAATGCTGTACTTACAATGGCTGTTTCTACCCACAATTAGCATTATCTTGCCTTTTAGGGATGAGTTATTGATGCTACCAAACTTTCAGGTCTTGTACTACAAGGGCAACTTCTGCCAGCAATTCATTTTGTTGCTAGTCACAATGGTTGTTTCTTCGACATTGCATTGCTTTCCACTGTAAGAGATATTTCCTTCCGATTATGGGATCAGTTAACGTTATCTGTTTAATTACTTTGTATTTATTTTAGCAGATGCTTCTAATTTTTCTAATGCTTGTGTCCATAGTTTAAGTTTCTCTTTCCCTTTGTGCCAAATTTTTCTTTTTCTTATTTCGTCTTCCCCACTGTGTTTTGTTTCCCTTTTCTTTTCCTTCCTGATTTACATATGGTTTGTGTTGCAGGTAGCAACAGCAAGCCAGTTTTTTATTTCTTACACAATTCGCACTTTTGGTGCTCTCACATTTGCCACAATAATGACCACAAGACAGGTAATCCGAACTCTCCAAAATAATCCTTGTAAGCGTTCCCACTTCTCAGTTATTAGCACTTCTAATTAATGGCGTCTCTTTCTGTTTGGTATTGAAGCTGGCCAGCATTATGTTATCATGCTTGTGGTTTTCGCACCCCCTTAGCTGGGAACAGTGGATGGGAGCCGTAAGCCTCAACCTCAACCTAGTAATTTTTGTTTTCTGTTTCCCCAAGCCCAATAACGCCACTTTTGTTACAATGACCAGGCTGTTGTCTTTGGTTCCCTATATGCGAAAAGCTTCTTGAGAACGAATCCTTCACCTTCCCAACAAATTCAGAATGGAGCTTCGGTTCCAGTGAAGGGGATCCCTTGATAGTGTTTGGGCTAACGGTTACCACAGTATGTCGGACTAGGTACTTGCCTCTAACTTTGACCAATGGGCAGCTTTGGTTTTACAATTGTCAAGCTGCAACCTGCGAACAGGCCTTCGATGCAGTGAAATTGATCTAAATATACTATAGAGTCTAGACCACACAGCATGCATACCGCACGCAAGAAGTCTCATTGGAGACTGAAGATTCTTGGAGGCCTACGTCTCCATAGAGAGGATTAATCATAGACTAACTCAAGGAACAAGATTGTTTCGTTTTATTCTTGTACATGTTTTGAATACACGGCTCGAAAATGTATAATGCAACTGCGCAAGCAACATTTCGTTCGAGAGGAGAACTGGAAGAACAAAAAAGAAGAAGAAAGTCTTGGATACTCTGGAGTATTTTCTTTCTCTTGCTGTGTGACCCAAGCTTACTTAGGATTGTGAGAATAATTGGTTTACTGTTTCGATTAGGGATGATGATGGCTTTTAAATTATATGATTTTTTGGTGGTTGTTTCGGTTTCTTCATGAGATTAACGTATCTTTGTTCTCCCAAGGGAAGCTCAGAAAGATTTGAGAAGTTGGATTTCATCAGTGTTGTATATTGCATAGTTAGTAAAATATGGAACGTACCTGAAACATACATGCGTATGTTTACAATGTGCCTATTATATGCGAATTTACTAATTATTAGGAGAAGAAATAGAAAGCCGAAGTAGATTGTAATCATAATATCGAGTCTAGCGATAATGTTATGACCCACAACACATTGAGAACAGACTAATCTTTGGCTAATGTGGTTCCTATACCACAACGTATGTACTTTGGCATCTGATCGAACGAATTTTTCATACTTATATTAAAAGTTCACAACTTTGGACAACAGAGTGGCTGTAGTTTAGTGGTAAGAATTCCACGTTGTGGCCGTGGAGACCTGGGCTCGAATCCCAGCAGCCACATAGTTTTTTAAAGTTTTTTTCTTTTTCTTTTGTTTTTGTTTTTGTTTTTTTTATCATTTCCCCATTTTTAGGAAAGATTCTTTTGTATTAATAAAAAAAAACAGAATTGTAATTACGTTGCTTTGTTTGTAGACTGTAGTTATAGATTACAACCTGAATGTGAGTTTCCTGATATTTTTGTATACTTCAGATGACTCTGAATATCTTTTTATACTTCTGCGTATGACTTTGAACCTATAATTTCAAATATTATTTTTACGAGCTCTAGTTACGCTATAGAAATAAACTTTTGTTTTTTTTTTTACATATTGGATGTGATCCCATGTAAATGAAAGGACTAGAATTGATCGAATTAGAGTTGCGCAAGTACCACATGAACTTGCAAACATTCCACATTCCACATGAACTTTTAATTTTTATTTTTTTACCACCTGGGTTCTCTTAATTATTAGAATTTACTACCTATGTTACTTACCATCATTTTGTTGTTAAAACATGTCACCTGTAGGGATATTTTCATCAATTAACTTCATAACTCCAAAATAATATTGGAGTCAATATGAAGCCGAAAACAGTTCAGCAATTCCCTCCATAAGAGTTTGAAAATTTAATATTTGAATAAATAAAGATGAACCACCCACCCACCTACTGACCTACAAAAAAAAAATGAAAACTCGACTTGATTTTTGTATAAGTTTCACTTCAATTCTTCAACAACCCTTACCAAGATCAAACCGAAATCAACTTCTCTAGTTCTCTTCAACACAGCTACCAAAAAAAAAAAAAAACCTTTAGCCTCCATACAAATTGATTTCGGCAAGCTCTAGAAAGTGAATTGACAAAAATATTCCTCTACGTTAGAGGCTCTTGACATGTTGTAACAGCAAAATGGATGAAAAGTAAAGTAGGTGGTGGATTCCAACAAGGACCTGGCTTCTCTGCCCTCCCAGTTCCCATACACTCCTATCCCCTCCTATTTGTGCGGTCACGGTTAAGCCACATCAACATTTTATATCACTATTACTTTTTGTCTTATTATCTCGATAAAAAAAATCAATATAAAATGTTGACGTGGCTTAATCGTGACCGCACAAAATAGGAGGGGATGAAAGTGTATGGGAACGGGAGGGCAGAGAAGCTGGGTCCTTCCAACAATTAAGAGAAGCCAGGTGTTAAAAATTAAAAATTGAAAGTTCAAGTGAAATTGGCGCGCATGCTTATAAGTTCAAATGGTATTTGTGTAAAATTCCCATCAAATTAAAATATTTCATTTCACAAGATTTGGTTTCATTTCACGTCTCAAATTATCAAAAACAAATCAATGTGTTTAGACAAGGTACTCAAAACTAAATTTCAATCTCAAAAGGATAAGATCTAAAATCTCCATCTTAAAGTTCCAAATTAAACACATAAAAGGATTTAGTGTTCCCCGAATAAACCACTCAACATAGGATTAGAAGTTCACTTCAAATCCATACCTAAATAAATAAATAAAAAGATATTCAGTTAATTAAAAAAATAGTATCCCACTAAAGTGAAAAAAGAAAAGAAAAGAAAAGAGATTAACATTGTATTTCTTTACATGGAGGTCACATCCTAATTAGTGAATATATTCCCAACTTTATATACTTTTGGTGAAGTTATTCTAAATTTTGGATCTTTTTGTTTGCTTTTTAAAGTCTTTTATGCTTTCCTAAATATATATAGTAGTCCTGTACAAATATTTAATTTTACTTTTCATACATCTTCTTAATTTTTGATAATTTAATCGAACTAATTGAAAAAAAAATCAGTAATTAATAATTAACAAGGGTGTCAAGGTGTATGAATATCAGTACATGTTACAAAGTGATTGTAAGAAAGCAAGATGGATAGAGTTTTATCCCACTAATCTTCTTTTAATCCTGATTAATGTTTTCAAGATTAAATAGAATCAGACTATCCAATTATCCTTAATCCAATCCGAATTCACAATCCCTCTTCTTATCAGATTCTACCTCCTCCCTCCCTTAATATCTCTCCAACAGAATGTCGTACCGCCAAACCCTCTCAACTCCCCTATATATACACTCCCCAACATACGCCTTCCTCACCGCTCGATCGCATCCTATCAATCAATCAATCATTCTCTCTCGGTTTTGGGTTTTGGGTTTTTCTGGGTTCGTGAAAAAAATCGCAAAGAATGGAGCTTGATCTTTCACCCAAGTTGGCCAAGAAGGTGTACGGCGGCGATGGCGGGTCCTACTTTTCCTGGTCCCCGTCGGAGCTTCCCATGCTCCGTGAAGGTAACATCGGCGCCGCCAAGCTCGCTCTGGAGAAGGACGGGTTCGCTCTCCCCAAGTACTCCGACTGCAACCAGGTCGCCTATGTCCTCCAAGGTATACATTTTTGAATTTTCTGTTTAATTTTACGGATTTTCGGCATTTTTCAGTGATCGGGTTGTTCTTATTTGTTTATTTGATTGCTTGTCTGCTTCTGGATCATGAATTTTATATATAAACAGTCGATAATTTATGATGAAATAAGATCATATGGGTTAAACTAATTTTTGTTTTGTCCGTTTAGGTGCTGGTGTAGTCGGAATTGTCCTCCCGGAGAAGGAAGAGAAGGTTCTTCCAGTTAAGAAGGGCGATGCGCTTGCCCTCCCTTTCGGAGTTGTGACTTGGTGGTACAACAAGGAGGACACCGAGTTCGTTGTTCTTTTCTTGGGCGACACTTCAAAAGCTCACAAGAGGGGTGAGTTTACCGACTTCTATCTCAACGGCTCCAACGCCATTTTCACCGGCTTCTCAACCGAGTTTGTTGGTCGGGCATGGGATTTGGAGGAGAGTGTTGTGAAGGCTCTCGTTGGCAAGCAGTCCGGCAAGGGCATTGTCAAGCTTACCGGAGCTAACTTGCCCGAGCCAAAGAAGGAGCACCGCGATGGCATGACGTTGAACTGCGAAGAGGCTCCCCTGGATGTTGACATTAAGGATGGTGGAAGAGTTGTGGTCTTGAATACCAAAAACCTTCCTTTGGTCGGCGAGGTTGGGCTCGGTGCCGACCTTGTGAGGCTGGACGGGAGTGCCATGTGCTCCCCTGGATTTTCTTGTGACTCGGCTCTGCAGGTGACGTATATTGTTAGGGGCAGCGGCCGTGTCCAGGTCGTTGGTGTCGACGGTAAGAGGGTGTTGGAAACCACCATCAAAGCCGGTAATCTCTTCATCGTTCCTCGGTTCTTTGTTGTGTCAAAGATTGCTGATCCGGAGGGCTTGGAATGGTTTTCCATCATCACAACTCCCAAGTACGTTTTTCTTCTTTACATTATCCGATATTGCTTTACTACACGCATACGTATAGATTATTCCCACCACACACACACACAGAGCTTAGTTAATTCGAAAGAGTTGGCAATGTTTTGCCGAGAAAGTTTATGGATTGGTGTCATAACGTGTTGGTGATTGGTTTAATTACTTGCGTGCAGCCCGATATTCACCCACTTGGCTGGAAGCATTGGGTGCTGGAAGGCTCTATCTGCGCAGGTGCTGCAGGCTGCGTTCAATGTGGATTCGGAAACTGAGAAACTCTTCCGTTCGAAGAGGACTTGTGATGCAATCTTCTTCCCTCCACCCAAGTGAACACATTTAGATTTAGCTCGGTCCTGGTTTAATGGTCCAGACTCCAAATAAGTGGTTTAGTTTTCGGATATTTTCATAATGTTAATATTAGTGGCATTTGGACCTGCCGTATTTCGTATACAGAAGATTTCTATCACTCTCTTGCATTATTTAATTCAGATGGTACTCTTTGATGTTGATATTATCTTGGGCTTTTTGGGCCCATGAATGTGTATGAAAAAGCTTGATGGCGAAAACAAGTTTTTGGTTTGTATGCATGATTTTTGGACGTGGCATGAGTTCAACACAACAATCAAAGCATATAGGACTATGTGGCAATGCATGCATGATTTCTTCGAAATTAGTAACTCCTATACATCCAATTAGGCTTATGGTATGACCTTAATTTTCTTTAAGATATCAGAGTATGTTGTCCTACGTTTAAAGACCAACGACCACAAGTGCTCCACGTCTATTGAGTTGTGTTCACATATTATGCTTGAAAATAAGGATATGTGTTGAGAATGAATTCTACATTGATAAGAGAAGGACTTTACTTGTAGTTATAAGTATAGACTATAGGTCGGCTACTCCCTATTTCGCTAATTGGCTTTCGGGTGAACCCAATTTTCTTCAATAATTCGATTATTCATAATATAATTTTGGAACAGTGATGTATCACGTTATGCACATATAAGAACCATGTTTGGAGTTTCCAATTTCTAAATCTACTCATCAACCATTATTCCTCTCACAAGAAGCCATGCCAGTCCTTGACCTCCTCTTTCTCTTCTCTGTTCTCTTCATCATTTATCTTATTCTCCGACCCGTCTTCACCTCCAAATCCCAAACCCTACTCCCTCCAAGCCCCTGTGCCCTACCCATCATCGGCCATTTCCACCTCATTGGCCCTCTCATCCACCGCTCCTTCTACAACCTATCCCTCCGGTTCGGCCCCTTATTCTCCATCCGCCTTGGCTCCGTCCCAGGCATCGTGGTATCCTCGCCCGAGATCGTGAAAGAGTTCCTCAAAACCCACGAGCTCTCCTTCATATCCCACATTGAGTCCATCGCGACCAAACGCCTCACCTACAATGCTTCACTTGCCTTTGCCCCTTATGGACCCTACTGGAAATTTATCAAGAAGCTCAGCATTAATGAGTTTCTAAGCAGCCGTAGCGTCAGCAACTTTGCTTCGATTCGAACACAAGAGTACCTAAGGCTTTTGAGGCTGTTGGCCAAGAAAGCTGAGAGTGGTGAAGCTGTAAATCTCACCGAGGAGCTACCAAAGCTTTCCAACAATGTGATTGCAAAGATGATTTTGGGAAGTTCTAAAGGGCCGAGTGATGAGGGCAGGGATGAGGAAGCTAGAGTTGTGGTGAGAGAGGTAACAAGGATTTTTGGGGAGTTTAATTTGTCAGA
Source organism: Cotoneaster glaucophyllus (assembly GCA_036320875.1). Classification (NCBI taxonomy): domain Eukaryota; kingdom Viridiplantae; phylum Streptophyta; class Magnoliopsida; order Rosales; family Rosaceae; genus Cotoneaster; species Cotoneaster glaucophyllus. The sequence goes on from CM070061.1 coordinate 8,264,318, forward strand.
TTTTGTTTGGTTTTGCAGGAAGACTGATTTGCAGGGATTTGGGAAGAGAATTGAAGACACTCATAGGAGATACGACGCGTTAGTGGAGAAGGTTATTAAAGAACGTGAAGACTTGAGAAAGAAAAACATGAGAAATGGAGGAGGCAGTGGTGGCCACGAGGAGGAGGAAGTGGAGGAGGTGAAGGGTTTTCTCGACATTTTGCTTGATTTGGTGGAAAAAGGGGGTGGTGAGATTGAGGACGTGAAATTTACAAGAGTTCATATCAAGGCCTTGATCATGGTAAAAAAATCTTTTGCTCCAAGCTGAAATTTGGTTTTGTGCTATTAGGTAGATTAGTAACGAGCTATTTTTCAATATGCTTAAAACGTGAGATGGATCACGTTATATGTTACTACTATATAAGTGTAAAAAAGTTTTATTTTTTAATTTTTTAAGTACTTTTCTATTTATATTCATATAATGACGTATAACGGATGCGCTGTCTTTCTTTAGTAACATGCATGATTTTTGGACGTGTCATGAGTTCAACAAAACAATCCAAACATGCAAGAGTACTCGGCAATGCATGACTGCCTTTACCAAAACGTGGCACGAAAAAAAACTATCCAAACATGCAAGAGTACTCGGCAATGCATGACTGCTTTTACCAAAACGTGGCATGAAAAAATAGTAAATAGTTAACAAACAAAAAAGTAGTATATTGTTTTATATTCTGAAATATAATTTCCATTTTGTTTCTGCAATTCGTAACTCTCACTGCACATGCATGCATATACCACGGAGTCACATTTGGTGAGCTTTCCTGTGTCTTTTCTGTACGACGTAACGATGAAGGCATTAGCTGATATGAACGTTTTATTGGGAGAAGAAAAGGGAGTGCATGCATGCTATTTGTCAGAACGGCTGTGTTAGCGTCAGTAGTACATTTCGACAGAAACAAAGTCAGTCATGCATGTCATTTCATAGCGGGTGCGTACATTGTGTTCATAACTCTATAGTCTCTACTATTTGTCAAAGTGCAACTAGTGTTTCGGGGTACTGAGTGTGTAGATTTTTGGTTAATGATGTCAAAAGCTTTAGTTTAAAGGATGCATCAGAGCACCTAGTATAATTTGTGTTATAAATTCACAGTAGCAGTGTCTTTTGCACTTTCCAAAAACAGTAAAAGAATTTCAAATTGCAAATGATACTTTACCACAGTAACGAGAATCAATCATGTCTATGCACTCTGGTGCGGATTCGACTCCACCAAATACCTTTCTCTGCCTCAACAACTAATAATTAAACCCACTAACGCTGTCGTTTGCAAACAAAAAAAAAATCAATTTTTGGGATTAACTATCTAAAACCTAATATTTTGCAATTTGCATCGTGATGTAGAAAACATAAGAGATCAATTGTATTTCTTTCTTGTGAAAAAACAAAACAGAGGAATACGTTTAAACTTTTGGGTGTGTATTCTCTATATCGTGTCATATTTCCTTCAATCGTAGATGCATTTCCTTATACATTTTTCCTAACACTTTAATGTATATTTTCATAATTCTCGTACACAATGATGGAGTGTCAACAGCAGCTCCACAATATATTTCTTTGAATGACTATGGAGCTAACAAGGTTACCAAATTCTGTAGGGCTTCTGGGAATGTAACAGATTGTATTTTTCAGGATTTCTTCACTGCAGGTACAGACACAACCGCCATTTCAATGGAGTGGGCGCTGGCAGAGCTCATCAACCATCCAAAGGTGCTTAAGAAAGCAAGGGAGGAGATCGAAAGAGTCGTCGGGAACGGACGACTACTCGTAGAATCCGACGGTCCAAACCTTCCATACATCCAAGCCATCATAAAAGAAACACTCCGACTACACTCACCAGTGTCGTTGATCACAAGAAAATGTGTCCAACAATGTAAGATTGGAAAGTATGTGATCCCAGAAAACACAGTTGTATTTGTGAATGCTTGGGCCATTGGAAGGGATCCAAAGTATTGGGAACATCCTTTGGACTTTCAACCCGAAAGATTCTCATCACTGCTCGGACGAGGCGATCGGACGAGCACAATAGAGGTGAGAGGACAACATTTTCAGCTGATTCCATTTGGTTCGGGGAGGAGGATATGCCCTGGTTTAAACTTAGCCTTGCAAATGCTGCCTGGCCTACTTGGTGCTATGATCCAGTGCTTTGATTTTGAGGTTGTTGAGCCAGATCGGAAGACTATGAACGGTGATGGTCGCGTTCTTGAAATGGATGAACGGCCTGGAATGACTACTCCACGAGCCAACGATCTGGTTTGTATTCCAGTAGCACGTTTGAGCTCACTTTGTATCCCTTGAAACAACACTAACATTTTGATAGTGTTCTTGTAGCCTCTAGAGGGGAAAACTTGATGTATCATTCGCGTTTGAATAAATAAACCTTTCGTATCTAATGAAACTACTTTATTTCACAGTATAGCAGGAGCAGCTTTTTTAAAAAGCACAACAAGACCAAATTGACCCTCAATCTTGAGAGAATTAGGAATAGGATTGCGAAAGTAATTTGCTAATTGACTAATATATAATTTGTTAAATCCCACATCGGCAGTAGTAAAAGATAAGTAATAGTTTAAATATCCTAACCCGACTCTAACTAACACCGAGACCTTTTGTGATAAAACCCCACACCTGACGAATTGTGCAGGTGGTAATTACCAAGTTGGGGACAATATCGGTGTTGTTGGAAGTGGACCGTATGGCCCGTCTCTCTGATAATTCTACATAATTTACATAACTCCTGTAGACATCCAACGTTCAAAGTCTCAAAACTGCCCCTGCAAACCGATCAGCCCTACATTTTCCCGAGATGAAAAAACATACCAACGTTTTACTAAAATAATCACTATGCAACTGTTATCACAATATTGCGATGTACAGCAATGTTTCCTGGAACTTGCAAAACTCGTTACCAGGTTGACGCAGAGGCCACAATCGGACCACATGGACGAAAAGTTGTCATTGCGGAGCGTCGCTTCTCCTCAATCGATTCTTTGTATCCCAAAACGACAACCAACTGCACAGTTTGGTCACAATGGTGCAAGTGTGGCTTCTACGCATCCAATAGACGTGTCCCATGTACGTCACACCATCACTTTAATGGAGCATCATACCATCAAACAATATCCCCAATGATTTCTTCATAACACAAAGTCTGAATACTACAGTTGCAGACTCAAATAACCGAAAATTGCAGAGTCAATTGCATAATTTTCCGTTTTCTGAGAAAGAAACTAAAAGATCTACACAAACTGTTTAGTGTTTAGGTCATTTTATCAAAGCCAACAAAGCCGGATCTACTTCATCCTTAGAGAGTAAATCAATTATCAATTCCGTAGTAGACGCATCTGCAGACCAGCCCCTCTCCACCATTTCATGGATAAGTCTCATCGCCCTTGACGTCTCGTTGTTGTTGAAAAACCCCCGGATAATTGTGTTAAAGGTGCAACCATCTGGAGAACAGCCTTTCTCTTCCATTTCTGTAAGCAAATGTTCCGCTTCACTCATTAGGCCTGCATTACACAGTCCACTAATCATTATGGTATATGTCCTGACATTAGGCTGAAGTCCTTTTGAAAATAAACTGCTAAGGAGATCCTTTGCGCATTCAACTTTTCCACCTATGCACAAACCTTCAATAAGAATACTGTAAACCACAATATTTGCATCCAATTTCTTGCCTTTCATTTCTTCAAACAATTCAATTCCCTTAGAAAGTTGTTGGTTTTTACACAAACCATCAATTAAAATAGCATAAGTTTGAACATCTGGAAGTTGACCACAAACTTGCATCATGGCAAACAACTTTTGTGCATCGTGTATTCGGCCCCGCTTGCAAAAACCATCTATTAGTGTGTTATAAGTAACAGTATTTGGAACCAGTCCTCCACCAGACATTTCCAGAAAAAGTATCCAAGCCTCGTCTATACTTTTATGCTTACAATAGCCGTTTATCAGTATGTTGTAACTATGAGTATCAGCCACGAACCCCTTGCTAAGCATTATGTCAAAGACTTCTTTTGCCTCATCCATTTCTCCTCGCAAGCAATAACCATCCATAAGCGAATTATAAGTAACCGTGTTAGGCTCAATATCTATTTGAGTCATCATTTCAACCTTGCTTTTTGCTTCCCCAACCAACCCCTCCTTGCAAAGTGTATCTACTAAGACATTGAAGGTGAATACATCTGGAAAGATACCTTTGCTCACCATTTCATTAAACAACCTCATTGCTTCTTTCCACTCCCCTAATTTGCATACTCCATGAATCAAAGTGTTATAGGTGATGACATCGGGAGCAATACCTTTACTTGTCATTTCTGAGAAGAGTTTCAATGCATCCACAACTAGAGTATCTTTACAGAGGCTGTCGATAATCGTGTTATACACAACTACGTCAGGGTTGCAAGCTCCTTGTTCCATCCTCTTAAGCAATTGCATAGCTCCAACGTTGTTACCTTTCATGCAAAGACCCTTAACTAGTATGTTGAATGTAAACACATCGGGCTTACAATTACCACTCTCCATCATTTTATTCAGAATCCCGACAGCATCAGCCTCTCTATCCTCGAGAAGGAAGCCGTTGATTAATGTGTTGAAGGTCACCACATTAGGTTCAAAACCCAGTTTGAAGAATTTTGCCAAGACAGACAAACAAAACCCCATTTGGCTCAGATGACAAAAGCAATTAATGATAATGTTTAGAGTGTAAGCATTAGGACCAATTCCCAACAGACCCATTTGATCATTCAACGAGATGACTGCCGAATAATGCTTCAACTTGGCGACTTGAGTCAATACTTGATTGAAACGGACAACGGAGGGCAGAGGACGCTTTTGAAGCATTTCGTCGAACAGACGGAGTGCATCGTCAAGGTTAGCTACTTTGACAAGCTGATGCAATTGGGTTTTTGTAGATTTGGTAGGATAAGAAGGTCGAGAGTGAAACGGAGCAAAGTAATTGTTGAAGAATAGAAAAAGAGTGAAGTTATGAAGAAGACAAGGCCGAGGCGGCGTACCTCTCACTTTCACTCTCAGTCTGCTGCCGATGCCATAACCAACCTTCAAGGAATAAGAAGCGGCAATTGTCGCCGCGCACATCATCCTCAGCATGCCTGTTGAGGCAGAATGAGAGAATCGGAGACGCCAGGGAGAGCAGAAAAACAGCGAGTAGGGTTCTACTGCGTTGTACCATATGACAAAGTTTCAATGGCAATCGTTGCGATTCATCTAACGGCTCAGAAAAGAATGTACAAACAGGTGTATTTTAGAAACCTTTTTCGCCTTCCATTTTTTCCCGCAAAAGATAACCCATCCATAAGGGGAAGGCTAAAATGTCTCAAATAACCACTGTTCTAAAAATCTCTATCTAGAGCCACCTAGGCCCAGCCTAGGCGCTAGGCGGCTGGTCACCGTCCCGATTAATGCCTAGACGTTTGAAAATTAAGAAAAAACGCCTAAACCTCATGAGGCGCCCGCCTAGGCCGCCTAGACCGCCTAGGCACCCGCCTAGACCCGCCAAGGCACCCGCTTAGGTAGCAACTCACTTAGACAGAAAATAGATAACTTTCATTTTGAATTTTTTTTCTTCAATAAATTGTAAGAGACTTGTTGAATAGTTAAATGAACACACATTATAGGCTTGTTCCCCATATTTTCATTATGTTCCAATACTTCAGAATATATATGTCATTCTATTTTGTAGTTTATGATGAAATTATATATATATTAAGTATAAACAGACACTTATTTACGTGAAATATAATAGATTTACTTAAATCCGCCTAGTCCGCCTAGGCGCTAGGCCCCAGCTCGCCGCCCGACTAACGCCTAGCGTCTTTTAGAACCTTGCAAATAACTGTGAATTGTCATCAGTTATTCTTATTTTTTTTTAAAGAAAAAGAAATGAGAAGAGCTGCATGTAATTGTTGGAAAATTAGTTATTATTTTATTGTTGTTTATGGTTTTCTTGTGGACCAAGGATATTAGAGTTTCTTACCCGTTAAAGATTAGGGTTTTACTTTAGTTTTCACTACATATAGTAGTGCTTGTATTAGTTTATTTTATCAAGTCGGTCAAGATGTAGTCTCTTCGGTTCATGTAGCCTTCTTGGCAATTCCATTTAATAAAATTTTATATTCAGTTTGTTTGTTTGTTTGTTTGTTGCATACTCTAATATTTAACTTGGTATCAGAGCAGATTCGATCCTTCGAGGTTGATCTGTTCTTGGTGGTATCAATTTGTTTTTCAGTCGCCGGATATCAATTCGGTTGTAGTTTGTTTTGTCTTTGTACCTAGATTAGGGTTTTGTCATTGAAAAAAAAAAGCACAAAAATTGAATTCGTTGTTGCACCAAGCCATCGGAGCCTTAATCTATTGTTTACTGCTGCATGATCCTATGGTTTTGAACTGTTGCTGCCTTGAACTTATGCATTAGCGTCTGCCCCCGCATCGTATCTGACCCACACGCCCGCTGCCTCGTTTGCCTCACCGAATCATCCTACACACGAACCTAGCTTGCTTGAACCACCGCGCCACCATCTTCTCGAACCACCTGCATTCATTGTTTTCTACATCCACCACCGCTGCTACTCGACATCCACGAACCCATCACTTGTTTGACGAAGCCCAGATCTGAGAACCACAAACTCGGATTGAGTTTGTCTCCGCCTTGGATCACTGCCGCTGTTTCTGACCTGCCTGCACCATTGCTGCTGACCGCCTTCGACCCACGACTGTCCTCGAACCCATATCGAGTTGCTGCTGTGAACCGAGATTGCATGCTGCCACTATCGATGTTGTTTGTTGATGCGAACCCAGATTCCATGCTGCCACTATTAATATTGTTTGAAGAAAAAAGAAGGAAAAAGAAATCAGAAAGAAAAAATGGGAATCATAAGTTGATGCTGTTGGATTGCGATTTATTAGGCCACTTTTTGGTTTTGAGTTCCACGTGGGTGATAAGAATAGTTGTTGTTGAGCTTGTATTAGGATGTACGTGTTGCCCACTTCAACGATTGCTCGAGTGCTTGGACTGGTGACCACTCGAGTGACGTTGTGTACCTGGTTATTAATTGGATCGTCTGCCGGAATCTGGTTGCTTGCCAAATGGTTGAATGATGGAATTGCTTGACTGCTCGTCTGCATGCTTGCTTGTTCGCTTGGATTGTTCGTTTGCTCGCTTGTCTTGTCCGCCTAACGGAGCTTATCTTGTCTTATCCGCCTAACGGAGCATGCCTTATTGTGTTCGCCTAACGGAGCTTGCCTTGTCGTGTCCGCCTAACGGAGATTGCATCCGCATCTGCTTGTTGGCAAACTCATGACATGTACCGCCATGAGTTTGACAGAAGGTGTTGGAAAATTAGTTATTATTTTATTATTGTTTATGGTTTTCTTGTGGGCCAAGGATATTAGAGTTTCTTGTCCATTAAGGATTAGGGTTTTGCTTTAGTTTTCACTACATATAGTAGTGCTTGTATTAGTTTATTTTATCAAGTCAGTCAAGATGTAGTCTCTTCGGTTCATGTAGCCTTTTTGGCAATTCCATTTAATAAAGTTTTATATTCTGTTAGTTAGTTTGTTTGTTGCGTACTCTGATATTCAACTGTAACTGTAGCAGGATGAATATCTCTTTCAATCATCATTTAAACCTCGCCTTTTGCTTTCCTGACCATCCCCTCCTTACAAAGTGTGTCTATCAAGATACTGAACATGCAAAGATGAGGAAAAATATTTTTATTCACCATTTCAGTAAACAACCTTGTAGCCTCTTCCCACTCGGATCCCCTAATTTACAAACTTCGTGAATCAAACAGTTATAGGTAATGATGTTAATTTGGGGCAAGATCATCTCGGAGAAGAGGTTCAAAGCATCGACAACTAATTTATCCTTACGAAGATTGCAAATGATGGTGGTATAGGCAACTGTGCGAGGCTTGCAATCTTCTTCCTCTATCTTCCTAAGCAATTTAAGAGCTGCATTGTTGTTGCCCCTATTACAAAATCCCTTTATCGGTGCTGACTGGAAGTAACGACATTAGGCTTACAATTAGCATTGCCCATCGTTTCATTCAGAAATTTGTGCAAGAGCTACGGTCATTTGATTAACTATGTCAACCAGTTTTATGCATACGATCCTAAAAGGGTTGGGGGAATCATCCCTCTTCGCTTCATAGCTTTGATCCTACGCTTCCTACTATTTCTGCAATTCTTAATGTTATTGCGATCTCTGTAAAATTGTGAGATTTCTTCTCGCGACGACGCAGTCTTCAATCTTGCTTCCATGACTTCTTTCAGTTCTTCACCTCTGAATCCATAAATCATCGCCCCTAATTCTTCTCAGATGAACCCTAATTTCCCTACGATTTCTTCTTCTCCTTTGATTTCTTCGATTACAGTTCAAAATATAACTGTATGGTTCCTACGAAGCTTAAGAGAGACAATTATCTTGTTTGGAAGCCATTATTTGCTCCAATTTTTCGTCGTTACAAGCTCACTAGCATCATCGATGGCACTAAGATTTGTCCATCGCAATTTCTTCATGATGCTTCTGGCCGCAGTAGTGGAGTTCCTAATCTTGAATTCGATCTATAGTATGAAAGAGATCAAAACATCCTCATCTGGCTTAATTCTACACTTTTATGAAGATTTGATTCCCTTCACCGTTGGTGTGACTTCTGCTCGAGAACTTTGGGCAAAGCTTGAACAACGATTTGGTGGAATTTCAGACGCACACATACATCAACTTCGATACCGCCTTCATTCTATGCAGAAATGTGATCTTTCTATCTCTGAGTATATTCAGCACATCAAGAACATTTCTGACGCTTTAATGGCCGCAGGTGCGCTTGTATCTGATAATGACCTCATTGCTATCACTCTCAATGGTCTCTTTGACGCTTACGAGTCATTTATTGATTCTATAATGCTTCATATTTCATCAACTTCACTATATGAACTTCATGGCCTGTTATTGAACAAGGAAATGTTTATGAATCGAAAGAACAAGGCTCCAATTTCTTCTTCCACTGAGCCATTTCAGGCTTTTTCTACTCAATACCAGACTTCTCAGCCTGCATTGCTTCCTACGCCACAAGCTTATGCATCACAGTCCACTAATTACAACTCTCGACATTATCGTGGCAATAATCGTGGGAAAGGCAATTATCGTGGTAATACCTCTCGTGGCAATACCTATCGAGGCAACTACAATAATTCTGGTCATTACAGAGGAAATTCAGGGAATTACAATCGCAATTCTGGATCTTTCAATCGTTTGAACTCTGGAGGGTGAGTTCCATGTCAGATTTGTCATTCTTCAGAACATGAGGCCATTGACTGTTTTGAAAGAATGAATCATGCTTTTATTGGAAAGATTCCCCATGCGAAACTGCAAGCTATGTGTATGCATACTGGTTCTAAGTCTTCTCCTCCTACATGGCTCATGGACTCAGGTGCTACTTCACACATAACTAATGATATTTATGAGATTCAATCTCGTGTTCCCTATAATGGTCAAGACAAGGTCTATATTGGTGATAGACAAGGTATGCCCATCCATCATACTGGTAACTATGTTATTCATACTCCTACTGCCACATTTCGTTTGAATCATGTACTTCATGTTCCAAAAATGAAGTTCAATCTTCTTTCTGCCTATCAATTTTTAAAGGATAATCACTGCAAATTAACACTTGATTGTGATGGATCCAAAATCAAGGATCGTTCTTCGAGGAGGATGCTTTTTCAGGGACCGGTTAATCATGGATTCTATCCTTTATATGGTTCACTCTTATCATTCAACTCCCCCTTAGCTTTGGTTAGCACTAAAGCATCTTTTCAACTCTGGCATAAATTGCTTGGACACCCTTCTTCAGCCATTCTCAAAAAAGTTTTAACTACAAATAAGATTGTATGCAGTGATAGGCAATCTAGTTCTTTTTTTCTTCTTTTCTGATTGTGCACTTGGCAAGAATCATAAACTGCCTTTTAATTCTAGTACTAGTACAGTCTCTAAAAGTTTAGCTCTTATACACTGTGATGTTTGGGGTCCAGCTCCTATCTCTTCTGTAAGTGGCTATTGGTTTTATGTACTTTTTGTTGATGAGTACACTAAGTACAATTGGTTATTTCTTATGAAAGCTAAGTCAGAAGTGTATTCCATCTTTGTAAGTTTCAAGAGCTATGTAGAGAACATTGTTGGCAATAAAATAAAGGTTCTCAAATTTGATTCAGGGGGTGCATTCACCAGTTATGTGTTCAATTCATTTCTTTTGCAACATGGTATTGTTCCTCAGTATAGCTGCCCACATACTCATGAATAGAATGGTTACGTTGAAAGAAAGCATATACACTTAACAGAGACTGCTCTGATACCATATAGAAAATGTTTCTCTTCATTGAATGAAATGAAATGTTACATGGGGTATTTATACATTTCTTAATAAAAGATTAGCTAACTAATCAAATGTAACTAATTAACATTAAACTACAATTAGTTACAACTCTGTGAATAACAAACTAGCTACACTCTGGACTGTTATAAAGCTGACTGTTCAGCTGACATGGATAGACAGTGCTGACTGTGCTGCTGATCTGTGTCTTTACAGGGCACCACAGTGTCTCAGTTCATCAATTATTTCAACACTCACAACTCCAATTACAACGGCGGAAAGTTCTTGGCAAGCTTTATCAATGATGGGAGCGGCAGATTGTCCCTGGAGAACGGGCTCTTTAAAGCCTGCCATAGGCTCAAGAGTGGGAAAACTTGGTGGTATATATATATTTTTTTTGGTCTGCTGATGATTCCAATAAACTTGGTTTTCGCTACGAAAAGCAATCACAATCTCTATTGGCCACTAATTAGTACTATATGCTGTTATGATCTTATGTACTGCCTTGTATGTGTTAAGAAGCAGGGTCTGGAATTGGATTCCAGGATAAAAATACAGGATCTCCATGGAATTAACAGTAGTAATGTTCCCTTCAGAGGGAGAGAGACCTCAATACATTCCCTTGGAATGTATTTGTCTTCCAAAGTGATCATAAGTCATAACATGGTCAACTTCATGCAAACCCTTTTTTCTTTTTCTTTTTTGTGGTACAACTACAAATTAAGTGCCACCTACTGTGGCCACAATTCAGGTCGGCCTGGTTCCACTCTCAAACTAAAGACGAAACCAAAAAATATTAACGGTTTGGTTGGTGCGGTTCCACTTAAATTTATTACTAAAATCATACGATTGGATTCATGACGGTTTCGGTTCAGTTCATGTTGGTTTACGGTTCTAACCAAAATTATATATATTTTTTCAAATTTTATATTTCCAAAACCAAACACATATTTCAACCACAAATTCGAGCAAATTTGAGTTCCCACTACTAGATCTACAAGATTTGTGACCAAAAGATAGAAAATGTACATATAAATATAAATAAAAAAATAAAAAGCCTCAGATCAAGTCCAAAGTGTACATCTTAAACTAAAACTATAGTGTACATAATGTATAATATACTTGAAAAGAATGAAAAAAAGAAGAAGTAAGGGTAGAGAAGTGATAAAACAATAAGGGAAGGGGAGAGAAGTGAAGAAAAATATTGGGCTTAAGCACATAGCCTTCTTGGAAAAATGTCTTATTTATATAAAAATAATAATAAACAATCGTTTATATTAAAAACGGTTCGGTTCGGTTCGGTTCCTCTTAAAACATGCATTTTAGAAGGGGTCCACTCATAGATACTCCGTCGTCGAAGAGCAGTGCGAAATAGGAATGACAGAAACGCCGCTAATAAACGCACCTAAGCACATAAAGGGTCCAATTAATAAAATTCCATCATAACGGTTGAATTTGGGAAAACGGACGTCGTAAAATGATCCAGGACTTCGAAATTAGCCTAGGAGGGGTTCCTAAGCGAAGCTCAAAAAAAGTCAACAAAAAATCAATGTTGACGGGTCAACGGTCAACGATCAAAGTCAACGGTCAGCGTTGAGCGGAAGTCAATAGTTAACGGATCAGGTTAACGGGTCCAGGTCGAACGGTTTTGGGCCTAGGCTTCTGAGGGTTTGGGCCGGTCACAAATATGGGCTTGAGCTCAAAGGTTTTGGGCTTGGCTTTAAAGGCTGGACTCAAGATTGGGTCGGGTTAGTGTTTCCGGGTTGGGCCTGGCCCGTTTCCAGGCCGGTTTTGAGGATGAGGAAAACTGGAGCTTTCAAAGCCCAGTTCAACCCCAAAACGTAACCAAAACAGGTCGTGCAATATACCAAAATGAAGCCCAAGGAACAAGGAAGAGCTTTGTACCAATTTCAAGACGTGTGGTGGCCGGAGTTGGACGAAAAATGGCCTGGAAGCCACGGGTACTCGCCAGAATCTAAGGAAAGTTTCCTAACCTGTTTCCACATCCAAAAGCCACCAAAATTACTCAAAAATATCCCAAAATCACTCTAAAACACGATCTACTAGGTTTTAAGGGGTTTTAGAACGTTACCTTCACTAGAATCGACGAGGTCTTTGAGGAGAAAACCATAGCTCCTCGGCGGCAGCAGCTAGGTTCGAGATGGAGTGGGTTTAGTGGGGTGGTGTCGTTGTCGTCGTCGTTTATTTATGGCGTGGTGCTTTCGGGGGGGGGGGGGGGGTTTGTCCAAAGAGAGGGGAGAGTTTAGAGAGGGACGGGAAAGAGAGTGAAAATGAGAGAGAGTGAGGGAGAGAGAAGAGAAACGAAGAGAAAGTAAGGGAGATAGAGGGTGCCACGTGGCATGTAAGGCGAGGGGAGAGCCGGGGGACCAAATCAGGGGTGGGCCCCTTGGGCACACTATTTAACACCAAAAAGCAATATTTTAAACAAATAAAACCTAACCAAAGTGAATATACCCAAATACCCTTTTCGTTCCGTAATTCCGGGACAGATTGTTACAAAAAAGGTTTTGGTGCTTCAATTTTTAAGTCACTACTTTACATTGTTCAACCCTCTCTTTCCCTTTCCTTTTGAAAATTTACTTTTCGAAGGTTGAGGAGGCATTTGAACTTGTCAACGAGGCGATACTTGAGAAGACCTTGACCCTTGTGAAAGTGAAACTGATGGATGAGAAGCCAATAAACCTTCTTAGAAGCTTGAGATTGCCTTGAAACTTGTTGTTGTGGTTGTGGATTAAGAGTAAGAGAGGCGATACTTGAATTCAAATTGGCCAACTCTACACAATACAAATACATGAACAATATAAATTACATTAGTTGTTATAAACTTTAAAAATTCTACAAAAATTTCAGTACACATTTAAAAAATAAAACTAAGAAAGCCTACAATATAAATCCTAATATTACTATTAAATTAACTATCCCTTTTTATTAATTTTCTAGGTACTTGAATTTTCCAATTTTATTTGCTGTTTTCATTCCACACATGTAGGTAGACAACAACGAATCAATTACAATCAAAGAAAAACACTTACTTTTCACCCATTCAAGTACATAAATAGATGGAAAGTTCAGTTCACACAGGTAGTTTAATTTCATTCCACCCCTAAAGATAAACAACTAAGAATCAACAAAAAGTGAGTATCGAACATAAGATACATGTTCTACAGAAACCCACCAACCCTAATTCACACGTATTTAAAACCCAAACTCATGCATGCATTGATTGTTTGCAGGAATCATATATATCTATCTCATAATTCGAATTTGAATTATACAACGCATGAATTAGATTTTTTTTTTCTTTTCAAAATCATTGGAATCGACGAGATAAGGGTTTGAAGAAACGTGTATAAACTTAACACCCTAAAATCGTTGGAATTTGACAAATTCATTTCAAAAAATATACAGTGGTAAGTGCTGAAATTCGTGTAAAACTTATGGACATAAATAATTGACATGGAGATATAGTCTCTTAGTAAACCCCACCTAGGATGATGTAACACTACTTTCAAATCAACCTTATAAAATTGAACTCATATCAAAAGACTCCTTTATTTAATTTTTAAATTTTGGGGTTCGATTTTCGGCTCCAGGTTCCCACCCTTTAAGGTAGAAATGAATATTTAAGCGTAATTACAAAACCTCATAACTTTTGGCCAGCCATCCCCAACAAATCCACAAGACAAGACAAAACTGAACTAGAGTCCAAATTCATAGGCCTGCTTTTGTATAAAACTTTGGATACAATACAAGTTATATTCTAGATCAATGTCATGCCTTGCATGGAATACAAATATAGTTTGACATATAACACACAGTTACAGTACTTCCCCAGAGATGTCTTCCCAATTTGTTTACAAGATGAGACACACAAATCACTCGTATCTTACAATAACTCGACTTTATTTAGAAATTACAAGGAAGTGCAACTCTCCATCTGTCTCCACTTCTTAACCAGAAAAACTAAGGAAGCCTGAAAATACCGAATACAAAAACCAATTAGCAATTTCATTGAAGATGTTGAAGAATAAAAGCATCGTAGCGGTAACAATTATACTTAACGAACATCATGAATCTGTGAAATGAGCCAAAAGGCCCAAAGAAACACGAGGTACAGGAGAAAGGAAAAAATAGCATAGCCCAGATGAGCTAATCACAGGCTAGAAACAAAACAAAAAACCTACATCAAAACTCAATGGCAAAGAAGGCGTGGCAACCCCACTGCTATCTTTGAAAACAAGCTTGCGCCACGAAGGAGATGGACTATGTCCAACCCAAGCTTTCCTTAAAAGAAAAGAAAATTAAAGTTTTTGAAATTGGTAATGTGTAAAATTCGACCTGATCATGTTGAGATGAATAAGCTTGAGAGAACAACCCATGATAAGCAAGCAAACCCTCAGCGTGGACAACAAAGTATCCCTTATCTACACAGCTCCCTAGTATTTTACTACCTTTATTCTTCGTCGTATCATCAAATAAGCACAAGCCAAAAGTCAAAAGCAAAAGCCAACAGCAAACAGCATATATATATTAGCAAGCGGCTCACCCCAGTTTGAGAGACAAGATGTCGGAGCAATCATCTTCGAGAGAAAAAGCACTGCTGGAGCAGGTGGTGACATTTGTGGCAGATTCAGATGTCACGCCTTCTTCTCCAACATTATTCAGGTTTTCCAACTCCATGATCGCCGCAGGTCCGATATCTCCTCCAGCGGATAACATCACCATCTGCCATGCAAAAAAGTAATGTTCATGAGATTAAATTTGTAGACTAAATTAACAACAAAAGAAAAGATCGCCCAAATCAATTAAGATTTATTGTTTTCATTAAATAAAAATAAAATAGAAGAAAAAATATAGAAGATGGTAGTTTCTTACCCTCTGCTTTAGCTGGTTGTTAGCTTCTATAAGCTCAGCTCCCTGCATGTATAATTAATCAGTGCATAGAAGAGGACAACAAAGCAAAATTCATTAATGTTTATTATTTTTCTTTCAAAAAATTCTTGACTATTTGTATATAATTGTAGCTATTCCATAAATAGACACGGACAACAATCATCAATTTAATTACAAACCTTATTCGCAAGTGCCATAATCTCACTCATAATCTTTTTTTCCTGAAATAAACGGAAAAATAGGAATTAGATGTTTCTAAATATACACATATAAACCAAAATATTTCTTTAGTAAAATAACCTAATTAAAGTACTGAAATACATGGTTCAACTCTACATTCTTTACAACCAAGAAAAAAAAAAAGGCTCAAGTCTACATTCAAATTGACCAAAGTCTAAATTTGAGAGATACGCCTGCAAAAGAATAGTCAGATTAGAAACTTGTTGACTTTTTTATTAGAGTAATGTTAGGAAGATTAAATATTGTAAACTAAATAACATGGAAGTTGATGATTGAATTATTATTTATTATTTAAGTATTGATTAACGTGTTTATTTCTTATCGATTACACATCATTTAGTTTGCAAATTCAATCTACTTAGCATTACTCTTTTGATTAAACACGATGATCAAAACATGTGTATACGAGGCACAATGTGTCGATCTATTTATTTGATTAAGCTCGGTCATAGCTCACTCAAGCATAGGGCAAGAAGTTAAGAGGAGTAAGTGTAGTATTATTTTATGGAGTGTTATTCTTTCCAAGAACAATATTTGAACAATGACTAATTAAGTAATAAATCTTCCGGATCATTGCACAATAATATGTATTAAGCATCAGTTTTAAGTAATACCTTAGTTTTAATTACACGGCCATTGCTTGCTTCCAACAATTTTTCTAACTTGTTTAGTTGATCCAGATCCAAGTCTTGAAGGTCCTCACCCTTCATCTGCCTTTTGCATGCCAAACCAGTTTCACCAAACTCGTCAAACGATCATACTAGCTTAATTAACCACCATATATCTTACAAACAAATCGATAAATTATAATTACCTCAGCTCGCGGGTCTTATCCTCAAGTTCTTTACTTAGCCTGATCGTGTTTTCTTTCTCCAACTAATTAAATGAGAAATGTAAATATATTTATATCATCATTTAGATAATCTACTCTTTAACGTGAAAAGCTTATAAACATCAAGCCCCAAAAAAAAAAAAAAAAAAAAAACCACAAGAAAGAAAGAAAACATATGTAATCTGTAACATGAAAACTTAGAATGTTCAATGAAATTTAAAACTATAACTTAAGAGTCATTACTCAACCGCAAGTACTTGCACATATTTAGTTCAACAGGCAACCCTGCTGCATGCAAATATAGAAGTCTAACTTGTAATGCTGTAATAATATATTCCGATGCTCCAAATGCAGATCACAGAAAATATTACATTCATTTGACACAATTAATTGTTGTACCATTAAAAATGTAAATTTTAGAGCAAAGATGGGGGGAAAAAAAAAAAAACCTAATATTGAACTGAATTACCTGCAGTTGGTGAAGAGTGATTTGATCCCATTTTTCCCCACCAGTATGTGATTTGTACCTTGCAATCACATCCTTGGTACTTGACAACATAAAGGGATAAACTATAATTAGTATGTTTCATTATTACTTATAAATTATTCACATAAAAAAATAAAATTATATCCAACAGAAAAACCAATAGTGCTTGCATGTTGCACTTGCAAACACTTTTGCAATAATCCCAATAAATATAAGTACTTGCATACACTTTTCCTTATTAATTGGAAGATTAATCTAAGCGCATAATACTCTTTTTTTGGTCTTATATATCTTAGGACTTAATTAGGAGGCTTATTTTTGTATCATTGATTCCACACAATTGTCAAGTCTTCGCTATCTGCTGATGCAAGAATGTTGAGGTACACCTTCCAAGTCAACCCTCTCTCACATTTGGTTCCTACGATAGATCCCTTAAGACCACTCTCCGGAACACTGGAAACCTCCTCCGAAAGTGGGGTGTTGGGGGGTGGGGGTGCTTATATTCTATACTATAGTACTTAATAAGGACTCAATTTAGCTTGGTAATCAATCGAATACAAGATGTCAGAAGGCGGGCTACCTCTATTACATGACAACAAGCCACTTGATCTTGGACAAATATCCTTAAATTCCATAACCCTACACTTGTTAAGACAAGATTTCCAATCACTCAAAACTAGTGTTAAAGCCTGAAGGACTATCCATAAGCTATACAAAACTTAACATGCACTTACTTGACTATAATTTAGGGCAATATTGGCAGTCCAGTCTCATGTTTACAGCAAAAATGGAGGCACCTAACCTTGTATATACTTCATTAATGTATCGTGTTCAACTGTTGCTGCATGAGATTTTCAAATGAGAAATCCTTTTTTCACGTCCGCTCAAGGGGATGCAGGCATAACATGTTGAAAGTTTTAGTATGATAAATTGTTTAATATTTTATATTCACACAAGTAAGGAACTTTAATAGTAAGTTTTATCCAGCTTTAGACGACGTTATTACGAGTAGTCTATAAATTGCATAAACATATCACACACACGGGCATTATATATTATTTGTTTGATATATTTGGAGAGAAGTTGGGCTTGTAAAGAGGTGAATGAAACCTAATTTGTGCCCCCCAATTTTGAGTTTGCAAGAACAATGTCCAAAGCATCTTGAATGAGAGGTAAGCTATAAAGAATGCTTTGATATTCTTATAGCAACTCAAAAATGCTTGGCTTGATGTTATGCTCAAATTTTGGAAAAAAAATGTTAGGTTAAAATGCTTCCGGTGCTGATGAAATGTATCCGACGGCTTTGAGAAAGATTTTTAACTATGAAAAAAATATTCTAGACTTTCCATTAGAGCTTGAGATGTAGGATCCCAAAAGCCCCAAGTTTAGCAAAAAAGTTGGTGGTTGGTGTTGGCTAAACTTGGATTTGGCATCAAGGCTAAAGCTTTTACGGTGGTCGACGAATTTTGTCCATGGACTTTGGGTTTCAAAAGAGAGTAAAAAGAGCTTAAAAACTTGAGGTTATGGAAGAAAAAATTGTAATCATACTTGTGGATGGCTTATTGGGAATCATACTTGTGGATGGCTTATTGGGAAGCTTGCTGTAGCCAATATAGATTTCTTGAAGCTAGGAGAAGGAAGTCCTCCATACCTACAGTTGAAGGAAGTAATGAAAAGTGCTTTATGCTAGAATGCTTGCAGTACCAACATCCTCTCCTCTACTAGCTAAAAAGAGATCACATGCCAATGCAAAATTCAAGATGTTGGCCACAAAAAAAAAAAAATATATATATATATATATATATAGAGAGAGAGAGAGAGAGAGAGAGAGAGGGGTTGAAAAATTATCTTCTTTATAGTCGGTAAAAAGAGGCGCTGGAAACTACTTGTTTTCAATGGGTATCAAAATCTTCTTAAATCTTATGAATGAAAGATATAAGTTATTTAAAAAGACACTAGAAAATATCTTTTTCTCTTACCCATCAAGAGAAAGCTACATCACATGCTCTTCTATCTTTTTCTTATATAGAAACACAACTGGTTAAAAATAGCTTTTTCCAGCCTCGAGGCACCAATATCTCATATCTGATCGACATCTGACATCTTAAAATGTGATGGGGAGTAGGGGCTTTGTGGTCGACACGTGCCCTATAGATAATGCCCAAGCCGACATGGTACAAATCAACAATTAGAACAAGAGAAACTCGGCTCAGGTCTATCGGTGGTGACCAAGCTTAGTATAGCTGACATGGATAATCAGTATCCCGCTTCCTATGGCCTGGCTAACAACGAAGGGATTGAGGTCAACTAGCCTTGGGTTGGTTATCAGGTGGTGATGACCACAGCTTAGTCAATTTGACATGGATGATATCCCTAAACCCTAAATATTCACGCGACTATTCGTTATTGGTGCATCCGACTTGGAAAAGGAATAGGTAAAGTGTCTTATAGTAAAAATAGGAAGATCCAGATAACAAAAAGCTTATTCACTCTCTCCCAAGTAGATGTGTTAATGTCTTAAAAGCTAGTTTCAGGTTTTCATGAACAAAATAAACAACGTAAAAGACACCACCATACAATAAGAGCATCTTTTCTGTGCACGTTAATTTGGAATGATAGATTGATATACTAAATCCTATATAATACACATTCCAGGTTAAAGAGACCACTTTAGAAATGGTATTTCAGTTTTATTAATATTGTCATCACGTACTATGTGGAGGGATCTTATTTTTTATTTTTTATTTTTAACTAAAACAAAAGCACAACTTTATCTAAATTCTTATTCCACAATTACATTTCTACATATTAATATATGGCCAATAGCTGCACCACTCATTGCCCTACTTGACGCATGCATACATATTTCCTTCTCGAATGTCTTCAAGGCTTCTGTGACGAATTCCCAAGTTTTCATCATATTACTTTATTCCTAGTAAGAAAAATCCAAAGCATATATATATATATATATATATATATATATACACACACACACACACACACATATATTTGAATGTTCGTATTTTAAGTCCTTACAAATTAACCGTCGTTGTAGTTTAGGTGGGGAGGATGAAGGACAACTTTTGGAACATAACCCAACATCATGTGTTGAAGTTGACATGGATATACATATACATATACATATACATATTGGTATAAATTGTACGTAGATAGTGTTACACTCTTTTACTAGCTAGAGTATTTTATAATCATTTTATGTTGTCAGATTATTTATTCATAACTGATTATTTGAATTCTAGTAAGAATGATGGTCTAAGAAATAACATACTCTGTATCTAGAAAGGGAAACGGTGTAACCCATTTAAAAGGATATATACATATATTATTCATTTCATAAACACCAATTAATATTTTATATATTATTATATACAACCAATTTGTGATAGTTGGGGAAAATCAGATTAAAGCGGCAAGATAAACTATGAAACTGTAAAATAGTAATAAGATTACATAATTCACTAGATAAGTGGCTTTTATATATACGGACACGATTGCATTTAGCATGAAAAGCAAAGAGATCGGCAAGTAACCTACAAAGAATCACCACAATTCCACATATTGAGAGCATGTAAAACTACTAAAAATGTTCTCAAACTTGGACACCTAGCTAGAAGTTGTCTCAATCAAAAGTACACCTCACTTTCCTGAACTGGAAATTATATAGTTATCCTCGTACTAGCTAGTTAACTCTCTCTCTCTCTCTCTCTGTCTGGGTGAAAATTTTTGGATTCTCTAGCCTTTCTTCTGTGCCTTATCTAGCTGACACCATAAATTATGTGTCACTGTGTACATGCGTGGATTATCTATCTAGCTAGTTAGCACTTTCCTCCTAATATATACATATATAATTTTTTGATCCAAATGCTGAATCTCTCTTTCTCTCTCTCTCTCTGAGAGAGAAGAAGTTAGGTCATGTACTTGGTTATATTAACTTGTTCAGGTAAGGAAATTCGAAAGAATTTAGAAGGCGTTGGGAAGTTGTACAGTATTGGTACCTGGAGCTTGAGTAATCAAAGAGCTTGCCAGTTTGAGAAAAGATGATAACAGCAACTTCAGATTCACACAGAATCGACAGCTCTTCAGCTTTCTTGAAGATCCCTCTTCTCCTCTTTGAGAAGGTTACCTGCCTTGCCGGCAAGTAGTCGATCCTCCTGATCTTGATCTTCTCTTTCATCCTTTTCACCATTTCTTCCTACCCCTGCAAAAACAATTAATTCAAATAAATAAAATAAACCAACCACTTTTCACATATATATAATCGTCCACAAACTCAAAAACTAGCATATATTTTCTGGGTTTTTTTAAATTTTTTTTTTAAAGATTATTGACCTCAAACCCTAGCATCTCAGATTATATAAGAAAAACAAAACCTAGAAAAACCCACCACAATCAACTGTCCAACAAGCCTACAGTATCTACCATAAGAAGAAGAAGAAGGAGGTCCATACATAAATTAATTACACAGGGTTTTCCGTTGTTATTTGCTTACCTTCGTTGGGGGGTTTCAGGTCTGAAGTTTTGGGAAATTTGCAGAACAGCGAAAGAAAAGCCAGCAATTCTGGAAAGAGAAGAAGAGAGAGGAGAGAGAGTTGGGGTGCTGCCGGGCAGTTCAAGAAAGGAAAGGTTGCTAAATTAATTTTCCTAATTATGGAAAAAATAGGACATATCTTCCTTTGGTATCCACTGTTATTGCCTTTTTCCATTTTTAGATATTTTGTGGGAAAATAAGGTTAGAAACGCGGAACGCAAATCAGTTGGTGTGATGAGTGATGAATGCGATCACGACCGTCTATAATATGTGGACTGGACGACAGTAAGGCTGGGGATCCTCCGTTTTATTCTTTTTACGTATCACACCGTTGATTTTCCTAACCCACTTCTTCTCTCTCGCTTCTTTATCCCAAACAGCAGCGGTAGCAGCGATCACTGCAACACTTGCTGGCAATACTCACTCCCACTTGTGAAACAAAACTGCCCAAACCCCACCCTCCGAGTTTCAGTAGCCGCATTCTCCAAACCCTCTTCCCCCATTGCCATCCCGGCCCTCTCGTCTTCTCTGCAGAGCAATATCTTCTTATGATTTTATTAATTTAAATAAATTATGGTCAGTGGTTCTATATCTCCCTCTCCTCTTCTCTGCAATCTCGTCATGTGACTGAATCTTCATTTTTTTTATTTTTTCTGTGGCGGTGGTTTGTTGAGATCTGTAAAAAAAAAACCAAAATTATTTTCATGGAACTGCAGAATATGTAAGTTCGCTGAGCCGCGGCACCGCTAACAGATCAAAGAATACCTGTTGCCAATCCACCAGTATAGGTCCCGCCCAACTCCTGGAAGGCTCCTTCTCCTGTACCCAACAGATTTGATTTAGGGTTTGTCAGACAGACGGCGGCAGGAGAAGAGGGGCATCGCCGACATAAAGGACAGATAATGCGAACTGAAATATGGTAGAGAGAGAATGCATGCAAGTATGTGTATAATAGGAAAAGCAGGGATATTTAATTGGAAAACCGAGCGACCGTACAATTATAACAAAGCGACACGTGTTATTTCCAAGCTTTGAATTTAACGTGTTCTTCATTTGAATTCTATAAAGAGTAATGTTAAGAAAACTAAATTTAATCTACAAATAATAATGTTATCATATTTTACAAATTATATTTTATAAATCATATGACTTTGTCTGAATCATATGACTTTATCGTTGATGATTCAATTATTATTTAATTGTTAATTAACGCGTTTATTTACTATTAATGACATATCACAAAATTTACAAATGCGATCTAAAGAATTAATCTATTGCCATGCTGCATGGAACACAAATATAACATAAAATGGCACTCCCCCGGATATGTCTTCCAATAACTCGACTTCATTTGCTAATTTTAAGGAATTGCACACTTCATCTCGATCAACTTCTTAACTAAGAAAACTAAAGAAGCCTGAAAATAGAGAATACAAAATTGATTAGCAATTTCACTGAAAATGTCGTAGCATCCTGGCCGTACAGTTATACTTACCAACATCATGAATTTGCGATCTCGTACGAAATCATGCAAGTGATTTTATAAGCCGTATGCTGTAGTATTGAGAGAGTGGAATCCCATACTTTCCGTTGAATACCGGCCGGTAATCGTCACTGTAACAATCTATTAGTTGACAACTTAACATGAAATCATGCAAGTGATTCACATTAAATAAAATAAATAAAAATATGCATAGGCAGTGCAAGTAAAACATGAACTCATGCAATTGATTCACAGTTAATAAAATAAATATGCAAAGGCAGTGCAAGTAATGGAGAATTTATCGTATGATTAACGTTAGACACTAATCCAGTAGCTAGGTTAGACGATTCAGATAATATTTGTAGAAAAGTGTTAAAAAAAAAAAAAAAAAAAAAAACTAGTTTCAATGGATCACACATCTGTGCTATCCTCCACTATTTACCTTTGGAATTCTCCAGATTTTTCTTTTGGGTGACGAAACGAACCAAACGGACCAAAGAAACATTAATTAGGTACATGAAAAAATTCAGAACAAAACCCAGATGAGCACTTGCTAATCTATGGAAGTACAAAAAAAAAAAATTCACAACGGTCGGTTGTTCTTTAATTTGGTACAAACTAGTTGGTTTCTTCAAATATTAATTCTCTCTTTTTCAGTAATCACGGGCTAAAAATAAAAAAAACAGGTAAACCTATATCAAAACTCAACATCAAAGAAGGCATGGCAATCCCAGTTTTATATTTGAACACGAGCTCGAGCTCGCCACGAAGATGGACTACGTTCAACCCAAGCTTTTATTAAGACCTTCCCTAATGGCTTTTTTTTTTCCCTTAAAAGAAAAGAAAATTTAGGTGCTTTAAACTGGTAATGTGTAAAATTCGATCACGCTGAAATGAATCAGCTTGAGAGAACCACCCACGATACGTAAGCAAAAGCTCCGCAAGGACAGCAAAATATCCCTTGTTAGCTTCTAGCAGCTTAGCTCCCTGCATGTATAATCAGTGCATGCAGAGGACAACAAAGCAAAAGTTCATTAGTGATAATTATTTTCTTTCCGGAAACTCTGTTTTATATATAAACACAGAGACAACAATCATCTATTTAACTACAAACCTTTTTCTCAAGTGCCATAATCTCACTCGTAATCTTCTTCTTTTTTTCCTGAAAAATGGAAAATTTGGAATTAGAAATCCAAAACAAAAATATTATTCTTACCATATTTTTCATACCACATTTGTACATTTCTAATAGATGTATGGCCCCAGATATGGTACGATATGGAAAACATTGTAAGAGTAGCATTATGTATTTCGTAAAATAACCTAATTAAAGTATATATACTTGGGTCAAGTTTACATTCTTTACAACCGCCCAAAAAAAAAGGTAGGAGTCTACATTCAAACTGACCAAAGGCTTAACGTGTTGATCTATTTATTTGATTAAGCCCAGCCATAGTTCACTCATGCATAGTGAAAATATGAAATTAGAGGAAGAAGTGCAATATTGCTTTTATGGAGCTAATTAGAGGAACCAGTCTTAGTACGTACTATTTGAACGTTATTAAGACATTTGTCTTATTCTGCAAGAATGGTATTTGAACAAAGATTAATTAAGCAATAGATCATCCGGATCATTGCACAATAGTACGTACTAAGACTCAAAAATGTGTTCCTCTATCCGAGGGATACTTAGATTTTATAAGCGTGGTCACCTATATTCACTTGTAACAGTATAAATTAGCTAGCTAGAACATACCTTAGTTTCAATCACACAGCCAAGGCTGGCTTCCACCTATTTTTCTAACTTCTGCAGTTCATCCAGACCCAAGTCTTGACGTTCCTCACCTTTCATCTGTCTTTTGCATGCCACACCAATTTCAGCAGACTCTCGTCAAATGATCATACCAGCTTAATTAACCACCATATATCTTACAAGAAAATTGATAAATTATAATTACCTCAGCTTGCGGGTCTTATCCTCAAGTTCCTTACTCAGTGTGATCTTGTTTTCTCTCTCCAACCATTTAATGGGAAATATATTTATACCAAACCATTATTTAGATAGTCTAACCTGTCACAGACTCACATGAAAAACTTATAAACATCAAGCCCAAAAAGAAACAAGAAAAAAGAAAATCTTAGAACAGCACAAAGCACAAAATTGGATATCGCCTATTTTTATGGCAAAAGATGTTTCGCTTATAGATTCCAAATGTCACAGTGAAGGGAAGGAAAAAAAGGGGCAAAAGATGGACTACTTAAACATGCTTGAGCATGGATCTACAGATCTACAATTGTAGCAATCTCCAGGTCATTTGATTCCTACGTAACAATAACCATACATGAAACTTTTTTCCATGAGAAAAACTCAATGATTCAAATTAATACTAACTAATAAGACAAGTTAGAAAACAACTTTGAACTTCAATGGAAGTTCAAACTATAACTTGGAGTCATTACTTAACCCCACGTACTTTCACATATTGGCCAACCATGATAATGTGACAACTACGGATCCCACATTTTGATTCAAATTTGTGCCACATGGACAAACAAACAATTAAAATTGGATACAACTATGATTCTAGACTGAGCGGAGGGTCGTCTGATTTTGGGCTCCGTCTGATTACGGGCACCGTGGGCTGGTGCTTCAAAATATTTTTTGAATTTAATTATTAAATATTTATTTTATTTTTATAGTTTATATAATTTCAATTAGTTGCTTGTCCATGTGGCACAAATTGAGACATCACATTATTAAAAATGTGGGACCCACATTTGACACATCATCATTTAACATTAAATTAACGGACTGACTAACGAATGTATGATATTTCAACGAAATCGTAAGTTGATGTACGAAATAGCAATGTTAAAAAAAAAAAGAGTTATGAGTTTGTTACGGGACTCAAACTATGCAATATGTAATCTACCTTTTTTTTTATGTTAAAGAAATCAAATGCCGTAAAATTACATTCCATAGCTCCAAGTGTAGATCACAGAATGTGATACATTCACTTGACACAGTTAATTGTTATACCACTAAAAATGGAAAATTAAAGAGCAATTAGGACGGGAAAAAGGAAAACCAATATTCAACTGAATTACCTGCAGTTGATCAAACGTGGGTTGATCTGATTTTTCCCCAGAAGTATGTGATTTGTACCTTGCAATCACATCCTTGGTACTTCAAAACATAAAAGCATAAAATATAATTAGCATGTTTCATTATTATTTATAAATTATGACACATATATAATAATAATATTCAACAAAAATAAGAGACAGAGAATTAGTTAATGCTTGCAAACACTTTTGCAATAATCCCAATAAGTTGGTATTGCATGTTGTATGCGGTTTTGTATGAGATTGTTATTACTCTGTTCTTTTCTGGTTTAATTTTTCTTTTACAAAAATAATATAAAAACTGACTGAAAACAACCGCTTTGAACATGCATGCAAACAGAATAACTGCTAGGATAAAATACCCCAAAACAATAAGAAAAAATATGCACAGTTGAATGCTGCAGAACTAATTTACCAACAAGAAAACAAAATTACAACAAATTAATACAGATTTGGAGATAATTCATCAAGATTAACCATCCACAACAATCTCACTTTGGAGATATTTGGTTCTGTTGCAAACCAACCAGCCAAAAGGCCCAAAACATTAAGGCAAAGCTTTCTGGAGGCTTTATTGCTTGATCTGGTTACCCCGATTAAAATGTTCAGTCGGAATATTATATATGGGATACTGAGATCACCAACTGAGGATACACATGAAAAAAGGCAAAACCAACGTTGGGACTATCAAGTTAACTAAGCAAATGGGCCTAAAAAGTCCAAGTCAGTTCCTCTCACGTCAACTCGGACATCATTGCAAATATGCTTTAATTGTTATATTCGCTACGGCCACTTTTTGGTGGGCGGCTTGATTACCAATCCTGAATTTGCCAATGCGTTACTACCATAGTTAGCAAAATAATATAAGAATACGGGTGACATACAAAATTGCATGAACTATAAGCATATTAAGTTAATGAGTCATACAATGAAACTTTGGAAGAGAGTAATTAGGTATAAAATGAGGGATGAGACATGATTCTCACACAATTAATTCAAGTTAATGCCAGAGCGCTCGACTACAAAAGTAATCTATATCTTATAGAGGTCTATGGAACGATGCAGAGATATGCAAGAGAATTGCACGTGGTCTTTATAGATGTGAAAAAAACATATGATAGGGTACCAAGAGAATTTTAAATACTCTAGAGAAGAAAGGAGTATGAGTAGCATATACCCAAGCAATCAAGAATATGCATGATAGAACCAAGATTGCAGCAAGAACTCATGAAGAACAAATTGAAAGCTTTCCCATTACTCTATGATTGCACCAAAGCTCAGCTTTAAGTCTTTACCTTTTTGCATTGGCAATTGATAAGTTAACTGGACACATTTAAGATGATATCACCTGGTGTTTGTTTTTCGCAAATGATGTAGTGCTGATAGATGAAATGCATAAATGAGTAAATGTGAAGCTTGACCTTTAACGAGGAAGTGTTTAGAATCTAAAGGAATTCGCCTAAATAGGTCAGACATAATATATTGAGTGCATGTTCAGTGAGAAATTGAGTCGAAATGCGATAGGAGTGAGGATTGGATAATAGTAAGTACCAAAGAGTGAACGATTTCATTATCTTGGATCTACCTTGCAAAAGAACGAAGTTCTCAACCATAGTTGCAAGCTGGATAGAGGAAGTGAGAGTGCATCACAGTTGCAAGATGGATGGAAGAAGTGAGAGTGCATCAATTCCAATTCTTTCTTTTCTATTGATTTTATTTTTATCGATATGTATGGATCCATGGGTCTATGTTATGTATGGTTTGACCTTGTATGCCAGTAAAGCTTAAGAGAAAATTTTATAGGACAACAAGCCAACAATGCTTTAAGACACAGAATGTTGGACGGTCAAGCGTCAACACGTGCAAAAAATGAATAGCAGAGATGAGAATGCTTTGTTGAATGCGTGGGAAAACAAGAAAGGACATGACTAAGAATGAGGATACTCAAGGTAAAGTAAGAGTGGCGGCGGTTGAAAATAAGATGAGAGAAAATCAGTTAAGGTGATTCAAACATGTGAACGAAGACCTAAAAATGCTCTACTTAGAAAATACGATTATGAGATAGAGGCTTAGGGCAAAAGGGATATAAGAAACCTAGGAAGGCTGGGAAATAGAGAGGAACTTTAGTAGTAAGTCCTAGACTTATTTTTAGCTACGGCCCCTAGAACTCGATATTAATCCCTTTGCCCTCTATAACTCAAAAGTTGTCACCTTACTCTCTGGAACTCAAAATTCGCTCCAGTTTGACTTCTTGAAACTCGATTTTGATCCCATTTTCCCACTAACTCAAAAGTTGTTATTTTACTCTATACAACTCAAATTCGCCCCAAATTGCCTTAATTTTGTTAATTTTGTTATGTGGGATGTTAACGCATAATGAAGATTTATAATACTTTCTATTAATTTCGTCATTTTACTCTATAAAACTAGATTTAAATATTTTCTGATTATTGAATGTTACCATATGGAGATTTATAATCAAATTCATTGGCAATTGTGGCACAGTCTTATTGGATGTGGGTCCCACATGTTTCAGGGAGGTGACTTTTAAGTTTTAGAGAGAATAAATAGTCCACAAGTTAACGTGGAAATAATTTTAAGTTTCATGGAGTAAAATGGTGATTTTGGATTACATGAGGCAAAGTGAGATCAAAATTGAGTTCTAGAGTGTAGTTGTAAATAAACCTAAGTTTTTTCTCTAGAAGAAGTTATTATGAGCGATATACAAATTGCACAAACATCACACACAACGAACATATTAATATTATTTCTTTTAGATACTCGGATACTAATTTATGTTGTACTTATGGCGAAATTTTTTGTAGTTAATAGTTGACAGGAATGATGGGAATTTCATGAGTGGAATTGATATGGCTTGATGGGAAGCTTGCAATAGCCGAGAGAGGAATTCTACCAGCTGGGAGAAGAAGTCCTTCTCCATGCCTACGTGAAGGAACATGATAGAAAACGCTTGATGCTAGAATGCTTGCAGCACTAGAATCCTCTCCTCTCGTTCTATCACCAAATATATGGAGGTTGAAAAGTTCTCATATACGGTGTGTATAACAGTACTTTTTTCCAGTAAATATTGAATTCTTTAGACATCTTATGGCTATCAACAAAGGGAATGAGGTCAACTCACCATGGTTATCAAGTGCTGATGACCACATCTTAGTCAAGTCGACCTGGATGATGTCCCTCTTCCAGTTGTTCATCATAGTCAACCAAGGCAATGAGGTCAGCTCGAATTGCCGACGGTGTGGAGACTTTGGTGGCGTAAAGAAGCCCCTCTATATGTGGGAGTATATCAGTCCTGATCAATGCGACAATTCCTTATCGATATATTTGGTTCGGATGGTATAGCTAAAGAATGTTGAATAGTAAAAATAGGGAGATCTAGATGACAAAAAGGTTATACACTATCTAGTAATTCTTAGAGCTAACCCTACCCCAAAAAAAAATAAAAAAAATCTGACACAATAGACAAGTTAAAAAACACCATCCTACAATAAAGGCATCTTTCTATGCATGTTGATTTTTTTTTTTTTTTGGAAACAGGGGAATTCATTACCCGGGCAAGGATGCCAGCAAATACAAGAAAGCCTACACCGAGGCAAGCAGACAGAAAAGCACAAAGAAAAAACAACGGACAAAGAGAGAGGTACAAGGAAGATGTAGCCAAGCTACCACATCACTCCCTCCAATGCCCACAAAACATTACGGGGGACAAGGCAAACCTTCACTTTGAAGCACAAAAACCAGAGAGGAAGGGGGACGATGGACCCAGGAAACATTGCACAAATCCACACAATGCTGCGACGCCAGACAATCCGTCGCCATATTGGCTGATCTTGGAGTCCAAGACTAGCGACAGTCCTGGAAGGACTCCCCTAACCTTTTAGCTTTCACCAAGGCAGGAAAGGCCTCCCATCTGCCAATTCCAAGAGAATCCGAGAGGGACCAGATAGAGTCCTTGGAATCAGACTTAACAATTACCTTGTGGAGACCCAAAGCTAACCCAAACTCACAACCTTTAGCTAAGGCCTCAGCTTCAGCTGCATCGACACACGGAACCGAGATCGCGTGTCTGATAGCAGCCACAAAGGAACCCCCGGCATCCCGCACCACAATGCCAACAAAACCTGTACAAGTCTGCGCAGACCAACTGGCATCCATATTTATTTTGGAGAAGTGTGGAGGAGGAGGAGCCCAGCTAGCCACCAGAGCAGCCGCAGTCCGACATGTAGGAGGGTCCTGCGACCTGCGAGCAGCTTCAAAGAAAGCTCACGTCGAGTTGGAGATCGCAAGCATTACCTGAGTGGGGATGATTTGACAATTATTGTAAAGCAAATTGCACCTAGCTTTCCAAATGTGCCAACACGTAAAGGCAACATGGGATAGAAATAAAAGCCTATCATCAATAGAGCTGCCTTGCACCTTAGAAACAGACAGAAGCCATTCCCACCAGCAAGAAATCTCATTCCTCACAATCACAATCCGGAGATTGTGAACGCCACCAAACCAGATCGGAGCCACCCAAGGGTGAAAAAATAATAAATGCTCAATCGACTCATCCTGTTCATGACAAACGAGACAAGTCGGAGAAGGAGCAGCTCGCTTCTTAAACAGTTCCTTCAATGTCGGGAGAGCACATTGAAGGGACTTCCACATGAAGTTTCGAATTTTTGCCAGAGCTTTAAGACTCCAAATAAGCTTCCAGACCCGGCTGTGAATAGCAAGGGAGGAGGTGGGATGCCGCGACACAGATGGGTTGATGCGGGCTTGAACCCAATGGTAACCGGTCTTCACCGAATATTGCCCGTTCTTAGTCACCGGCCAAATGAATCTATCCTCGCAAGAGGACTCCCCTATAGATGTTCCTCTGATAGCATTAAGATCCTCCTCAGAAAGGAAAGGAAGAAGCAAGGTAAAGTCCCAAGTTCGGGCTTCCGGGCTAAAAAAGGAAGCCACCCGAGTATCCAAAGTGATCGACACCTCACCACCCTGAGAAGGACGGCCTGTCTGGAGGGAAGGGAGCCACTTGTCAACCCAAAAAGGAACCCGAAGCCCATCCATTATTTGCCAGTGGGCCCCATTCAGCAATAACTCTCTTCCTACCAATAGGCTTGTCCACACCCAAGAAGCACGGCAACCCTTATGGGCTTCGGTTCTTAAGGCCATGCTGATTTGGGATATCAGATTGATCAAGTAATCCTATATAACACATTCCCGGTTAAAGGAACCACTTTAAAAGTGATATTTCCCATTTTATTAATAAAAATGACATCATCACTTATTATGTGGAGTGTCTTTTTTTTATTCACTAAAACAAATGCACAACTTTATCTAAACTCTTATTCCACAATTACATGTCAAAATATTAATCTCACCCTTCCTCTCATGCACAATATTTATGGAAGAAGGTTCTAATCTTTGCAACTACTCAAGTTAGTTCATTATTTCATGCATGCATGAGGAAAAACAGGTTATATATGGCCATAGCTGCACCACTGATTGCCCTACTTGACGGAGGCATACATATTCCTTCTCAAAGGATCTTCAAGGCTTCTATGATGAATTCCCAAGTTTTCATCACATCACTTTCTTCCTGGTAAGAAAAATCCAAAGCATTGAATGTTCGTATTTTAAGTCTTCACATTTACAGGTATTTTTGTTTAGGTGGGGAGAATGAAGGACAACTTTTGGAACATAGCCTAACATCGTGTGTTGAAGTTGTCATGCGTGTATATATATGGAACGTAGAGAGTAAGTCACTCTTTTACTAGCCAGAGTATTTTATATATCATTTTGATTTTATGTTGTTAGATTATTTATTTCGAATTGATTATGTGAATGATCTAGTGAGAATGACGGTCTAAAAAATAATAAACCCCAACTATTATTGTATATATTGTTATCTACAACCAATTTGTGATAGGTGGGGAAGATCAGATCAAAGAGGCAAGATAAACTATGAAACAGTAAAATAGTAATAAGATTACATAATTCACTAGACCAGTGGCTCTTATATATATTTAGACTTCTGCATGGCGGACACGATTGCATGTAGCATGAAAAGCAAAGAGATCAGCATCACGTAAAAAATCGCCACCACTTCACAGATTGAAAGCATGTAAAACTAATAAAATGTTAATTTCTCAAACTAGGACACCTAGCTAGAAGTTGTCTCAATCAAAAGTAAATCTCACTTTCCTGAACTAGATATTCTAGATGGCATTCTTAGTACCTTATCTAGTTAAAACTCTCTCTCTCTCTCTCTCTCTCTCTCTCTCTGTGAGCTTTTGGATTTTCCAGCCTTTCTTCTATGCCTTATCTAGTTTGTCTTTGTGTACATGCAAAGATTATCTATCTAGCTAGTTTAGCACTCTCTGGTCATTTGGGAATATATAACTTTATGACCCAAATGACTGAATCTCTCTGTCTCTCTCTGTCTCTCAGAAAGAGAGAAGTTATCAAGTCATGTACTTGGTTATATTTGTTCAAGTTGGGAAAATTCGAAAGAATTTATAAGGCGGTGGGATGTTGTACAGGATTGGTACCTGGAGCTTGAGAAATCGAAGAGCTTGCCAGTTTGAGAAAAGATGATAACAGCAGCTTCAGATTCACACAGAATCGACAGCTCTCCAGCTTTCTTCAAAATCCCCTCTTCTCCTCTTTGAGAAGGTCAACTGCCTTGCCGGCGAGTAGTCAATCTTCCTGATCTTGATCTTCTCCCTCATCATTTTCTCCAATTCTTCCAACCCCCTTCAGAAACAATAATTCAAGTAAAATAAAATAAACCAACCACTTCGAATTTCCACACACACACACACATATATATATATATATAAATGTCCACAAACTCAAAAACTACCTTATATTTTCTGGGTTTCTGATAATTTTAAGGATTATTGACCACAAACCCTACCGTTTCAAATCTAAATAAGTAAAACAAAACCCAGATCAACCCACCAACTACAATCAACTGTCCAATATTTCGTATTTACCATAAATAGAAGAAGAAAGAAAAAAGGAAACCATACAGAAATTAATTACTGGATTTTCCTCTGTTTTTTTGTTTACCTTCGTTGGGTGGTTTCAGGTCTGAAGTTTTGGTCCGACCAGGAAATTTGCAGAGCAGTGAAAGCCGGCAATTTTGGAAAGAGAAGGGGAGAGAGAGAGAGAGAGAGGAGAGAGAGGAGAGAGAGAGTTGGGCGCAGCTGGTCTGTTCAAGAAAGGAAAGGCAGCGAAATTTCTTTCCCATTTGTGGAAATTTCCCATTGTGCCTTTTTCTATTTTTATGGATATTTTTTTGGAAATTAAGGTAATAAAACCTGGAACGCAGATCAGCAGGGGAGCGATCACCACCGTTTAGTTTATTTGCGGACCGATCACCGATCTAAGATACCAACGGTTTTATTCTTCCTCAGCCGCTGGTTGTGCAGTTGACACGCAGCTGCTCTTTTGCCATGCCTCTGTTATTTACTCTTTTGCCATGGCTTTTCTGTATCACTTGTTGCTGCAGCACTTACATTGTCAGTCACTAGTTTTAAAATAAGGACACGTGTCGATTTCAAGCTGTGAATGTTTTGTTTGTTTTAATTGCAGAAATGCTTTTTCCTTCTGGGTTAAGTAGAAGGAAAAAAAGGGATGGTGATATGGCTTTGTAAGCTTTTTCTTTACAAAGGAGTTGTCTTAATAGTGTTCATTCTCACTTGTAAATGAGAGATGTATATATTTTTTATTTTAGAATCCTAAGTTATTAGCACTATTAGAAGAAACATAAAATATAATAGAGTGACGAAGCCAGAAATTTCTTCTAGTGGGGGCAACCGAAAACAACAAAGAAAACCTTATTATAGTATGGTTATACTCAATATGATATTAAGGATGATTTCAAATGATGATGTATCACAATTCCAATGTTACAAAAATTTCAATATAGTAGTGGAAAGTGGCAAAGTGATAAAGAAAAATATAAGTACATGATAGGAGGGAGAGGGTTTTTTTCGGTTTGAATGACTGAACAAGAGCACTATTGCTCATATAATATTTGATATGGTGTATAAGTAGAATGAATGTATGTTGGATATTAGATACATATATTTTATTCAAAGATAACCTGTGTATATTATATAATTGTAGTCTGTAACTAAACAAACAAATTACTTGAGTGGGGGCATCTGCCCCCACTGAGCCTTCATTGGCTCCGTCCGTGAGTAATGTTACATATCTGGGTCTCATCTCTATTAGAGATATGATACAAATGATGGTACAAAACACAAATGCTAATTTCTTACAATCTATTTTGTATCATAATTTGTATCATCTCTCTAATAGAGATGAAACTCACATGCGTTGGTAGGCCATACTTATTTGAGAGATTGTACAAATAGATGGTAAATGTAGTGTGGATGCAAATTTTCTCCTCTTCGGTCTTGGACGACTTTGCACCTACAAAATAATAAACACCTTAGGTTAAGGCCAAAAGCCTCACACGCCCACGATGAATGGGGGGGGGGGCTTTGGCCGAAGAACCTCCGATGCCAAAGTTAGAATTAGAGAGAAAAAGTGTTTAGAGTGTTTTTGCCCAAGGATTGGAATTCCGTTTTGTGAGAAATAGGGGTTGTATTTATAGGAGATGAGGGTGGCCGGCCTAGCTAGGGTTTTTTGGTGTGAGATCTAGGTTTAATTAGCCTATTTATTGGCTAATTAATCAAATAGGGAAAAGATTTAGATTTATGAAGAAAGATAATAAGGAGTAATTGAATTGTTGGCTAAAAAAGGAGGAAAAAGAGAAAGGAATATGGGCAATAAAAGGGGGAGTGGCCGGCCCCCTTTGGAGAAGGGAGGACCGGCCATTTAAGGTGTTTTTTGGCTTTTAAGGCTAAGTTAATTGGCCAATTAATGAGGAATATCCTCATTAATTTGCCAATTACCTCCATTTATGTGGGATAATGGGTAGATTTATGAGATAATTGCCTTAAATGCGGATGGATGAAATAATTCGGATTTGTTTACCTTTTATGGGCGCTTTTGACTTGACCGACGATAATTACCGGCTGCTCACGCGTAGGATTTCTGATACCCCTCAAGGGCATTCTTGTCTTCTTAATCCGAAAGTCCACGTGTCGCCTTGTGATTATTTTTGGCTCCACAAATGCCCCCACACCTGTTGGGCTGCTCGTAGGAAAGGGCAGCAGGTGTAGAGATCTTCTTGCTTCATGAACCATAGGATTACTTCCTATCTTGATGTTGATCCTCTCTTTAATTGGAAATTAGGTCCTTCTAGGAGAGGGAAATAAACTTCTCTCAAAGCCTATTTAAGTCCACCTTAAGTGGGTTATTAAATCAACTTTGGAGAGCAATTTATTCTACCCTACAAGAGAGAGAAAGCTAGAGGATATTTGTTCCCCCTCCTCTAGCAATCTTCTTCCATCTTGCCCGTGAAAAGGACCGTCTTTCGTTGATTTCTTCGTCTTCTCCGTGCCGCACTGATGTAAGAAAAATTTAATTTTTCTTGCCTTCTTCTTGGATAGTGCTATTACGGGGCAGCCGTCGGGGTGGTGCGGCACGTCGACTGACAGGGGCCAGGAGTTGGCTCGGCAGGGGCCGAAGAGATGTCGTGGCAGGGACCACTGCTTGGGCAGCTTGGCTTGCCTAGAGTCAAGGGCAGCTTGAGCGGCTGGGGCCGCGGATTGTGGCGCTGGGGCGCAGTGCTAGGCGAGCCGCATGGCTCATGTCCTTTGGGCTTTTGGACCTGACTTGGGCCAGGCTGGTAGTTGAGAGAAATGAGAAGATTGCGGGCTTCATGGGCAGCTGGAATGCTGGGCGTGCATACCTCCTGCCTGCTAGAATGCTGGGTTGAGCTCCTCTGCCGAGTACCATGAATAACATTAGCTGCTTAGTCCTCCTTGTCGGGAGAAAAGTATCCGCTGTTTGCGAGGATCCGCCTGCTACCGAGGGGTCTGTGATTGACATGACTTCCTCCGACGGGAAGAGAAATGAGGCTGCTAGATTTGCCCCCAATGCCGAAGTCTGCTGGGATGGAGGAGACTGCTTGCGTGGGCAGCTGCGAGAGTTCCGCTAAGCCTGCTTCTAGGGAGGCTGATGAGATCCGTGTGCTCTTAAGACCAGACCTTCTCTATTTCTTCAGAAGATTTGCTCGCCTTTACTTTCGAGTCCTCTATTGGTGAGATAGTTGGAGATGGGAGTATCCCTGACGGGGCAGTCGGGAGTGGAGTGCCGGATGGTACCGTTGCTGAGGTTGCCGTGGCTGCCAAATGTGTGACAATGGAGCAGTCGTTGGATGGCCAAGCTGCCGAAGAGTAGTCTTCTAGGTAGCCTTTAGGATTTGTTTCTCCTTATTGCTTTTTCTTTGCTTGAACTCCTCTAGTCTTTGTCAGTTTTATCAATTTTGCTAGAAAATATAATAAACTTGCCTCCTTTGCTTTTCTCCGTCTTTGCTCATTTCGCTCATACCTTAACCTTTAGACTCTATAGGCAAGTAGCAGGCGCGCCACTTTTCATAAGCAGACAGGCCGCGTAGCCTACGTGGTCGTAGGTGTTGGTGTAGAACTTTTCCTTGCAAAGTTGCTAACTGTAGGGTTAGCAGCCGGACGCCTTACTTACAGAAGTAGGCGGATCCGCGTAACCACTAGGCCATTAACCTTGGCTTTCTCCAATTCCGTAGGTTGCGCAGCAATTGTCACAACACTTTAGGACTTGGCGCAAGTTGCCGCAAAGTTGTTAGCTGCGGGATCGACAACCGGATGCTTTACTCACTGTAGCAGCCACATCCGCGCGATCCTTAGGCTGTTACCTTGCAAAGTTGCCAGCCATAGGGTTGGCAACCGGACACCTTACTTACAGAAGCAGGCTAATCCGCGTAACCACTAGGCTGTCAACTCTGGTTCTTCCCAATTCCGTAGGCTGCGCAGCTAGTGCCACAACACTTTAGGATTTGGTTTAAGTGAAGCTCATCGACTACGTAGCATGTCGGTAGTGGATAAAACTTCACATATGCCTGCTAGCTTGTTTAACCTTTCACAAGAATGTGCGGTTGTATAAGTCCAGCATGGCTTTACTGCTTGAAGGGCAAGCCGTAGGCAGTCTGCCGGGATCCGTAGGCTACCTTAGCATGTCCGGTAGCAGCTTTAGGGTTTCCTGGGATAGTGTGCCCCCCCCGTCTCTAAGGCCCGGTTCCCGCGGATTAGGCCAAGAGACCCAAAATCCTTCAGTTAGCTAAGCCTTGAAAAAGACCATTGTGGCTACTTCTAGGAATTCTGGCGCAAGCCATCGTGCAGCTAGTTACACTAGGGCAGCCAGGCTCATCCACGTCTGGATATTCGGAGTCAAGAGTTTATCCTCCCGCGTTGGAGAGTAGATTGGCCCCTCGGGAGCCGTTGTTCCTACAATGAGTCCCTAAGAAGGGCGCGAGCTTCTTTCGAAGCGCAGGAGTTGTCAGTTGCCGCAATGGAATCAAGTTGAAGCGTTCCTTGTTGAAAAACAAGTGAACAAATAACTTAATTGTAAAGATTGCGGAACAACTGGTAGTCCTCGGTTTGCGAGGGTTGTGCCCGTCTGAGCTGCTTGAGCCTTCGGGCGTCGGTGGAGATCACACGTGGTACTTCCTCAAGTTGTAGGCGTTCCACTGCTTTTCGATCTCCTCGTCATTCATGGTGGCGGGGGTGTAGCTCCCCTTGTCGCCTACTCTGCTGATCTTGTAAGGTTTTTTTTCAAATAGGGTCCATCTTTTTTGTTCTCTCCCTTTGAGCAGTGATGAAAGCCTTCCTCAGAACTAGATCTCCGGGTTGAAACTGCCGGATTTTGGACCTTTTGTTGTAACTAGAGAAGAGCCGCTGCTAGCAGGTTGCGATGCGGGCTATGGTCTGCTCGCACCTTTCCTCCGCTAGGTCTAGGTTCGTGGCCATCTCTTCACTGTTCTGCTCGACATCTGGCAGTAGGGTGGTGATGCTTGGCACGATGATGTTGGGAGGAAGGATTGTTTCCGAGCCAAACGCCAAAGAGAAAGGGGTTTCTCCGGTTGCTCGCCTCTAGGTGGTGCGATATGCTTATAGACATCCAGGGAGTTCTTCTGGCCATTTTCCCTTCTTGTTGGCGAGGGATTTCTTGAGGCAGTCGAGGATCGTCTTGTTGGATGCTTCGACCTGCCCGTTGCTTTGAGGATATCTTGGCATGGACATGTGCTGCTTGATGTTTTACTTTTGGAAGAACTTCGTCAAATCTTCGTCCACAAATTACGGGCCGTCGTTGGTGACGATGAACTGAGGGATGATAATCAGCAAATGATGTTCCTCCATACGAAGCACTCTATGTCCGTCTGAGTCGTGGTTGTCGTGGGCTATGCTCCTACCCATTTGGTGAAGTAATCGGTTGCCACGATCATCATGCCTCTGCCCCCAGTAGTAGGCGGCATAGGTCCTACTAGGTCGATTGCCCACTGCATGAACGGCCAGGGACTTGCTCGTGGATGTAGCTCGCTGGCGGGCAGGGCTGGTACATGCTTGTAACGTTGGCAGCGGTCGCACTTTTGCACTAACTCCCGGGCATCTTGATGCGTAGTTGGCCAGTAGCCTGCGTTGAGAGCCTTTTGCGCCAGAGATCGTCCTCCAGAACGGTTCCCACAAACACCTTCATGGATTGAACTTAGGACCTTCAAATCATCGGGAGGTGCCAAACATCGGAGGTGCGGTCCGGCGTAGGGTCTTCGAACTAAAATGTCCTTCCACATGTAGTAGTGCGCTGCTCGGGTTTGAAGTTTCCTTGACTCCAACCTTTCTGTGGGGAGCGTGCCATTGACGAAGTAATCTATGATAGGGCTTTGCCAATTCGGAGTTGCACTAACCTGTGTCACCTCGGCTACTGGCTCGGACTCTATGCTCGGCTTATCTAGGTACTCCACCGGAATTAAACGCTTGAGCTGGTGATCGAGGGCAGAGCCCACGCCGGCTAGCGCATCTGTATGGGCATTTTTCGTCCGTGGAACTCGAGTGAGCGTGTAAGTCTGAAATGTCTCCAGCTGCTCGCGTACATTCTTTAGATATTGCGCCATCCTTGGATGCTTCGCCATGTATTCCCTTGCGATTTGGCTAGTAGTCAGCTGAGAATCAGAATGAATCGCCAGCTTCTTCACCGCTAAGTCTTTCGCCATGCGAAGGCCTGCCAGTAGGGCCTCGTACTCTGCTTCATTGTTAGATGCCTTGAAGCCTAGAGTGATCGTCTGCTCGAGCACTGAACCGTCTGGGGTGGCAAGGACCATGTCTGCTCCCGAACCTTTGTAGTTGGATGTGTCGTCAACATGCAAATGCTGGAAATCTCCATTGAGGGAGCAGGTGCAGCTAAGGTATGCTCGGCTGCTTCCGGGACGAGCAGGTGCGGCTAAGGTGTGCTCGGCTGCTTCCGGGGCATCGTTGGACCGCTCTTGTTGCGCTGCCTAGGTTAGGCGTGAAGGCGCGGTAGGGAGCTGTAGAGCTGGTGCCATATTACACGTAGCAGGAAGTGCTCAACTGCCGGTATTGGGCCACTCTATAGTTGAATTATGGAACAAAGGTCGGCTGGGGCCGTGTGACACATAGCAGGAGGTAGTGCTCAACTGCTGGTATATGATGCTCCTATGTAGAATCTTTTGGGGCGACGAGGACAAAGCTTGCTTCCGAGTGCGTCCTTCTAGTGTTCGTCTGCCCTTGGCACACCTTTTGGGCTGAGTTGTTACGTTCGTCAGGAAACTTTGCATCGCCAGTGTCTGCGCCTTTATCGTCGCGCGTCTAGATTGGGCGGAATCGCGCGTCATGAAGATGACTGCGTGCGTCTGATTTGAGCTTCTAGGTTGCAACAACTATCGCCAAAGTTCATTTTTTGAATTTCTGGTAGCATCGAGGAGAGCTTTTAAACTGTGGAATACAGGTAGTCGGGCCCCCAGCTCTTCTCGTATGATGGTAGAGCTTATTGCTGCCTCAGATATCGTCAAACATGCGAATA
Source organism: Cotoneaster glaucophyllus (assembly GCA_036320875.1). Classification (NCBI taxonomy): domain Eukaryota; kingdom Viridiplantae; phylum Streptophyta; class Magnoliopsida; order Rosales; family Rosaceae; genus Cotoneaster; species Cotoneaster glaucophyllus. The sequence goes on from CM070061.1 coordinate 8,304,375, forward strand.
TGTCCTCCGTTGCTTCCGGTTTGGATAGTAATAGAGGCGATGTGAGATACTTCTTCAGGTCTTGGAAGGATTCTTCGCATTCTTCGTCCCACTCATCACGTTGCGCCCTCTTGATGGCTTTGAAGAAAGGCTTGCATCTATCAGTAGACCGCTAGAGGAAACGGTTGAGGGCGGCTGCTCGTCCAGTCAAGCTTTGGATCTCTTTCAAGGTTGTGGGAGACTTCATTTCCAGAATTTCTCGGATCTGCTTGAGCGCCATCTTCTCGATCATGGTATCAAATCAAAGTTGTCTCTCGTGTGAAGCCGATGATGGGCCCTGGTAGTGCATCGGCTGCCTAGACTTGAGGGATCAATGGGGCCTGCTGGATCTTCTTTTTCAGCATTCATTCTTGGCTGCGCTGCCGGCTTGTCCGAACACTTGTCGACTTTGCCTTCCTTCACGGGCTTTTCCAGATAATTCCTCCAAGTGCAGCAGCTTTCGGCGGTGTGACTTGGTCTTCGGTGAAATGCGCAATATTTGGTAGCTTGAACCACGGCTCATTCTTCACGTTGCGGAGAATTTGATGGATCGGAATTGAAAACTTCAAGTAATTCCTGGTCGTGGAGCCTTCTTTGGTCATGGGCTTGTCCCTCCGCTTGGCCTCCTGTCTGCTTTTGCTAGGCCGCTTTCCATCTTCCTTTCTTTGAGCCACCACCGATTCTTTTTTAGGCTGCTCGGACGCTTTTTCTGCTCGTCGGGCTTCGTCCCAAAGTGCATGCTTCTCTGCTAGGGTGAAGGAATCTGCTAGAGTCGAGTATTCTTTCATGATCACCTCTCCAAATAGGGGTGATCTGCGGGGAGGCCCTTTTGAAAGGCTGCGATGGCTATTGAGTCGTCGCATCCAACGATCTTCGTAGTCGCGGAGTGATTCCTTCGGGTTCTTGAACAGGTGATCGGATTTTTTCTTGATCGAGCGGTAAGATGAGTATTCTTTGGTGAAGACCAAGGAAAGATCGTCAAAGCTCCGGATGGATTGTGGTGGCAGGGTGTAGAACCAATCTTGCGTCTCGCCTTGTAGAGTAGTCGCGAATATCTTGCACATGAGATCGTCATTGTTTCGATAGAGGATCATCGTGCTTCGGTAGTGCTTTAAGTGTCTCTCCGGGTCTCCATCTCCTTTGAAGGATGTGAAATGTGGCATGCTAAACTTGTGTGGACGTTCCGTCTGCTCGATCTTATCTGTGAAGGGTGATCGGCTTATGTTGGTCATCTCCCGCCGTAGTGCCTCGTCGGTGACCTCGTTGCGTTGGAATTTGCTCAATCGCTTGGTCAAGATTCTCTCTACTTCTTCCTTAGTTGAGGTAATGGAGCTTCTCGGCTGCCCCCAGTTTTGACCTGTTGGTCTAGGTTGCTCTTCTATGTGCTCGGCTCGTCTATGCCGCGGTAGCGGTGCATGTGGTAGATTCCTAGCAGGCGAGGGATTTCGCAAGCTGCTGGTTGAACTTGAGCCGGATTGAGTGACTGCTTCTCTCCGTCCGTCATGCTGCCTACTCCAATGTGATGTGGAGGATGCTCCTTGCAGATTTAGCTGCGAATGAACACTTCGCTTGGAAGACTGCTCATGTTGATTATCAGAGTGTGGCCCCAACCGTGAGTGTATGCTCGTCCATGGGCCTAGTCGAGAGTGCACGCTCCTCCACGCGCTAAGACGGGAGTATACGCTATCTCGAGTGCCCAATTGGGAGTGTGCTCTGCCCAAACGCTTGGTTAGAGGCTGGTCGGGTGGCTGCTTGTCGGGACGCCGCTGGAGAGGTTCTTCATCTGCCCTTGTCCTTCTTCGAGACACGTTGCATCTTGGTGCGCTATAAGAGCTGGTCTACCAAGGTCATCCGTCGTGCTAGGGCGCTCGTCAACTCCATGACTTGTCGAGACAAGTGTTGTTCGCCATTTGGATCGGAAGAGCTCGTAAGGAATGTGCCTCCTTGAGTAGTGGAAATGTGGTAGACTTCGGGGGCGAGATTTGAGTTAGGAAGGCTGAGATGGTCTTGGGCCGACTTGGGCCGTAGTAGCGGTGCCATGGACCTTGCCGCGGGTGGTCACTGTGGTGGTTCCCATGGTGTAGCAGGCTTGGGCTGCTTGAAAGATCACGATGGCATGACGGGCCACGAGAGCAGGCTAGGCCACGGGAGTGGGCTGCTCGGCAGGAACATGATGGATCACGGGAGTGGGCTGCTCAGCGGGAGCAAGCTGGACCACGAGAGTGGGCTGCTCGGCGGGAGCAGGCTGGACCACGGGAGTGGGCTGCTCGACGGGAGCAGGCTGGACCACGAGAGTGGTCTGCTTGGAGGGAGCAGGCTGGGCCACGAGAGTGGGCTGCACGGCGGGAGCAGGCTGGACCACGGGAGTGGACTGCTTAGCGTGTGGCACACGTGGGTGCGAGGCTTGGGTTCGGCTAGGCAATGTGTTGGGCTCGCGTTGGGCTTGGAATAACATGGCTTGGGCCGGGACCTTGGATGGCACGGCTCGGGCCGTGGTGATGGCGTCACGGACCTCGCCGCGGTGGGCTACCGTGGTAGTCACCGCGGTGGTTCCCGTGGTGGAAACTCGTGGTGGCGGTGCCGCTCCACTTAGGATTCTCTTTCGGAAAGGCTTGCTACCATGAAGAATGGCAAGACATCCTCGTCTGCTAAAGTGGCGCCAAAACTTGTCATTTCCGCTGCTGAGGCCAAGTTGTCTTCTAAAAAGAGAGAGACTGCTTGCGCTAGTGGTCCTGATAAATCTGCCAAGTCTAACTCCAAGTAAGCTGCTGAGATTTATGCGCTTTTGAGGCCGGACCTTCTTGAGGATATGGACGCGTGCGCTGAGTTTGTTGACGGCGTCAAAGGGATTATTGGCCCAGGTTCATTCGTGAAGCATACGCCTGAGTACAGGAGGGCTGCTCCGCTGACCATGATGCAAAAACGGCGGTTTTGGCTGCCGAGTCTATGGTCCTTGATCAAGAGGATACCAAGGCTGCCCAGGGGGTGGCGAGGTCTATGGCTGCTGAAGCTTACTCCTTGGCCGAGAAAGTTAAAAGATTTAGGGTCTGAACTTGCTGCTTTGAAGGAGTCTAACGTCTCTGCTCCCACTTCTCTACAACTTGAGACCGCTCGCCAAGAGATCACGAACCTGAAGGCTAGGCTTGACGCGAATTTTGTCTTTGCTGGGGCAGTGGAGTCCTGGTCTTCCTAGCTGGCGAAAGATCTCTCCATGGGCTGCCCGTTGAACTTGAAGCGGACCGAGTGGCTGCTTCCCTTCGTGCGTTCGCACTGTATTCTCTGAAGCGACATGGAAAATGCTCCTTGAAGGCCTAAGCGCGAATGAATGCTCTGCCTGGAAGGCTGCTCATGTGGTTCTTCAAAACGTGGCCCTAGCCTTGATTGTATGCTCGCTCGTGGGCCTAACCGAGAATGCACGCTCCTCCTCACGCTAAGACGGGAGTCCACGCTATCTCGGGGGCCCAGTCGAGGTTGCACACCGCCCGACTGCTCGGCTTGATTGATTGACTGCTTGGGACACCACTGAGGCAGGCCGGGCTACGGAGGCAGGCTAGGCTGTAGGGGCAGGCTAGGTTGCAGGAGCAGGCTTGGCTGCGTGGGCAGGCTGCGCTGCAGGAGCAGGCTGGGCTGCGAGGGCAGGAGCAGGCTGCTCAACATGAGGTGCGCGCGAAGGCAAGGCTTGGACTGCAGCGGTGGAACCATGGACCTCGCCGCGGTGGTCACCGCAGTGGTTCCCATGGTGGAGCCTTGTGGTAGTGGCGCCATTTCCCCTAAAGCCATATTCAATCTCGTAGATCGCCGCGGTCCCACGTCTTGAATGTTTGAATTGTTGCTCATCGAATTTTCTAGATTTCTAACCATTATGTATTTTTCTCTTTTTTTTATACGCTTTACCAAAGAACTTTTTACAAGTAAAAAATTCTAATAATAAAAACGTACGAAAGAATACAAACAGACTAGAAATTGAAGAAAAAACCTTTGTGTGCGAGAGTCTTCTTCGAGCGTATATTTCTTCTCTCAATGAAAGCACCAATTTGTGGATGCAAATTTTCTCCTCTTCGGTCTTGGACGACTTTGCACCTACAAAATAATAAACACCTTAGGTTAAGGCCAAAAGCCTCACGCGCCCACGATGAATGGGGGGGGGCTTTGGCCGAAGAACCTCCGATGCCAAAGTTAGAATTAGAGAGAAAAAATGTTTAGAGTGTTTTTGCCCAAGGATTGGAATTCCGTTTTGTGAGAAATAGGGGTTGTATTTATAGGAGATGAGGGTGGCCGGCCTAGCTAGGGTTTTTTGGTGTGAGATCTAGGTTTAATTAGCCTATTTATTGGCTAATTAATCAAATAGGGAAAAGATTTATATTTATGAAGAAAGATAATAAGGAGTAATTGAATTGTTGGCTAAAAAAAGGAGGAAAAAGAGAAAGGAATATGGGCAATAAAAGGGGGAGTGGCCGGCCCCCTTTGGAGAAGGGAGGACCGGCCATTTAAGGTGTTTTTTGGCTTTTAAGGCTAAGTTAATTGACCAATTAATGAGGAATATCCTCATTAATTTGCCAATTACCTCCATTTATGTGGGATAATGGGTAGATTTATGAGATAATTGCCTTAAATGCGGATGGATGAAATAATTCGGATTTGTTTACCTTTTATGGGCGCTTTTGACTTGACCGACGATAATTACCGGCTGCTCGCGCGTAGGATTTCTGATACCCCTCAAGGGCATTCTTGTCTTCTTAATCCGAAAGTCCACGTGTCGCCTTGTGATTATTTTTGGCTCCACATGTAGCACTACTCTATAAATAAATCATGTTTTTAGATCATATTATGTAGACTACATAATGGGTCGTTTAATGGTTGGATTCTTTCTTTAGTATTTAAAGAAGTATTCCAACCATCAACCGATACAGCATGTGGTTTATAAAATATAATTAACGTAGGTAATCTTTCTAGCGTCAGTAAATACCAGATATAAGTTGGAATATTTAATTAATATTATGTGATCCTAAACAGATAAGAGGTGGGTTCGGTTTCATTCGTTTCGATTTTTTTTGCCAAAACTGAAATCGAACCAAAACTTATGTTTGATTTTCTTTTGGTTATTTGGGTTCGATTTGGTTTGATTTCGGTATGATTTCAATTTTTTTTTAATTTTATAAAACTTGATCATTTTTTAATATGAAATTTCGGAAAGAGGCTTGCAATGGTAGACTAATAATAAGAAAATGGGGAAAGTAGTTGTACATATACAAGATCATATAAACTAATCTTAATCTATCAACAACCACAATTGCAAAGAAAAATGATCACTATATCCATTCAAAAAGCAAACAAATAGAGAAGCTCTTCCAAGTTCCAAAGTTTTCCGAAACTCACCTATAACCACTGGAATATCTCCCCTAATTGAATCAAATATGCTCCTTAAAAAAGCCCTAGGCTTAGTTTCAAACTTCGCAACAAAGTTTCACAAAAAAAAAAACATTATGGGCATACATCATAAAGTGTAAAAGAATTCATTTGGTTCGATTCGGTTTTTCCTTTTTCGATTCAGTTTTTTTTTTTCGATTTTTGGTTTTTTGAACCCACCTCTCAACAATAATTAACAAACAAACCTATTGCTTGCGAACTGGTTCAAAATCCTCAAAGGCCTTCCGAGAGAAGAGCTCTTCCATCAAGATTTTTCTAGTTACTCTCTACCATGGACTAGCCATGGTAGTAACTACAATGGAGGCGGTATCATACGTAATGACATGGATGGCCTTGGTGACGGTACGATTGGAGAAAACAACCTCATGTTGCCTTAGGGTTTTAGACACCATTTCCGGTGACGATATCACGATGGCTGGCTTTAAACCTAATTTCAGGCTAAAGAGTGGCCATAAATTTTGGACAGATCAAGGAACTTCTCATAAAGGCTTTTTTTGAGGAGTTGAGGAAGGCTCCCAAGTATTGGCCATCCAGAAGGTCTCGGTGGGGAATTCTTCCAGTTCTTAGGATTGCAACTAAGGAGTTGGATTCCAATTACAATTATTGTAGCCACTGCAATGAGCATGTATAAAGGGAAAGACAACAAATAGGTTGAAATTGCTAATGATATGCAAGTGGAAGTAAGTTGCAGGAAATCCATGGTATTTTGTGTGAGTAGTCATATATGTTCCCAACGTGTCTCTGAGCGTGCGTATATATATCAATTCTTCACTTGATTGACTAATTTTAAAATGGCAAAACACGATCTCCTGCCAGTGGAAGGCTTTCTATGTTCCGTCAATCTATTTCAAAATAAAATAAAGTAGAGATGTTCGAGCAAAGATTTTTCTGGAGAAGGTTCCTTGGACCTCAGCACAGCTCCTCAAGGGATTGGCACTTTGGATGTGTAGTCGGGCTCTTGCTTGTTGATGTGTTATAAAAAGAGAACAAAGTTAGTTCTGAAAGGTGCCTTTGTGGGGCCTTAGGTGTAGGCCTTAAGGTTTGCAATCAAAACTAAGTGTTAGGCGTGCCACTGTTATCTCAGTATAGCAAATGTAGAACAAATGTGTTTTAAGTCGATTATTTGCGCCTCAAGTTACTCAAACTTCTTGTTATCAAAGGATAGTCACGGATGAGTTAAGTCTGTATTAAGTTCTTTTTCTTGCCTTGTAAACAAGGACTTTTAGTTCATAATCTTGTATGCTTGAATAGAAGGAGTCCAGAGCCCCTTAAGTCATTTGTTTGGTCCTAGGTTGCTTTTAATGAAAATATATCCATTAAACTAACCAGATCCAGATGTAAATGGGACTCTTACAATAGAAAAACAAGCGGAAATGACTTGAATACATGCTAGAGAATGCATTAAGCAATAGATCTACTAATTTAGAAAACAAACAAAGAGCTTTGGGCAAGATTTTCACCTTGTCGGGCAAGGTTAAACCTCTTGCAGTCATTTCTCTTTGTATTTACAGGGGTTTATATGTTAAAAAGGTGTGGATGGTAAACAAGTTTACACGAGAGAATCGATACTACACCACTGAAGGAGATAGTAGAGCTTTTAAACTAGACAAGAGATAGCTTTTCTAAAGAACTATCACTAAAATGACTGAATCTGAGTTGATTTCAGCTTTTGGATGCAAATCTGGCTTAAAAGCAGAGTTTGTATGTTTGTTTGTTTGATTGGTTGAGTATCCTTATCCTTGTTATCTCTTCTTCCTTTTATAGGCGATCTGGCCGGAGGGTCATGGCTTTGTCCTTGCCCAAAAGCACTTGGAGGATAGTGACTCATTAGCTTTTTACTTGTATTGCCATTGGAAAGTGTCTTTTGGCTAATTGTGAGTTAATCTCCATCACTTGTCATTTGAATCATAGGCATATGGCCTATGCATTAATGGGGAGGCGCCAATTTATCTCTGGGCTGGATGCTGGGCTTCGGGCAATTCTCCCTTTTAATTGGCATTCTTGGACTTCCCTTTATTCAAGCCCAATGTTCAAATATTAACCCAAACAAGAGCTAGTGGGTTTTTGCACAATCTCCTGATCGATTAATTTAAAGTGGCAATTTCCACGATGTGATAATTAAAAACAAAATACAAAATAAAATAAAATAGAGAGTCAACTTAGTGGGGTTTTGCTTAATTTCCTGGAAGACTCATTTGTTACTTGAAGATTTCTGTAAGTTTTTTTCAACATTTTGAGTGTATTACTTTTGTTCATGTTTATCGGGAAGCCAACATTGTTGCTCACTCAAATGGAATGAATAGAATTTCAAAAATAATGCCTATTCAAAATTCCATCACTCCAAACTTAAAGCAAGTATGGAGAAGAAAGGAGACTCAAATTTGCTTATTGGATAAGACGTCACCATCATCTGAGGAAGACAATCTTACGTGTTTGGTGGCATTCACTGCTATCTCAACTTGTCAGTCAGATACCTGGTATCTTGACAACGTTTGCTCGAGACATGTGACTGGATACAAAAGATGGTTCACAACTTTCACCCAGGATTGTAAAAATGGAGCAGTCACTTTTGAAGATGGAAAAAGAGTAAGGGTTGTTTAATCAAAACTCTAGGAATTCCATGCTTAAAAAATATCATGCTGGCTGATAGACTTAAAGCTAATCTAATGAGCATTAGTCAAATTTGTGATGATGATAATGCTGAAGTATTATGCAATAAGTTGAAATGTAGTGTAAAAGTTACTAGTGGGGTAGATATTTTTGGAGGAAAAAGGTTAGGCCATATGAATGGTAGGGATATGATCAAGCTTTCCAAGAAAGAATATGTGAGAGGTATACCAATGTTGACTAGAGAACTTGGAATTTGTGGAGGATGTCAAGTGGGAAAGCAAACAAAGAGTTCACACAAGTGAACAAACTACATCTCAACTTCACAACTTTTAGAGCTGATGCACATGAACTTGATTGGACCGGTACAGACCGAAAACATTGGGGGAAAAAATACATACTTGTCTTGGTTGATGATTTCTCACGATTCACTTGCGAGAGAAATATGATGCGTTCAAAGTATTTTGTAGTTTGCTAAATAAAATTCAAAAAGATAGAGTTGCTTCAAATGATGTTGTGATAAGACTCAGAACCGATCACGAAACTGAATTTGAAAACACATCATTTTCTGAATTTTGTGATGAAAAATAATTGATCACAATTTTTTTGCTCCAATCATTCCTTAACAAATTAGAGTTGTTAAGCGAAAAAAATCGTGTTTTGCTTGACTTGAGTCGTGTCATGCTAACGAGTGCTTGTTTGGCTAAGCATTTTTTGGCTGACGCAGTCAGCACTGCTTACTATACTGCAAATAGAGTATATATTCAACCCGGTACAAAGTGCACACCATATGAGATTTAGAAAGGAAAGAAACCAAACATCAAGCATTTAAGAGTGTTCAGTAGTATATGCTACATTTGCAGAGATAGAGAAATGCCAGCAAAATTCGATTCACGCATTGATATTGGAATTTTTCTAGGATACTCTCTCACAAGTAGACTATACAAGGTGTTTAACAAGAGAACTAAAAATGTCATGGAGTCCATTAATGTCATTGTGAATGACTCCTCCTTAAGTATTGAATAACTTATTTCAGATGAAGACTTATTTCAAATTAAATCAATCGATGATTCATCCACTGCTCAGGTTGAAGTGGACCAAAATGTTGACTCATCAAAAGCTTTGAAACAAAGGACGTAAGCAAGTGCAAAAAGACCACTCCAAGTCAGACATCACTGGCAACGTAAAAGATCAAATGTTAACAAGAAGTAAAACTACTGCTGTAGTAAACTTCACATGCTATCTATCAAGGATTGAGCCAACAAAATGCCAAGGAAGCTCTTTTGGATGATGATTGGATAATAGCCATGCAAGAGGAACTCAACCAATTTGTTAGAAACGATGTATGGTACCTTGTTCCCAGACCTAAAGAAACAAATGTTACTGGAACAAAGTAGGTTTTTAGGAATAAAACTGATGAACATGATATCATCACGAGAAACAAAGCTCGCCTTGTTGCTCAAGGGTATACTCAAATAGAAGGATTGGATTTTGACGAGACATTTGCTCCCGTCGCGAGATTGGAGTCCGTTCGTTTGTTACTTACTTTTGCATGTCATCTGCGTTTTAAATTATATCAAATGGATGTCAAGAGTGCTTTTTTAAAAGGAGTACTTCAAGAAAAAATATACGTGGAGCAGCCAAAGGGGTTTGTTGATCCAAAACAACTTGATCATGTGTATCAATTGAAGAAAGCTTTGTACGGTTTGAAACAAGCTCCTAGAGCATGGTATGAAAAACTATTCAACTCATTTGTTGAAGAAAGGATATACTCGAGGAGTTGTTGACAAAACCTTGTTCATTAAAAGAATCAAGAAGGATGTGATGATAGCTCAAGCATATGTGGATGATATAGCGTTTGGTTCAACATCTAACATACTTGTAAAAGAATTTACTGAGATTATGTAGAGTGAATTTCAAATGAGCATCTGTGGGGAGCTGAATTTTTTTTTCGGGATTACAAGTCAAACAAGTTGAAAATTGTATTTTTGTCTCTTAGACAAAATATGCAAGTGAGCTAGTTAAGAAGTTTGGTTTGGATTCAGCAAAACCGGTCTCTAATCCCATGGCAACGACCATAAAACTTCACACATATCCATAAAGAAAAAGTATTCATCAAACACTTTATAGGAGTATGATTGGAAGTTTATTGTACCTTAATGTTAGCAGGCCTGATATCTCTTATAGTGTTGGTGCTTGTGCAAGATATCAAGCTGATCCCAAAAGAATCACATTTAGAAGCTGTCAAAAGAATCATCAGGTATGTGAGTGGCACAGTTGAGTTTGGATTACATTATTCTTTTGAAACCAATTTTGAAATTGCTGGCTTTTCAGATGTCGATTGGGTAGGAAATGCTAATGATCGGAAAAGTACTTCTGGATGATGTTTCTATGTTGGAAATTATCTTGTTGCTTGGCATAGTAAGAAACAAAACTGTGTTTCTTTATCTACTGCCAAAGTCGAATACATTGCTGCTGGTAGCTGTTGTACCCAATTGCTTTGGATGAAGCAAATGATCAGTGATTATGGCATTAATCAATGCACTTTTTCTGTTTTTTGTGACAACACTAGTGCTATAAACATTTACAAGAATCATGTTCAACATTCTCGTACCAAACATATTGACATTCGTCACCACTTTATTCGTGTTTTGGTTGAAGATAAGGTTTTAATATCGGAGTTCATTGCTTCTGAACATCAACTTACAGACTTGTTTACTAAGCCTTTAGACACTCATTGTCTCGAAACTCTTCAAAAGGCATTAGGAATTTGTCATGTTAAATAACGAACATGAAGTCCAATTCTGCTTAGTTGTTTCTTCATAAAAATAACGAACAAGAAGTCCAATTCTTGTTAGTCTGCAAAACTTTTGTCCACTAAATCATCTGCTTCGTGCTAAACATAGTATGTTTTGCTTTGGTGGTTGATACTATATGTATGTTTTCTAATTAAACATGACTACTCGCCTGACACTCCACACCCATGTGAGCTTTTGAGCTTCCAGTTAGTGTATGCATTTTTCATACATTTTTAATCGTTTATGTATGTCTTATCTTATGTGATTTGACTCTCTAGAACTTGCTTTGAGATCTCTCGCAGCTTTGTGTGAATGACACACATGTGGGTTATTTAACTCAGAAGAAAATCCAATGTACATCTGTACACGAAGACTAAGAATATATCAAATGTGCAAAGCACTCTCTATTGCTCAAGTTGTTCTTCATGTCTCAAACTCTCTCCAATTTTATTTCTAAAGGACTCTATGGCTTCTCAGACTTATGTTCTCCTTATTCTCCATTACCTTAAACAAGTTCCTAGGCCCTGTTACAACCCTTCGTAATAACTTACTTCATCTTTTGAGGGTAATTTGTTGATGTGTGGAGATGAGATTGATCCGCAAGCTTATGGTAGAGATTTCATATAATGATTTTTTTAGTTTAAGCACTTCACCCCAAACACTCTGAGTGACATTTGAGAATATTCCTTGTGAGTTTAGGGGTTGTTGTTGAGTTGGCTTGTTTAATCATATTGCATTTTTATAGTCTCGATTGTTTTGGCTTTCTCTCGTCCGTATTATGTTTTTGTGGACATTATATCCTATATTCTATCAAAAATTAAAACAAAATTAAAAATAATAATAATAATAAATCGTTATTCGCTTTTTCTTCTCCTGATCCTTATATTTGTTATATCTTTTCCAATTCTAGATAATGATGTTTGTTATTTTAGTTGCATTGAGATTGGACTCATTTTTTTCTCTTATGTATTGTTGTGTTTGTCATTGTCCATTGCACGTTGTACACAACATCTTTTTGTCATGGTTTCCTCATGCAAGTCGACATGTCCTCATGCTCTGAAAGGCAAGACTCATGTTATTACTCATTCCTTCTCTTCTCCATGTACACGTTCTATGACACGTCAATTGTTTTCTTCCTCATTTGCTCATTCAACCTTTCTTACTGTTGATTTTTCAAAAGAGATCTTCAAACAGATTCTTGATTTGAGCAAGAGATTCTCTCTGTTAGAACAATTCATTAAGATTTCTACCAATGATCTCAGCCATCAGGTTTCTCAATTGGAGAATGTATCCACCGCATACCCAACAACATGCTCGCTCCACTTATCCATCTTTCATCATCTGATGAAGATTCTGGATTTAGTGCAGATTGTGTTACACCGTCTTTCCGTATTCCCTGTTCACCAATTATGAAACAAACACCGCTGCCAACTACTACTCCAGAGGTTGATCCATATGAGGATCCAGAGGAGTGATCTCGAGTGGAATACCGATGCAGATTCGATGACCAAGCATGATTGATTATATTTCTTTTTTGACTTTCCATGAGACAAAAAGGGGAGAGATTGTAGCTAGCGGGAGAAACTAGCTAGGGAGAGAGACTTTAGCTAAGAGAGTATTTTAGTTTAGTGAGAGTTTCTTTTAGTCTCTTATTTGGATGATAAAAGATGTTTGATTGATTATCTTTTTTAGTTTTTTTTTTTAATAAAGCTTATTTTTATTTCAACATCTATCATTTGTACGTCAACGGTATTTTGTTTAATGTGCGCATGTTACAGACTACAATGTTATGGATGGTCTTTCATATTACTATTTGTCTATAATATTGTGGTTGAGGGTTTTGTCTAGGAAATGCCAAAGGGGGAGATTGTTACAATAAAATTGGCAATTCCTAACAAAACGCCTGAGTCCTGAGTCTGTAATGTCTTAGACTAGTGCATGTTTTCGATTTTATTTGTTTTAGTCCAAGTTTGTCTTCTGTGCTCTCGATCACAAGAATACCAAGCGTTTCGGAAACACTTAATCAAGTATGTTTGCATGCATGGCATCTCATGAAATTATGGTTTATGTTAAGTGTTTTTGCGTTGCAGTTTTCAGCAAGATTACAAATGAGCTTAATAACTAAACCTTCTTGATGCCGTGAACTGTGGGTTGGGTTTGGGTATTTGATTTTCAATTAAAGTCTTATTAATTAAAGCCCATTTTTCTTAGGTGGCAACATATTCTCTAGTATTTGTTTAATGCACAAAGATAATGTTTGGTGTATTGTCACACTTACCAGCACAAAACAAATAATATCTCTTGGTTCTTTATCTGGTTTGTTAATAATAATAATAATAATAATTCAGTTTGCCTTGATCACGTCTCCTTCACTCTGTTTCACCTACGCCTATATATATATATGCATCAGTTTAGAGTTTTCGCTGCTTCTCCGTATCAGAACATATATATGCACTGAGAGCAGTCATTTACTTGAGAGAGCATGAATATTGGTTTTTTGACAAAAGAATCGAAAGGTAGCAGCTTTGTGTTTTGAGCAAGAAAAATAATTTTTATACTGCTGATATCTCGCATATTTGACATCATGTGTTTTTAAGAGAAAATATTATTTTTCATGCTACTTTCATTTGAGTTTTTAACTGAATGTCAATTATGAAAATGTGCCTTGTGATTTTCGTAATTGATTGTTTTTCAGCAAACACTTCATCATATATACATTCTGCATAATTGAGTTAGTATCTTGCAAAGTTCGAGGGAAAGGTGATTGACAACCGCGTTAGTTTCGTGCCACTTCAACTTGAAGGCTGAAGAAAGATCGAGTAGCAAAGTGCGAAGACAAAGCTACTAGCTAGTATGGGTGTCTAGTTGATGAGTTTTGTAAGTCTTTATGTATTCTTTCTTTCTTAGTGCTTCCTGGCTTGGTAGCCCAAGGATTTTCCTAATGGTGAGTTTTGCCTCGTTAAATCCTACATCATGTGCACACTTTATATATTTATGCTGAATATTTGTGTAGGATTTAGTTTGCATAACTGGTTAATTTAAATCATAATTTGAATTAGTTTTAAGTTGTAACCGTGTCAGGCTCAATATCTTTTTGAGTCGTCATTTCAACCAAGCTTTTTGCTTCTCCGACCAAGCCCTCTTTACAATGGATGTCTACCAAAACATTGAATGTAGGGGTGGTTCGGTATGGGATCCCATACCGAAACCCTTGTCCCGATTCCCAAACCGAAATTTTCGGGAATCTCAATTTCAATACCGATCCCAAACCAAATTTTCGGGAATCCCGAAATAGTTTAGGGATTTCGAGACAAATCGGGAATTATGCTTCACCACCACATTATGAACCTGACATTACAAGTACGGAGATCAGTAATAATAATAGGGGATAATATAATTAGAAAGAAATAATTTCACTTCATATAATTAACAGAGAATATGAGTAGTGTAAAAAATGGCGTGCTGAAATTGCAAACCATGAGATAATGCATTTCCACAAACCATGGCTTTATATGTCTTTCTCCACCCCCCCCCCCCCCCCTTCTCTCTCCCTCCTCAGTAAACAAAAACAAAAAAACGTACAACTTCTTCATTTCATATCATTCCTTAACCAACAAACAAGTGCAATTGCACACTAATGGTAATCCACTCATAAAAAAGTGCAAGTGCAAGTGCAATTGCATACAATTCCAGAAATACTCGGATACACCCATAATTTTCTAATAATTAAAAAATTATATATATATATATATAATATTTATTTTCGGTTCGGTATGGGAATACCGAAAAAATGGAGATGCAAAACCAAATCCCGTACCGAAAATTTCGGGAATTTTGGTTTGGGATCGGGATTTTTTCGGTTTGGTTTGGGATTTTTGGGATTTTTGGGATTTTTTTCCAGCCCTAATTGAATGTGTGCTGATTCGGAAAGATACATTTGCTCACCATTTTATCAAACAATCTCGTAGCTTCCTTCGACCACCCTAATATGCATACTCCATGAATCAAAGAAGTATATGGAATGACGTTAGGGTCAATACCTTTACCCATCATTTCAGAGAAGAGGTTCAATGCATCAATAACCATAGTATCCTTACAAAGACTGTCGATGATCGTGCCGAAAGTCAAGGTTCTAAAAGGCGCTAGGCGCTAGTCGGGCGGCGGGATGGGGCCTAGCGCCTAGGCGGCTAGGCGGACGACTAGGCGGATTTAAGTAAATCTATTCTATTTCGTGTAAATAAGTGTCTGTTTATACTTAAAATATACATAATTTTATCATAAACTAGAAAATAGAATGACATCTAAATTATGAAGTATTGGAACATAATGAAAACATAGGAAGCAAACATATAATGTGTGTTTATTTAATTATTCAATAAGTCTCTTACAATTTATTGGAAACAATAAAATGCAAAAGGAAAGTCATCTATTTTTTATCTAAGTGAGTTGCAACCTAGGCAGGTGTCTAGACGGGTCTGGGCGGGCTAGGCGGGTGCCTAGGCAGTCTAGGCGGGCGCCTCAGCAGGTCTGGGTGGGCTAGGAGGATGCCTAGGTGGTCTAGGCATTAATCGGGGCGGTGACCAGCCGCCTAGCGCCTAGGCGGGGCCTAGGCGGTGCTAGGCGGGAATTTTTAGAACAGTGCCGAAAGTACGTAACCGCATCAAGCTTACAATTACCACTCTCCATCATTTTATTAAGAATCTCGAAAGCATCAGCCTCTCTATTCTGAATAAGGAATCCATTGATCATTGTGGTGAAGGTCGCCACATCAGGTTCAAAACCAAGTTTGAAATTTTTTCCAAGACAGACTCCTATCTTACAACTAATTTGTAGGAAGAAATTTCATTGCCAACGTATATACCCTTGATTTGCTAATTTTCTAATTATTTGTATTAATGTCGCTCTCTTATTTTAATTCTATCACAACTAAAATAGCTCTAATTTTCTTGGGCATTTTTAATCCAGAGACCACAATTCCAATTTATCGTAAATAATTGCTCCAATTTGTTTTTGGAAACGATTGCTTCAATTTGTTTTCCTTTCTTTTTTCCCGCGTCCAATGTTCCATTCAAGAGCCAAATCGATCAACCTTCTCCGCCATTGCGGCAGCAATCCCCTGCAATCCCATCACCAACCATATCAGACTTTCCGCTCCAACAAACCCAAGACCACCATCCCTCGCCGCCGCCAACGACTTCACAGAAACACCGCAAAGCTCCGCAGGCCGATACCTTTCGTCTCCGATGTCAAAGAAACGCAAGACCCAGAAGAGGCCTTATCTCTCTTCCACGAGTACCACCACATGGGCTTCAAACACGACTACCCTTCTTACTCTGCTCTTCTCTACAAGCTTGCTCGCCGCCGGAATTTCGAAGCCGTCGACGCCGTTCTCGGCCTTGTCCGAGATCGAAACATTCACTGCAAAGATACCCTTTTCATTGCTCTGATTCAACATTACGGGAAAGCCGATTTGGTAGAGAAATCCGTTGATCTTTTTCATCAAATGCCTTCTTTTAACTGTGTCCGTACGTTGCAGTGCTTCAATGAGCTCCTTAATGTGCTTGTTGATGGAGGTAGGTTTTCAGATGCGGATGAGATATTTGGGAGGTGTTCTACATTGGGTTTTCGTCCGAATTCGGTTTCGTATAATATAATGATTAAGGGGTGGCTGCGGAAGGGCGACTGGAAAGAAGCATGGAAGGTGTTTGATGAAATGCTTGAGAAAAAGGTGCAACCTAGTGTTGTGACGTATAATAGTCTTATAGGGTTTTTCGGTAGAAAGGGTGAGTTGGAGAAAGCTACTAGTTTGTTTGAGGACATGAGACAGAAAGGGAAATACCCGAATGCGGTGACATATGCATTATTGATGGAAGGTTTGTGCTTGGCGGGAAAGCATGATGAAGCAAGGAAGATGATGTTTGATATGGAGTATCGAGGGTGTAAACCACGGCTTGTGAATTACGGTGTATTGATGAGTGATCTTGGAAAGAGAAGGAAGATTGAGGAGGCAAAGTCTTTCCTTCAGGAGATGAAGAAGAGGCGATTTAAGCCGAATGTTGTGATTTATAACATATTGATTAACTTTCTGTGCAAGGAAGGCAGGGCTGCGGAGGCTTACAAAGTCTTGGTTGAAATGCAAGTTGGAGGCTGTGAGCCGAATGCAGCTACTTACAGGATGATGGTTGATGGGTTTTGTCAGATAGAAGATTTTGAGGGAGGGTTGAAGGTTTTGACTGCAATGTTGGCAAGTAGACATTGTCCTCGTTTAGAAACATTTGAATGTTTAGTTATGGGCCTATTAAAGGGCGGGAAGATCAATGATGCTTGTTTTGTCTTGGAGGAGATGGAAAAGAGAAATATGCAGTTTCATTTGGAAGCTTGGGAAGCTCTAGTTGTGGATGCTTGTGGAGAGGATATTGTTGCATGTGACGTTGTGACTGAACTAGGCTCTGCCCATTAATGGCAATCCGGGAAGAGATGAATCAGCACAAGTGGACCATAAAGTCGCTTGGCCTTCGGCAGAGAGTAAGAGGAATGGTGTTCTTTGGGTGATGGGGAGCTTCTGATAAGATTTTTTCTGTGCTCGTAGGTACTTGAAGCTCTAGTCTCTGGTAATTGTGGTGAGAAAACAGTGGTTAGGTTGGCATGTAAAACAACTAAGCAATGTGCATTGTGCACCCGTAAGGCTACAGGAAGAAGAGGAGTTTATGAATCGAAACATTTCACCAGTATCATGTATTATTATTGCCAACTCAATGTCTGAGGAAGCTCACTATGCTTGTGGTTCGAGGTTTAGTCGGCATGTAAACTCAGCCAATATATGAACACTGTAGACTTCAGAGAAGCGAACCCTACTCGAGGGAAGAGACGGAAGTTTTGCTCCAGAGTCGAATTGTCGATGTGATTACGAAGTCAAGCTTCTGGGGGAAGCTCTGATTGATGATGCTTGTGGTGCAAACGCAGCTTTTTGTCATTTTTTTTCAATTTAGTTGTTGATACCAACTCCTTTGTTTAATTTTTGGTGGGGAATATAATGGCTTCCATGGATCTTACTTCTATTTCGATTTTTTGAGTTTATATACAATAAAATGTTACCATATATCTTGGAAATTCTTCTATGAAATTACTTTTTACTCTGTTAATGGATCAAAAGTTAAAATAATAATACGATTTTAATTAAAAACTCAATTAAAAACTGAATTAAAAAAGGAATCCAAAGGTTTTAATTAAGTTCACAACTGAAACACAAGCCTCTAACCAACACACCAGGACCAGAAGTGCAAGAACACCTACTCCATCTTATAATTTAAACTTAATCTTGGTAAACTTAGTATATATACCCAACAATTCTGTCTTAATTCATCATCAACCCATTAAACAAAATATCCTCTCCAGATCATAAGTTCTTCAATTTTCTACCTTTCCTAGGAATTTATGGCAACCCGGAAATCGACTCCCTTGGCCCTCAAGCTCACAATCTGGCTGCTGCTTCTAGCTCTTGCCATTCCATGCGCCACCTCTGCCCGAATCCTCGATGAGGAAAACCCTGCGGCCCCCGAGGAGACTGATACAACTCAAACACAAACACCTGTTTCCAATGTGCCACCTCCTCAGGTAGCTACAAATCCAGCAGGCCTTGCTGCAGCTACAAGTGCCACAGTTGGCAATACAGCATCCTACCATCCACTAACCTTCTTCTTGCATGACATTATCGGTGGATCAAACCCCTCGGCTAGAGCTGTCACTGGAATTGTGGCCAATCCGGCAGTCAGCGGTCAAGTCCCTTTTGCCAAACCCAATGGAGCAAATATCCCAATTGGGAATGGCATTCCCCAGAACAACAACAACAATGGAATCATCAACAACAACAACGTCCCCTTCTTCACCGGCCTCGGTGGAAACGCCGGCAACAACTTGATCCAAAACAATGGCAACAACAACATCATTGGTGGGAACGGGCTTCCGTACCTGAACGGGGCTCAGCTTCCCCCTGGAATCACCCTTCAGAAGCTTATGTTCGGGACCCTTACAGTTTTCGACGATGAGCTGACTGAAGGGCTTGAGCTTGGATCTGGCTTGCTCGGCAAGGCACAAGGGTTTTACGTGGCGAGTTCTGAAGATGGGACCAGCCAGACCATTGCCTTCACAGCCATGTTTCAGAGTGGAGGTTATGCTGATAGCCTCACCTTCTTCGGTGTGCATCGGGTGGCAGCGTCGGAGTCTCATCTTGCAGTCATGGGAGGAACTGGCAAGTATCTCAATGCAAAGGGTTATGCTCTTGTTAAGACTATTCCTGCAACAAATCAGCAAAACACTGATGGAGTTGACACTGTGCTGCAGTTTACCACGTACCTTACTTACTAGTGTGCTAATTAAGGTTTTAATTTAAAATGTTGTTAATTTTGTGTTTCGCTAAAATCTCTGCACTAGAGATGCATGTTCGAAAAGGATTGTGATTTAAATTGCAGAAATGATTGTTATTTGCATGAAAATGATGTATTTTTCTTTTGAAATATCTCTTAAATCGGATGAGACTAACGTGAGATTAGATGAGACTAAACTACAAGAGCCTCGTGCTTTTGTGAGAAGTACCTTACGAAAAGTTTTTCTCCGCTTCAAGAGTAGGCTGATTAGCCTTCTAACTACCTTGGCTAATTAGCCTCTACCACTTCGAGATTAAAGTGATCATTTACTATTGGGGTTATTAAGGGCATATTTCAATCAAGTTATATGAAGTTCTTTTAAGATTAAAACTTACATGTATATACCGATTAAGTTGGGGACAACGTCAGTACAAGAGGGCCGAAAGGATTGGCAACCAACGAATAAAAGTAAAAATGTGAAATTTGTCCTGCGTGGTTGAGGATTAAGTGGGAGAGTTTAAGGCATTTATGCTTTTACGATAGTGAATGGTTGATTTAGTGAAAAGGGTTTAGGTCACATTGGGCTCAAACGGGCAAGGTCGTGAGCCAGGCTTGGATTCTAAACTCTTTGTCCTAGGCTTCGGCAACAAAAGATTGGGTTGGTCAGCCAACCCAATGCTACATGTTGGGCTAAGCGAAGTTTGGTCCTATTGAGCTCTAATCGACCCTCTTTAACCTGCTTTAATTATAATTTTTACCAATCGGCGGGTAGAATAATTCGCAGACCACTTAAATTGGCGATGAGGTATTGTAAGTGACAGAATAGCCTTACCTGTATGATCCTTTGGGATTTAGCCTTGCGTCACTTCGAATTTCCCATCTCCTTGTCATTCCCCTCTCTTTTTAAATTACTCATGTTTTGTGAGACGTGGCTATTCTTATATGACAAATGACGATCCTTATAAATGAAATGAAATTAATTTTCTCTCAATCTGATAAAAAGAAAATATTTGAGATCAAATCCTTTATTTTTCTACAATGCAACCAAGAATCGAATGCTTCGAAAAATAAACGGCCAAATTTGAATAAGATCTAACGGCTAAAAAAAGATAGATTGCACGGCTATATCTAGGGTATTATAGCCAGATCCCAAATTCATTGAGATATAATCCAACTAACTTTGAATCCATGTGACATATGAAGGTTTAAGTTTTTGAGGCGCTCTCTTTCGTACATTTCAAATAAAAAAATAAAATTGACAATATTTACATGCTAAAAAATTCATATTTTCCGGCCAAACTACAAAATAAACCTCCAGCGTGAAGTGAGAATTGAGAAGAGATTTACCGGTCATACATATTGAAATATTTTTTTTTGTCAAACGATAGATTTTATTAGATTTAATATTAAATTAGCTACCGATGAGATTCGAACCCATGTCATCATGCAAAAGCTCAACAACTTTCCACCACAGACATCACTGTGGTAAAAGGCCACTTGCCCATACATATTGAATTGAGTTCCAAGTTTTGTAATCTCCATACCCTAGCACTACCAGAAAGTTCAAAGGTGAGCTCACATAACATATGGAAGATAGTTCCAAGTTTTAAGCTTT
Organism: Cotoneaster glaucophyllus; assembly: GCA_036320875.1. Taxonomy (NCBI): domain Eukaryota; kingdom Viridiplantae; phylum Streptophyta; class Magnoliopsida; order Rosales; family Rosaceae; genus Cotoneaster; species Cotoneaster glaucophyllus. Next base: position 8,325,203 of record CM070061.1, read on the forward strand.
CATACGTCAAAAGCATAGTTTCATGTCTCAAAAGGGAGAGTAACCTAACAAATTTTAATTTGCTTGGATAACATATGGATATCATAAAAATTTCTAAAGTCAATTTCAACCTTTTTTTTCCTATCCTTCTTTCGTATTGTGTAACTTTCCATGTCGATTTCTTCCACGTTGTTCCCACCACCCTTCCTCTATCTTTATTCATCCCTCTTTTCTTCTTTGTTTTACTCTTTATTTCTAACAAAAAGTATAACTAAAATTGTACCCCAAAAAAAAAATATAACTAAATAAAGTGGTTATGAAATAGCCTAACGTTTTCAAAATTCCCTCTTAAGATATAAGGAAATGATCATGTTTCAAACAAATTTGTGGTGATAATATAACAATTCAATATATAAAAAGAATCTGTTTTATTAAGGGGTCTCTCAATAAAATATTTGTATGGCTCCTCCTTCTGATTTTATTTCAATTATCCAAATCATCTTTTTTTTTATTTACTCAAAAATCTTGTATCCGAACAATAGATTAACATGGTATTTCAAGAAATTACTAAATTCAAAATAATTTAATTGAGTTATTATGGTTGGTATTAGATTTGAGGGATTACCTAAAAGCTATAAGGTGCGGATCATTGAAATACAATGCAAAGGCTTACAATGGTGCCACTCAGTTAAACAAAATGAGAATATTCGAGGCATTTCTCAAATTAAAGTAAAATATTTAAGGGTGCCCCTCAAACTAGATAGTTATTGAAGGGATCTTTGTTAGGGCAAAGATAATCCAATGTCCAAGCACTTCCTTACAAACAAAAAAGTAAAATATTTAAGGGTTCCCCTCAAACTATAGTTATTGAAGGGAATCTTTATTAAAGCAAAAGATAATCCAATGTCCAAACACTTCCTTACAAACGAAAAAGTAAAAAATTTAAGGGTACCCCTCAAAATAGATAGTTATAGAAGGGATCTTTGTTAAGGCTAAAATAATCCAATGTCCAAGCACTTCCTTACAAACGAAAAAGTAAAATATTTAAGCGTACCCTTCAAACTAGTTAGTTATTGAAGGGGTCTTTGTTAGGGCAAAGATAATCCAATGTCCAAACACTTCCTCACAAATGAAAAAGAAACACTTTTAGCTAAAATGGTTCTTCAGATTGACATAATTTCTTATTTTGGTCTTTGAGATTTAAAAATTGATAGAAGTGGTATTTGAGCTTGTCCGCCATAAATCATTTTGGTCATTCCGTGAAAAATCTCCGTTAGATAAGGTTAAAATTACAAAAATACCCTCATTTTTGTCAAATCTTTTTGGCTTATTGTTTATTAAATTGAGGTTATTTGTGTCATTTTGGTCCTTACTTACCAGAGATTTTTAATGAAAGAACCAAAATAATTTATCATGAAAGGATTAAAATGATTTATAGTGAACTAACTCAAAGATAGATTTCAAATCTCGTAAACCAAAGTGATGAATTATACTAATTTTAAGGATCAATTTAACTAAAAAGCCAAAAAGAAAAGATTTAATGGTGATCATCACGAAAAATTTTGCACCGACAGGTATACCAAATTTCTATACCAAAAACATATTCTATGATATGATCGCTTGAAGGGTGAATCATTTTCCAACTTTCTTAATAGTAATATATGTCTTAGCCAAATAAATTAAAGTCACGAAACATCCGAAATAGAAAGATCACAACAGAAAAACAACTATTCAAGTTATGGTTAATTGATGACGTTTTACTGTAGTTGCAGAAAATAATAATACATATGCACTTTATTGCAGGTTTTGATTTTCACCTATCTTCTTCCTCTTGAAATTTAACAATTTAACACATTAACACTATCGTTTATAAATAAAAGTTATGGCTAACTTTGCTTGCTTTCAATCTATGGATATTACAGAACTCTTTTGCCTGCTAATTAGTTGGTCGGAGGATAGATGGATAATATAGTTTAAAAAAGCAAAGAAGAGAAGGAACAAATTAAGCCGACCAAGAAAAAAGGCATGAAAGTATGCAACTTTTGAATTAAAAGGCTTGCAAAAGAAAAATGTTGGCAGAGCATGTTGTCTTCATTTGGTTCTTTGTGGGAATGGCATGTTGGGCTAAAGTACAAGAGAAATTACACTTTGGTCTCTAATTGTTGTACAAGAGATATGAAAAATCAGATGCTACAAAATCAATTTAAATTTGTAATTATCGTTTGTGAGATTTGATCTTATAAAAAAATCGAGTGCTACTAAATCAAGTGGTGTTTTTTTTTTTTAGTATAACGATATATTTTACACTGAGGGGGAGGGGGAGTTCAGCTAAACCACACAATGGGTAACCTAATTTGGTATCGAATTCGTCATCCACGAGATTTGAACCTAAGGCCTCTTACGTACAAGTAAGGAGAAATATCACCAGACCGTAGTACTGAGTGGCCAAAAACAAGTGGTGCCTTTAAATTATGAGAATTTTGTTAGAGAGCTAAGATTCATTACTAGCATACAAATTATGACCATTTATTTGACCACTTACCGTTACTTATGGTACAATCCAGAGGATAGGAAAAGAAAGAAGAAAGAAGAAAGAAAAAGTGCTTCTTGTCCCAAGCAATAAGATGTCCTTGAGTGCCGACCACATTGATAACGCATGCATTTCTCTGTTTCTGAACATTGTCACGACGCACTCTTGTTTGTATGTTTCACGTTGTTGTTATATATTTTGGCACACTTGCTACCTACTACCGCATCAAAGGCGTAGGATGCTTAAATGTCAAATATATGTTCCCGGAAGTCAATTGATGGGAAATATTACGTGATACCTGAATATACGATGGTGTTCTATAACTTGTGTGATTTCTCAAAAATATATGCATGGAAAACGATAGCGTGGTGTAACTAATTTGTTCCGAGTGATCGGATATAAAGGTTTGACACTGGTAGGCTTAATCCAGTAACTTTAATTCTCTGACAATATGTGCAATGCATGCTTTCCATGGTAATCTCACTACCAAGGTATTAAATATCGATGATATCGGAAATATCGGTAGTCCAAAAACACGGAAATATCAATGGAAATATCGGGATATTATCGATATCGATAAAAATTGAATAAAAACCACGGAAATTGTAAGAAAAACTTGGAAATTTTTATTGAAACTTTGCAGGATGTTTATTTAGTCAATTATCTATTAGTTTATCACAAAAAATTGGAAGGAAATGCATTGCATGATGGATTTAACTGATTTAAGTTGATTATATAGCGAGCTGGCAAACATTGTGAGTGTAGAAAATATGTAGTAATTAATGAAAGAAGTGAAACCCCACCCCCAGATTAATTTATATTTTCACTCTTTCCCTGAAATTATATAAATTGTGCAATTGAGTCCTTTATCCTAATCTAATCTGGACCCTCCATCTTGATTCTCACTCTCCATCACGCTGCCACGTGGCAGCCACTAACCCTCACCCTATCTCTCTCTCTCTCTCTCTCTTTTCCCGAGTCTCTCTCGGACCCCTCACTCTCTCTCAGATCTCAACTCTCTCATCACTCTCTCTCATCACTCTCTCAGATCTCAACAGATCTCAACTCTCCTCGTTCTCTCCGTCCATCTCCATCCTTCTCCCTCCTCAACACGCAAACCCTCCGTCCATCTCCATCCTTCTCCCTCAACACGCAAACCCTCACGCAGACCACACACACGCACGCAGACCACCACACACACGCGAACCCTCTCTGGAATCTGGATCCTTCTCTCCTCGTTCTCTCCGTCCATAAAGGTAGTCTCATTTTCTGGTGCACCCGTGGGTAGCAGAGTTCTCCCTCAATCTCTCGACCCTTCTCCGGCTCTCCGCCCCCCCCCCCCCCCATCTCTTCTCTGCAACTCCGCCGAGCACCATCGATTCACCACCTGTGGATCCTTCTCCCCACAGTCTACTCTCCCCACCATCGATTCAGCACCATCGAGCCGGAGAAGTTCTCCCTCAGTCTACTCTCAAATCTCGATCCTTCTTCGGTTCTCCCCCCCCAGCTCTTCTCTACAACTCCGCCGTGCACCATCACCATTCTCACCTCCCGGCGGCGGCGACCACTGCACCATCAGATCCGAGCACCATCATCGTTCTCAATTTCTCACCTCCCCGACGATAATATCGCTAATATCGCGATATTATCGATATTAGCGATATTATCGCGATATTTTAAAGATATTTTAATTTAACTTAAAAAAATATCGTCCGGTAAAAAAACGATATTATCGGCGAAATATCGCCGATAATATCGATTTTTAAGACATTGATCTGCTAAGAAGGAACTGATCATGTTAAAGAAGTTGCCAACAAACATATACGACAAACAAACAATCTTTGAGCCCCAATGAACTTTCAAATTCAGATTAACAAGATAATGTCGATTTAAAAACTGGGAGAGTTTTCGTATGTTACACGTGGTCGTGTCACATAATTCTTCTCGAAAGAGTCAAACAATTGAAGTAATGCAAAAAAAAAAAAAAAAAAAAAAAAGACTAATTATAAAAGGTGATGGTGGTTAATATAAGTACATATATGCTCAAAACTGAAAAGTGAAACGAAGTCGTGGATATGTGAGGTGGTAAAATGCTCAGATTGTTTTGCATTTACATATAAGATACCAAACTTGATTATTGACAATTAATTAGTTAAAAACTTAATCATACAAATTACAAACACACATGCAGGCCTGAAAAATGGCAGAGAATATACAACAAAGAGTAGTGCTATTAACACACTTTTTTTTTCCCTCTCACACACTCCTTTTAATTTTCAATTGTCTGATCAAATGAATTGAAAGAAAATCAATGAATAAAAATTAACAGGAGCGTGAGAGGTAAAAATGAATGTGTGAATAGTATTACCCAAAACAAAAAGGAGAAAATTAATTTAATTAATTTAGGGTTTATGAGTGGTTCATGCTGACCACCGACGGTGATGAGGGTGACGACGATGTTGGAGAAGGCCAGAGCTGGGCTTTCTTCACCTTGGATACGCTTGAGAGCAGACCCGATGGGGTCACATCCCCCATCACCGTGACTTTCTTTGTCGGGAAATCTATGCTAAATGAAGTCACTCCTGCAGAAATTCAGCATCGTGTTACAGAAACATAGTCTATTATTTCAATTGTAACTGATGTTGCACATAACATTTACACACTTGAATAAGGACGATCTGAATTGTCAATAAACAAAAAAAAAATTATTAAATTTTTCAAAATATCTGACATCATAACATATTAAATTTTTGACATGAGAATACTTTTTACATCTCGCTATTGACAAACTCATAATACAAACACCTAAACTAATTTGTTTTTTTAATACAAAACTAATTTGGTTTGAAATATAAAGAAATGTATACATATGTAATTATTAGATATATACAAATGTATACGAAATTTTGAAGTATTTTTTCTTTCTCCATCTACTAATTAACTATACCTTCCATTTTAGAGAGGTACTTTCTCACTTTTCCTTCACAACCCTGGCAATGGATTGACACCCTCAAAACAACGACCTACAATAGTTGAACAACTTCAGATGCATGCCTTCAATTGTCCAATAGCAAAAACTAAAAAGAAACAGAAGAAAACTGAAAATTAGGTTTACCTGGTGACGAGAACTAGTAGAAGAAGACTTCAAAACAGTACTAGAATGACCATTTGAGCTCATCGAGCCTTTAGACTTAGAGGGTACTTGAGGAGGAACAAACGCAGCCGAGAGATTCTTATGATTGGGCTTCGGTATCCAGTCGATGAAGGGGGAGTCACTTAAGAGAAACCGAGAAGAAGAAGAGACATTGGGCGTCCTTGTTAAGTCATGTATGTCAGCAGAGCTTTTTCTGCGTAGCTGACTTTGTGCACTAGCAAAACTCTTTTTACATTTCTCGTAAAACGGTATGGGATCGATTGGTAACTGAGATGAGCAAGGGGCATGGTGAGTTTGATGATGAGGTTGGTTTTTCAGTTGATCGTGATCACGAAGACGATAGTGATGACGATGGTCAAGGGGCCCGGGGCCTTGGCGGACCACAGCACGTTGGTCCAGGCTAGAGCAAATGGCTGTGGAAGCTGGAGATGCACAGAAAATATCCATTCCTTTCATGTCTAACTGGAGAATAACTTGGACTAGAAATGGGTAGCTTTTGTTTGGTGAAGACTGAGGAGAAATAGAAGAGTGAATGAGTGATACAAGGAACGATTTTCTTCAAAAGAGGCCAGCTAGTCTCCTTTTAAATTAGGTTGGTGGATGAAATGGGAAAATTTTTAGTTGTAACGGGAACACGGATAGTACACCACGTGTTTTTATGTAGTGGTGAAATTTTTTAATTTTTAAGTTATTAATCTTTTAACACATATATCCAACCATTTACATAAAGACACGTGGTGTACCGCCTTGTGTGACGGGAACACTGAAAAATCTCTCGATGAAATGGAGAGCCAAAGATAAAAGATGTAATTCTGATCAGGCCCCACAGCAAGGAATAGAAGAAAGGTTTGAGATCAACTCTAGATTTTTGTGCCTGGAATCCACGAATGAAGAGATTCGGACCACTCATTTTTAATCATACGGCTCTATTAGCATCTCACTGACCCACTTAAAAAAAAAATTAAAAACTTGAATGCCCAAATCTCTCCGTCCAGGCTCCAGACATAGAGATTAGAAATGAATCTCTTTCCCAAAAGGAAAACAAATTCTTGCAACCATTGCACTATTCTAATGGCATCATTCAATCATTCAATAGACGTTTATTATTTGTCTAATAAACATTTGATACATGAGGAATCAATGACAAAAGAGAATCTCTTAGAAGAGAGAGGATGATAGTACCTTAGAAGATTAGAAGTGATCCATTAGTCTTTCAAAGTTCAAAGTTGTGAATTTTTTTTTAATTGAAAATCTCATTTTCCATTGATTTGAGAGGTGGGGATAATTTGATTAAAGTTGTGGTCATCTTTGTGTGGTATACTAGCTCAACTATTTCTCTAAAAATAGGAGCTAGTTCTATTATTGTTATAGGCTTATTATATTAACACCCCGTAAATTGTTGAATAAACCTCACATATTTAATACACCCTACGTTTGCCTTTTCAATTAAAAATTATCTTAATACACCCCACATACTTCCCCATAATACCCTCACACCCCTCATTCTTAATATACACCTTACATTTTCTACATGCACCCCACATTTCTCAAATCTTATAAAGCTTTTAATTTGGACAAAAAATACCGACTAGAATTTTGACAAAAGATGCCTCCTGGGATTTAAAGTATATGTGGGTTGTTTTCAATGCCACCATTAAAACCCATGTCGTCTGTTTTTAATATTTGATGGTAATTTTAGGTGTTTAATATGTAATCTCTGGGATCCCTAAAGATGAATAGGAATATAGAAACTTGAATAACGCATCAAAAGCAAGATTAAATAATTATCGATGTCGTCAAAATCACGAAAACAATAAAAATATGAAGTCTTACCTCATGTGAAGCTTCCGAAACATCGATTTCGTGTTTCATTCGTCAAAAATAATTTTTCTCAATCAACACGTTTGTAGTTTCATTGGTTAGGGTTTTGTTCAACAATGAAGGGTCAGAAGGGTTTTGATAGTTGAAGAAGATAAATAATACGTAAAAAATGATTTGGGGGTGTATATAGAATTTTTTTATTTTTTTTAACCTAATAAGGTCAATATTGTCATTGCATAGTAAAGTAAATAAGTTATTTAATATTAAATTTTAATGTGGGGTACATTCAACATTTTATGAGGTGCTAATATAAAAAGCCTTGTTACATCATTGTTTCTTTTATTTACTTTTATTCTTTTCGATCATTCATTTTCTAAGAACCATTGTTTTACATTTCACCCTCGCCATGCATATATAGCACGAATATCCCTATGGTTGGCTAGTTGAGTGCGAATCACGTTTGGTTTTCTCATACATAGAGAATATGATAAATTAATTTTAGGGAGACTTTGGATGCGGTCCCTAGTTATGAATATTCTTTGACTGAAACCTTGTTAGTTTTCAATTTTTGATCCAAGTCCCTGAAATTAATGTGATAATTTATTTCTATGTACGTTACTATATTTTTTTAAATTAAAAATTAAAATTTATAGTTGTTTATATTAATGAGATTTTAAATAAAAAACCATAATGTGTGGGATTAAAAATATTAAAATATAAATATACTATTGTGTGTGTGTGTGTAAACATGGGCACATTCATCAAAATTAACCAAAAAATTATTGTATCAAAACATGGGTACATTCTTCAAAATCACAAAAAAAAAAAAAAGAAAGATATTAGGCTTAATAAAATTAGTAAATTTCTTAGATTAAACTTAACATGGATACATTCTCAAATCAAAGAAAAAAGAATGTACCCATAAAAGTTTAAAAATGGATTAGAAAAAAATTGAATAGATTTTATATTAAAAAAGGGTACATTTTACATATAACAAATTGGTATATTTAAGAATGGGACATTTTAAGATTAAAATTTTGAAAAAAAATACATGAATGGTACATATAATTAGCATGGGTACATTTAGCAAAATTAAAAATGGGTACAAATAAAAAAAAAATATGGGTACAAATACAAATAAAACTTTATAAAATATGGGCACAAAAAAAAATATATGGGTACAAATTAAAACTGAAAATAAAATTGGTATAAATTAAAAAAAGGTTGCAAATTATGGGTACAAACTAAAAATAAAAATATATGATAAAAATTTTAGCCATAAATATAAATATACTAATTGTAAAATTTTTAACATTAAATGAATATATTTAGAAATAAAAAATATTTTATTATTGAAATAATTAATGATGTTATAATACCAAGGACCTTGATAAAAAAAATAAAAAGAAATAAGGTTTTAATCAAAGAAGTAGCAAAAGGTAGGATGAGAACCTAATTTCTCCTTAATTTTTTATCAAAGGAAAAAACTCAATATTTTGTTGTGCATGTATGGCCGGAAGCCAACAAGATTTTCAGTTTTGTGAAGGTCAGCTTTCTTGTGCTTGTACATTTACTAACTGACTAATTCTTTACTCTTAAATGTTTTGCTAATCAAGCATGCATTAGTTTCCTAAGCATCTTTGGACTAGATCTCTATCTATTTTGTACATTATTTTTTAAAACCTTGATAACTAGATTTGAAACAAAACAACCACCTTTAATGCTGTAAAATTATGTCCACTTCTTACGATATGCAATAGGAACTTCAAAATAATTATAAGCGACAAAGCCATGGGCAATAATGGTTGGATGGTGCCAAATTAGTGTAACTGGGAGAAGGTGGCAGTGGGTCAAAGCATGATAATCTGACCACATAGCTTAAAACACACATAATGTATTAATTTTACACATTAAATCAGAATCTAAAAATGTTAAAGGGATGTTTTACCGACCTTCTTAGTTGGATATTCTCATCTTACTTTTTTCGTTTTTCGTTCTTATCCTACAATACTGCACGATGATTAGAACGTTCTACTTTCTACTTCGTCCCGAACTTTGCTGCAGTTTACTGTACAGCATTGCATACCTGCTTGCTGGTCATATAGAATGTCCAGTATCCTGATTTAGCTGTTATTAGTTGTTATTTGATTGTGAAATGATTACGTATGGGAAATGGGATAAAGGGCTGAGTTGTGTTCCATCAAACATTGGCATTTTGCACCCAAACTGGGCCAAATCCCCGAGTGACATCATTTTGTAGATGAAGTACAAAGTTGTAAACCACAAGTATTGTAACTATCGATTGCCTTCTGATTAGCTGGGAATTGCAAAGATGATTATTTCCTTCTAATTAATTTTCATGGAAAGCTTCTCCTTTTGACTAGGGTTGTAATGGGCATCCATCACTGCCTTGATTAATTGATATTACAAAGATTTGTTAGCTGAAATTCGTGAGCGATTCTTGAACTTGTTGTAATGCAGAGCAATGATTCTTTTTGTTAACTCCGTTATAATTTAGATCCAAACTAAAGGGTTTAAAGGGGAAAAAAAAGATGGAAATTAACAAGTTAAGGGACCATATTCACGAATTTTTATTTCAAGGACCAAAGATCCTATTAATTGAAATTCGATAACCATTTCTCAAATTATCTTTCCATAAAATTGAACTAACTCATCATTTAGTTCCTCAATTTGAAAGATGATCAATGTTGCTCATAAATCTTACAATTGCACATCATTCATTTCAATCATTTGTCTTAGTCTTACCATCTAATACCTACCAAAGTTTGATCATGACTAAACTGACTGTGGCAAAAAGCTGTTGCTACCATCCATGATTTTTTTTTATAAGCATCAGGTATGAGGGAACTAAACATAGAACCTATTAAAACGTTTTTAACCACTTGAATTATCAACTCATTACCATCAACTATACTCTAAATACAACAATACAAGTTTACTAAATCTTTTTTTTGGTCAAGAAGTTTATTATAGCTTTGGTAACTATAACCGTAGCTTAAAGTCACTATGACCTACCCCAATGATCGGGTAAAAACTAAATTTTTAGCTTGAAAAGTTTAGGTTTCAACTCAAAAAACAGTTTTTCTTCTCCAATGATTTTGGCTTAAAATTTTAGTTAGAGATTATTAAGGGATGAGTTTAGGCTAATTTTTTTTTGGTAACTTAAATTTCTATTTTTTTTTTTTGGTAGATGATTCTAATTTATTTTTGTGAACACTTTAACTTAAAAATGTTTAGATTCCAATAAATAATGAAAAATCATTAAATATGTTTCATCTTCTAATACAAACGTTTTAAGCCATTGATTTTGTTTGCAATAGAAAGAAACAGTTTTAGAAGTGGGTAGAAAGAAAAATTAGAAGACTTTTACGAGAAAATTGAATTTTGTGTGAATGTTTGAATACATACATAGGTATTTACAGAGTTTTTTGGTGAATTTAGTTTTAGAACGTTTGATATTTTGTTTACCGTTAAATTTGATCATTTTTTATCTCAATCGTTAAATTTAATATATTTATTACATTTGAAAAATAGGATTTGAATATGGATCGTGGGATCAAAATCACCTTCGGAGAGGATTTGTTTGACCGACAAAGCTGTCAGCGCTGGGTCATACCCGCTGCTGCTTTGTCGAGTGCGGGACATGGGCCGCGTCAATGCGTCTAGCATGCAATTTTTTTCTTGCGCATGCACGCATAGTGGTGGGCCAGAAAATAGGTTTGGCCTTTTTGGGATAAAACTTCCCAAATATTATATTTTATCCCAAAATTTGTTTTAGGCCCAATGGTTAGAGATGGTCGGGCGGGTTTAAAACCTAATTTTAGGTTTTAACCCAGCTATTGAAATTGGACTAAGCATAAAGCCTAAAAGGAGAAAGTCCTTAGTAATTTAGGGGTTTATTTGAAAGTGTTTTTAAGAGAAAATGCTTTTGGGTTCTAAAAGCATTTGAAGTGCTTCTTTCAGGAACCACTTTAAGTGCTTTTTTAAGGATTCACTTGCGTAAAGCAGTTACGTGCTTCTTTCATGAAGCACCTCAATTATTTCTCTAGGATTCACTTGCGTTTTTACTTAGGCTTAGTTTCAAAAATATATTTACGAAAAACGCTTGCAGTCATTTTAAAATTACTTCCAAACAAGTTTTAGATCTTACAAGCGTCCAATTAATTTAGGGTTTTTCCCTTCTAAAGAAGAATGACCCAAATCCATATCCATTTTAGTCCAACGACTCAAATAGAGAATGGACTCAATGATCCGCAATCACTTTGAGCCCAAATCAAATGTGAAAAGACCAAAATGGCCACAAATTAGGGTTTTAGAAATATATGGTTGTTAAAACCGCACCCGTTCTAGGGTTACACTTCTCGTCTCCACCACCTTCTTCCAAAGCGAGCAACACAGACCGCAGCAATGGGTACGATCGGCAAAATTATCATCCTCCTCATCAAATTTCTTCCGAAATCTAATATTTGTTCTAATTTAACTTTTTTTCTTAATTTTTTGATGTAATAGCTAGGATTAAGGTCCATGAGCTCAGGCACAAAACCAAGGCTGATCTTTTGGCTCAGCTGAAGGATCTGAAGGCAGAGCTCGCTCTTCTCCGAGTCGCCAAGGTCACCGGCGGAGCCCCCAACAAGCTCTCCAAAATGTACTCTCTTTCTCTCTCCTCTCTCTCCTCTCTCTCTCTCTCTCTCTCGAATTTTGTTGATTGATTGATTTGTAGAATTTTATTCAAATAATTTTTCGTTTGTGTCTGTGATTTCAGCAAGGTGGTGAGGCTTTCAATCGCTCAGGTGTTGACGGTGATGTCCCAGAAGCAGAAGGCGGCTCTCAGAGAAGTCTACAGGAATAAGAAGCTTCTTCCTCTCGATTTGCGTCCCAAGAAGACTAGGGCCATCAGGAGGCGTCTCACCAAGCACCAGGTACTGCTAAATCTGCATCTCATTTCAAACTAATTTCGATTTTTGATAATGGTTAGGGCGTAGTGATTCAGGCCTGGTGGATGGTTTAAAAGATGTGGCTGAGTAGGGAAGTTTGCGGGTATGCTTTTGTTATGTGCTTCCTTAGCTTGGATATGATATGTATATAGGGCATGTAATATTCGTTTTTTTTTTGTGTTGTCGACGACCCTTTTAATGATTTTTTGAGAAATAAGTAAAATGACTGTCTGAGAGACCGGGACTTAGTATCGAGGGATGAAAAGGAATGTGTTGGTATGTTAGATTTTTTCGTATACGGTTTAGGCTTTAGGATCCAGATGCAATTGTTTAACCTATGTTTGGCCTGATCATGGTTAAAATAAAAGACAAACTTATGATTTCCAAGACTCTGGCTTTATAACTTCATGGTTTTTTTGATATGATCCCGCAAGCGCTATGTCAAATCTATCTTAGCTGATAAGCTCAAATTTACATATGACAAGGGAGTGATCTAGAGAATCTCTCTATCTGGTCTGGCTACTATGTGTTCCTGTTTGAAATTTCAGGTCCAATCTTTCTTGGTGTTTGCAATCATATGGGAGAACGGTTCTTCTATTTGATTTTCCTAGATAGACTAACTTGAGTGCAAATTTACTTCGTCTTGTTAAGATAGTCTTGTGAGTAGGTTTAGTTTTTCCTTTTTACCAGGATCTTATATGATTCCAGTAGTTGGGGACTTCCTATTGGTTACTATTTGGATTTATTGAAGCTTTTCCTTGCTCTATTGCTTTATGATTTTTTCGGTTTAACATGTATTCGGCACTGTCGTATAGTTGATAGATATGAGCTCGAGTTTTGTGAATTGCTGTATTGTTCTGTCTATCTTTGTCCCCCTCCCCTCCCTTCCCCTCCCTTCTTTCTCTCTTTTGTAACATGAACTGTAGGATACCCTTGCTTAGCTTTTAAGCCCTTGCCGCAGTACTGTAGCGGTCAGAATAATTATCGATGTCAAATCTTATGGCAACAGCTTTTTATATAATTCTGTTGTCAAATTGTTTCTTGTAGGCATCTTTGAAGACAGAAAGAGAGAAGAAAAAGGAGATCTACTACCCATTGAGGAAGTACGCAATCAAGGCATAATTATGGATCCAGATTTGAAGGGAATTAAGCGTTTCACCCGTTATATGATATTCCAAGGCCATCAGTTTAAAATGTTGAACCCTTTCCGTAATTTTATTTGTGTAGACACTTTCCCAAATATGATTTTGTTGATCCAGAATTTTAACGCTGATTTTGATTTCGTTTATAGTTTGATTTGCTCTAGCGAGTTGAGTCTATCGGGCTCTTCTTCTTACCCAAGCCAAACCGTTTCATGATGAGAACTGAGTTGTAACTTTGTGATGCTGATGATGAATATCGGAACATGGCTTTCTTCTCATCATTTGCTTGGTCCTTCTGTTTTTTTGGGGTATATTGCTTTACGAGGCAACTCAATGTCTTCGATTAGCTGTTGGTCTTTTGATGCATGTTCCATGTCGTGTTGTCCATCAGAGGCAGTGTGACGAGCCTGATAACAAAGCTTCTAAACATCCTCTCGCATTGTTCTTTAGTTGATGCGTGTTGCTTTGTTAATTGCTCCGAGCCTGTATGGTCATTTTGTGCCAGTAGAGATGTAGACTTAAAGCAAAATGCACCGGTGTGAAGCTTTGATGAAGCTTGTGGAGCTAAAACTCGAGAAACGGTCTAGTGGTATTCCTCTTCACCTGTAAGCGAAAGGTTTTAGGTTCGAATATCGTAGACGGCGAATTCGACACCAAAAATCGGGAAACGGATAAACCTATACCAAATTCACTGCAACTCAATGTATATGCATCAGGCCAGTTTGTGAACATTCGGAGTGTCCGACCACTTACCCTCCTTACACTCAAGTTCAAATTCCTATCCTTGTAAATTTTAGTTTGTCAAAAAGAAATAAACATATATAGAGCATTTTTTTAGTGTAACGATATTTTTACACTAAAGAAATGGGGAGTTCGGCTAAACTATACAACATGTACAAAGCATTTGTGTTCAGCAGACCATTGAGCCCCAAGCTTTTGGGTTGTTGGGCTGGAAATTTGTATGATCGGATGGACCACAAAAATGGGTTTGGCCCGTTTGAATTGGAAAAATATGAAACAAAAACAAAAAATAAAGGTAGACTGCGTGCGACCACAGTGGGAGTCGAACCCACGACCTTTTGATCCGAAGTCAAACGCGCTAATCCACTGCGCTATGCGGTCTTTCATGTGAAGTTGGATAGCATAAGGGATTAGCTAGGTACACACAGTGGGGTCTTCCCTCTAGAGTTGAGAGAATAATTGTAGTGTACCGTACCTTCTCAATTATTCTGTGTGTTTATGAGAGAGAGTAATTGTGAAATTCAGAAAATATTCCAAACTTGCAAAGAAATTTCCTTGAATTTAGAAATTGTGGAGTTAACGATCATAATCAGTGATACTAATCAACGTTTTATGATATAAGTGGATTGCAGAGTTGTCATGTTATGCATTTGGAGTATAATATTAACAAAAAAAATCCTCCTAATAATTATAACACAAATACATTAATAATATTAGAAAAAATCCTTCCGACATAAGCGTGTTGTAGTCTTTTTTTTTTCTTTTCAACCAAAGGTTTTATCCAATTAATTTTCTTCTAGTAAGGTTTTAAAAAAGTAGCATTACATACATCGACCACCTTATCAATAATTCCTAAAATGTTGTACTCTTTTTTCCGTTTAAGTTCTGTATCATTAAAGTTTTTAAACATAATTCAAATGAGGAACTTAAGGAGTTATGGGCCTAACTCCTAAGCCCTAACTACTCAGAGAGTTGTTAGGATAACTCAAATGGGCCAAGGAGACCCTTAAAACATCATAAACTAGACTCTGACCCACCCTAGCATGAGAGCCACAAAAATTTTAGGGTAAATTACATAATACCCCATCAAGTTTGAGGTCTATTACAACGCCATACAACATTTTTAAAACATTTCAGTTTCATACCTCACCTACTATTTTATTTCAATATAGTACATCCGTTACATTTTTCATCCATTGATCCGTTAAGAGCTTACGTGGCTGCCAAATTTATGCTACGTGGCAAAATTTTTTTTTTATTTTTATAAATTTAAAAATAATTAATTAAAGAAAAATTATTATAAAAATTTAAAAAAAAAATCTCCAGAACCCATCTTCCCCCCTCCCTGACTCACCTCCCTCTCCTGCACCCCACCCACCCTCCCTCCCTCCCTCCCTCCCTCCCTCCCTCCATTATCTCTCCACAGTCAACACTCAGAAGAACTCACACGCAAAAAAATGGCGCCCTCCTCCTCAGATCCCACTGAAAATACAATAAATGCTGATTACAATGTACCCAAATTTCAGATATGGTACAACGTTTTGATTAAATTCGGATAGGTTTGATTGGGAAAGCAAAAAAATACCTAAGGAGGAGGACCAGATGAGTTGGAAGACTGAAGGTGTTGAAGACCAGCTGACTGAAGCCACCTCCCGTTGGACAAAGTCTCCAAGAAGTTATCAGAGTATTGCCGTTGGTGGTGCACCGCCGCCGCACCAGATCTTTGCCCTTGTCTCCCAACTCCGTTCATCTCTTTCTCTCTCTCTCACACTTCGACTAGATCCAAATCTCAATCGGACCCCCAATCAAAATGTTGTAATAGACCTCAAACCTGAGGGGTATTATGTAAGCAGCCCTCCCCCGCCCGTCTAGATGCTAGACTTCTACTTGTCGTCTGACTAGCGCCTAACGTCATTTAGAACCTTGCGTGACGTGGTGTGTTGAAGAATACAAGAATCCCACATTGGAAAATTTGAAAAAGTAAATGACTTATATTGTGTGGTTCCACTCCTAATTATATTAAATGATAAAACCCTCACACCTTGATAAGATAAAAATTAGAAAACAATATCAACGTGATTAGTAGTAGACCCATAGTCCATGTCTATGAAACCCTACATATTGCTCAAAATAATTCTCTTTTGTTTTCTATACGTGACTATTTAATATTCCAATATATAATTAGTAATTTAATTTATCACATAATAAATTGATAAATTCAGATTTTTCTTTTAATGACACCCACAACTGGCACTTGCTCTGGGGTAATGAAAACGATTTTTGCCTAAAATTGTATGAACATGATCATCATAAAGCGGCGTACTTTAAGCCTCCAGCTTTAGTTACAGTGACTGACACATATTGCCATCCAACATGTGCAATGGTTGTTGAGCATTAAATAATTTTCATTATTTTAATTACCCCAAAATATTAAATAAAGGAGTAGAATTCTCTCCTCTCTTTTTTTCCTGCTCTTCACTCATCTCCTAATTGAACGGTCACGGTTAAACCACGTCAACATCGTATATTAATTTTTTATAGCAAGAGAAAGACAAAATAAGAGAATGTGAGAGGAGGGGATGGAAGAGAGTGGAAAGAGGAGGGGGAGAGAATCCTAATTCTTAAATAAAATGTATTGACCAAAAACATTAATAATAAAATTAATGAATTATGCACACACAAGTATGCAAAACTTGAGCCACTTAATAATACGGTCTAGTGATATTCTTTTTTACTTGTAAGTGAGAGGTCTTAGGTTTGATTCTCGCCAAAGGCAAGTTTGAACCACATTATTGCTCGTATATTGTGAGGCTAAGCCCACCCCTCCTCCTTTGTGTAGATAATATCGTTTGTTCAAAAGTAGGCATAACTTGAAATCAAAAGGCCCTAAAATTTGAGTGATTAATAATATGCATGAGATAAGAGAAAAGTTGCTTATTTGGGTCTATTTGGTGAGCTAGTTGTGATAGGTTGTGACTAATTAAAATAGACTTGAATCCAATTCTTATTTGTTGTGACAATGTGAGACGAACATGACTAGACATAATGGGTTATGACTTCACAATAAAGTAGATTATCTAACACATCCTTATGCATAAGTTACAAGCCTTGTCTTATTTGTCTCTGCCATTTCATTTCTATCCCTAAAACTAGATTCCATACAGTCCACCAAACGGTTAGAGTTTTGGAATTAGCTTCAAAAAGTGCTTTGCTGTATGCGTACGTACTTTTAAAACTTGTTATGGAATTAGTTGTCCAAATAAATCAAGATTTATTGAGTCAATTGTTTGATGTGAGTTGGGGGATCCGTGACACTTTTTTTTTTTACATAATTCTTGTCACATGTTTTTGTGAGGGTCACTACATAATGTATTTTAACGATTTGAATCCTTCATCTTTTAAAATATCATTCATAAATCATCCTTGTAAAACATTAGACAAATATAAAATCATTAAGATATTCATTTGTAGTAAAAAAATGGATGAAGATGGTTTCATAAATAAACCCTAAACCCTTAATTCAACGGTTATATTGTTTCATATTTTGGTGATTTTTTGGTAGTTAAAATATTTGAGGGAATACTTAAAAAATAGACGTTCAAATCGTTGAAATACATTTTGAAATTAGCCCACAAAAATGTATTTCAAAAATTGTGTAAAAAAATAATGCCACGAGTCCATATAATATCAGCTGAACGGCATAGGCTTAGTCTCCATATATAGATAATCTTTTATATTCCTAATTGGGCAGCAAAAGATTTTTTTTTTTGTTTTTTTGTTTTTTTTTTGAAGCAAAAGAAATTAAATACAAGAACTTTCTCTCTTTTGTTTTTGGTCAAAAATTAAAGACAAGAATGAGACAGTGACATGGAGGTTGCAGCCATTATCAGTTTGATGTTTGTCTCTTCATTTACTAATCTGTCTCTGCCGATCTTGTGACAGAAGAGATTTTATGCGTCAAGATACGTAGACTTTTTCCATTCACACATTACACCTATCAATTTATCCACATTTTTATCGAAATTTCTTCCCAAAAGAATTGATAAAGTTATAGTGTTAATATCTATTTAAATTTTGTTGAGAAAGAGTGGGAGAAGTAGGGGCAAAGCTAGAAAGTTAATTATGGGAACACACAATAAAGTTGAGGTAGATGCATGACTTTATCCTCGTTGCATCCTAACAATAGCGAGCATAACGCCAAATACTTTTTCAATTTTTCCATGAGGCATTTCGTCGAGCACTTAGCTGACTTTTGCCATTGTGTGCTTAGTGCACTTCTCTGCCCTTTAGTGCTCTTTTAATGGTGTCTTTAGGTCAAATATTATTATACTCGATAAAACAAAGTGTTAATCATATATAGATAGGACCATATATAATGCTCATGTCCGTTTTAATTATTAAGCATTATATATGAGCTTAATTATTAGCTGGTAGACTTCCATAACTAACATGATTTCTTGGTTTATTGTTACTTTTCTTCAACAAAGTTGCATGAGGTTTTTTTTGAATAAACGATATCATTTACACTAAGGGGGAAGATGTGAGCTTAGCCTCACAATGAGCTAGCAATAATGTAGTTCAAATTCGTTTTTTTGAGTTCAAATCATTTTCTTCATCGTTGTAAAAAAAAATCCTATCAAAATAGATCTCAATCGCATAAGTAAGTTAGATTTGTTTTGGTACATATTTTCCTATCAATATAAATATATAATCGATTCGTGTCCACTATGGGACCAATTATCAATGACATTAGGCGGCTGTTACTTTCATTTCCCAAGGTGAGAGCTTCCCATGTTCAACGGAAAGCCAACCAGGTGGCACATCGGCTAGCACGCGTAGGAATTGGTAGTGATAATGAGATGGCGTGGTTTGAAGATCCGCGAGATTTAATTATGGATGTTTTGTTGGAAGATTGTCCTAGATAGTAATTGATTTGATTGTAGGAGGTTAGTTCTCTTTGTTTGAATGTGCGGGACACTTTTTTTCCCTTTGTTCGAGTTAAAATCCTCGGCAAGATTTTTATCGAGACTCAGTATGCACCCTATCCTCCATGTTTGTGTACGTGTTCTCTTTTTAATGAATATCGTTTTTTCCCTAAAATATATATATAATCGAGTTGAGTTTGGATTGGAGGATCACAATACCATCACTGCTTCGTATCTGACTCAGATAATTTCAATAATTTCTGATCAAACATGCCTCATATCCGTTCATTGTCCTCCATAACTGCCTCATTAGGATCAGGTATCCGCGGATATTACATTTTTTTCCATACCTACCTGTGATTTAGGATATTACATTTTTTTTATATAAATTTTCCGTTTTATCACAAGCTTAACAAAAAAATAAAGTCATCAGACCTAGTTCAAAGAAGTTGACTATTCCTAATAATAGCTCACAAAAGTATAATAGTGAATGGTTCACTTCTTTAAAATAGGTCCGATGACTATAATTCCACAATATGAGTAAGCTTATTTGTATCTATTCCCATCCTCTCTTAATCTCTATCCTCTTCTGATACAGTCCTCTGTAGAGAATTGGAAAAGGTAGAACAAAATACAAGCTTGGAATAAAGAGAAGCTTGACAGCTAACTCGATGGAAATAATTTTATTCAATTCAGACTTGTTCTCCCGCATCTCAAGTACAAGTTATTTATACAATAAAAGGAACATAAACTAGTATATGAAATAAATAGAGAAACCCAATAGACATAGCAATTTTCAACATTATTAGCCTTCTTAATTTTGGAATCTGATGGGTTTTGTAACCACCCTCCTAGGACGTTCCTTGGCAATAGAATATTCATTAGATGATGCCCCTTTAGACTTTAATTCTATGTGTGACTCCTCAGATGATCCTTCATCATTTTCTATTTTCATCCCATTTCATCATTTCCTCTTACATTTGATTTTTTGTCTTTTTGTCTCTATAAAAAATCTATATAAGATGTGACGTGGTTTAACCGTAATCATTCAAATAGGAGGGGAGATAATCCTCCTCCTGTATTCATTGGTCTTGTTCTTGTTATTTCACACTTGATGCACTCTTCCACTACATCCATCCAATTTGTATTCTATAGTTGAGATTTCCATATAATTCTCCGTTATTTTGCCAGATAGATCCAAGATAATGAAAAACGTTCATTCTTTGGTACTTCATGATCTCCAATCTAATTCTCAGTTATTTGCATGTACTAATGTATTTGAGCCAAACTTATTAGAAATGCATTAATGGTGGAGACTATATGCAACATATGCATCGAGATGAATTTGAAAATGACTACCTGGAAAGAGTCATTTGTAAATCATCTCTTTATGTCTTTGTAATGATGCCTTACTTCGAATTCGTTATCTGTAGTTTTGTAGTTCATTTCTAACTAACTTATCTCTTGATACATGCAAAATTTTCATCCAAGCATAGGGTTCAGGATATACCGTCCTATCCGATATCGTAAGCTACGCTTAGGTTAGAGACTCGGGGTTGACTTCAATAATATATAGGGGTGGATTTTTTTGCCAAATTACCGTGCCATACCGATTTTGTGCCCATTTTTTTGCGTCAATCGGTAATGGTACGGTAATGTACCGTACCGAAATTTCATGGTACGGTATTGGTAATGGATATCATTACCACGGCATTACCGTACCGTACCGAAAATAAAATAAAATTTATAATTTATAAATTATATAATAGATAATTATATAACACATATTTATAATATTCCAATAATTTGAAAATAAAACCCTACTTATATTAGCATTGTTGTTGGTGACTTTGATCACTTGAAATGGTGGAAATCAAATACAAAAGAGTTCCTAATTCTTTCACAAATAGCCAAGATATATTTGTAACCCCTATTTCTATCGTTGCTAGTGAAAATGCATTTAGCCTAGGAAGGAGGGTTGTGGACCTTTTTAGGGCATCCTTGATTCCTAAAATAGTAGAGGCACTAGTGTGTACTAGTGGTTGGCTTATGGCAGATGAAGTAAACTTCTACAAGGAACCAACGGAAGATATGCTTCAATTTTACAAGGAAATGGAAAAAGAGGAAACAAGAAAGATATGCTTTAATTTTTTTAGTAAATTTGTTATTAAATGGTTTTCAACTTTAATTCTTTTTGCTACTAATTAATATGTTTTATTTGTTTGTAATGTAGGCTTGACACAAGCTCAATCTTGTATAAGTTCAATGCCTCCTTCAAAAGCTTTTACATCTCAAGCTTGAATAACTGATCAATGAATTCTACTTTTGAAGTTTAGTTCCAATTTTCATTTGGTTTGAAACTTTAATTTCTATTTGGATTGTTAACTTCTATTTGTTTTGGTTCGTAACTTCTATTTGGATTGCAAGCTTAATTTTCATCATGAATCTTGATGCATTATTTGAATTATTGTGTGTGAATTGTGAACGATGAATAATAGATGAATTTAAGCTACAATGTATGAGATAAAGGTACAAAAAAAAAGTTTTGCCCTTGAATTGGGTAAAAAACAAAAACAAATTTTGTCCCAAAACAAAATGGCAATTACCATTGCTATACCATGCCGACCGAACTTTTGGCAATACCGAACTTCGGTATACCGAAAGTTTGGTATGGTAATGGTAATATATTTTACCAAGCCGAAAGTTTGGTACGGTAATTGATACGAGGGTTTTGTTATGGTAACCGTACCGAACCCACCCCTAATAATATATATCATTCAATGATACGGGTGTTGTGACTGTTATATTTGATTTAAAAATAATTAAAATAATTTATTTACAATTACAACCATTCATTTTCCATATCTGTAAAGTAGACCTATCATTAAAGCAAAATCCTACATACTCAATTGTTGATGTTGATGCGTGTGTGAGGCGCACATGGCATTAGCAGTCAAAGTCGCCTAGCTGTGAGAATCTGCCCCCAACATTTCTTGTTTAATTGGTTGTTATACATGAAGTAATTAACCCTTTTTCTCATAGAATATTGAACTGTAAATTGTAAACTGAAAAATTGAGAAAACCTACTACAATTTGATATTTTAAGAAAATGTCCATAAAATGATTGGAATTCAACTTATATATAGTTGGAATAAAGTGTTTAGGATAAATTCAGAATTGTCTAATAATCTCACAAATTTGAATACTTTATTCGTCTCCATGAGGACGTTTTATAAGATTATAAAGGAGCAATAATAATAAATCCTTGTTCACAAGACAAGGAAATTGGACCAAATTAGATAAACTTAAATCCCTAATTAAATCTACCTCAAAATAAATAATCTAATTTGAAACTCGTAAATTCAAAACCCCCTCACATGCGACCATGCATTAAATCTTCACTGATCTGCTAAAACTAATGCTAATCTTTCTTAAAGCATAGCAGGTCATAATCTGTCGAAACAAGGCATCATTTCAAATGCTCAACTGGAATTAGCGCCAATATTTTTTGAAAGCATAACTAGAATAAACACCTCTTTTGAAAAGCCCGACTAACAAATCTCAATCCTCAGAACTAACACCTTTTTTTTCCGAAGCCCAATTGAACTAATGTCTTTTTTTTTAAAAGGCTGATAAATAAATCTCTTGAAATATGTTGGAACTTATGCCTCTTTTCAAAAATCTAGTTAGAATTAACGCTAATCTTTTTTAAAATCCAACTAGAACTAACACCTCCTTGCGAAAGCCCCAACCACCAAATTTCTTTTTTTTTCCTTCAATTATGTTTCTTTCATCCAAACTCTTTTTTACCTTCTCGTATGGTGATATTCAAAGATTGACACCATTTTTCCCCCTCTTCAAATTCAAAACCAAGCTAAAGTTAGAAAAATAATATGGCAATGCTAGGGAAACTGAATGTATAGACTAAATTTTGTAAACTAAGTGACATGAAAGTTAATGATTGAATTATTACTTAAGTGTTAATTAACAAATTTATTTTATATTATGAACCATCATTTAGTTTACAAATTTAATCTACCTATCACTACTCAAAATAATAATAAAGAACCTTTCATGATAGGCGGATGCCTACCATGGCCAAAAACCATTTCTTTTCCTTTTCCTCATCTTCCTCCATCATTTTTTTTTTTGGGCAACTTCTTTCTTTTTCTTCTATCTATAATAGATAATTTTCGCATTAGGTTCATGACATGTGGGTGGCCGAGAAAATTAGCTTTGTGCACATGCATGCATGCATACATGTTTCTTGAATGTTCTTGCAAATTAATATATGTATATAGGGGCGAGATACAAAAAGAGAGGAAACGATAGAAAATTGACAATTGAAAAGGAAAAAAAACAAGAACAAGGAATATAAATTTATAGCATCATCTTCCCTCCCAGTGATGGGTAGTCGCTTGGGGAACCGGCGGCTTGCAGCTCTCGCTCTCTGCCTTGTATTGCTCCTCCATATTACTACCACTACTTTGGTTTTGTCCTCCAACAAGGGAAAAGGCGGCGGTGCAAAAAAAGGTGCTACACAAAAAGGTGGTTGTGCACAGAAACGTGGCGGTGCTCAGAAAGGTGGCGATCGAAAAGGTGGTGCACCTGGAACTGCTGGCGGTAAACCCCGTGGTGTCGTACACGTTGGTGATGCAGCACCCGGCGGCAGCTTCCGAGCTCGTGGAGGTGGCGGAGCCATCACATACCACGGAGGGCCTCTGATGACCGGCGACGTAAACCTTTCCATCCTATTTTACGGCCAGTTTACAGCCGAACATAAGAACGTGATCCAGAGTTTCCTGAGGTCCCTCCAGAACACGGAGAACGATCACGTCGCCGCCGTGCACAGGTGGTGGGACGTCATCGAGAGCTACCAATTGTTCACTGGTCCAACCCCCGCTACCGGTACCCCACCTAGACTCCGCATCAAGGTGGGCATCCAGCAGAGCGACGACAAGTACTCGATCGGAAAAGTGTTAACCCTTACATACTTCAAGAATCTGGTGAAGAAGGCCGACTCCGGCAAGCCCAACACTCTTTTCGTGTTCTTCACCGGGAGCCAAGTGACGGTGCACCAATTGTGCCGTGGCAAATGCTATGACCACGGCTTAATTGACAACAAACCATACCTCGTCGTTGGAAACCCCGAAATCCTGTGCCGCGGGGCTTGCGGTTGGCCATTCCAGAGGCTGGACTACGGTACGCCTAATCAAGTGACGGTGAAGCCCCCCAACGGCAACATGGGCATTGACGCCATGCTCGTCCACTTCGCCTCCGGCTTGGCAGCCGTCGTCACCAACCCTTTCAACACTGGATTCTTCAAGCCGGGACCCAAGAGCGACCCCATCGAGGCCAGCACCGCCTGCGACAACATCTTCGGAAGCGGCGCGGTCCCAGGCAAGACAGGCAAGGTATTGGTCGACCCCGCTACCGGTGGGTCCTACAATGCTGTCGGAGAGAAGGGCATGAAGTTCATGCTCCCTGCCGTCTGGAACCCACGAACTTCCTCCTGCTGGACGGCCATGTGATGTAAATTATCTCAGCACCCACACGAAAGTTCTCAAATCAAATCTTTATCCACAAGACAAGAAAACCTAAAACAAGTAAAATCAAATTAAATCCCTTATTAAATCTATACCTCAAAATAAATTTTCAAATTAAATAAATCTTTAAAATACTTTCCGCTTATATCTCAACATATATAAACGTCCACTACTAGTAAATGATCCCAATTCCAACTAGTTGAACTTTTTGTGAGCTAACTTAACGTATGTTTCTTCGGCATATTTTCTGTGTGTAGAAAAGCAACGCGCGCGAGTAGTGAAAGAGTTTTATGCGTTGTGGATATTAACTGTAATGTTAGAAGACTAATTTTGTAAATTAAATGACATAAAAGTTGATTATTGGATTATTAATTAAACGTTGATAAACATGCTTATTTCCTATAGTGTTACCTATATAGTTTGTTTGGTAATGACTTGTAGGAGCTAGCTAGGATAGGATGAATAGAGATCATACCCATTTGAAAGAGCATGCGCCTTGTACAAATTTTATTCATAACCTCTTAAAGCTTGAAAAACTCTGACTTTGAGTCCCTACACGTAACATATCCCTTTCTTCCTTCTCAAGCGATCGAAGAGAAAGACTGAGAGAGCGTGAACTCATAAATGACAGTGTTTATATATACCTAACGCTTAAAACAAGTAATAGAAAGTCAATGCATAAATGGTAATTAAGTCTCCAACCATCGAACTGCTGTATAATTTAGCAAAGTCCAATGTCAACTGGCGATAGCTACAAACTGTCGTGTTTATTAGGGTTTGCTTTCAGCCTTTCAACTTCATCCGTTTAATCGCCAAAGTAATAATTTAAAATTCAAGGCCTGGTTGATTGCAAGAGGCCAAATATAATGAGGAGCAAGGTTCAGATATAGGTTACATCACAACTACATTTTAGTTATATAATTTTTTTTTTGAGAAAAGTACGATATTCATTAAGCAAATCAGAATACGTACAAATTGAGGATAGTGTGCATAATGGGCCTCGATAAAAACCTTGCCAGGGATTTCAACCCGGTCGAAGGAAAAGAGTGTCCCGCACAACAAAACCTATCCTCAAATGGACAATGAAATAACTTACAAAGACTCCTCCACTAGAATATCATTAATTAAGTCCGGCGGGTCCTTAAACCACACTACCTCCTTAGAACTTGTGATCCCCATCCGAGCTAGTCGATGTGCAACTGAATTACCTTCTCGTGGGATGTGACTAATTAGAACCGAGGAGCACTCTCGAAGATAATGACGCAAATCGTTGATGACAGGACCAAACTCAGAACAATCATCTCCTTGTCCCTTCATTTTAGTTATATAATTAAACTAGGATATTCTGAACAACTAGTTAAGTGTGGACTTATAGCTCCAATGGTAGAGCACTTTTACTCTCGCACTCACAATAAGAACTCATCAAATTCCATTAGTTTTTTTCGTGAATCCATGGTAATTTTACTAATTCAGCTAATTGTTCCTTAGCTCATTTGATTTAAGCACTGCACCCACACGAATTGCAAAGAGGTTTAGGCTTAATGGTCTAATAATTAATATAGTTTTGTTCCTTGTTCAAATCCAACAATATATAACCATCTTTAGCACTACGATTTAGTGAAATTCTTCTCTATTTGTGAGTATAATGTCTCAATTTCAACTCACATAGATTACAAATACGATAATTTTGGTTGACTCATTGTATATTCCAAAACTTCGTCGCTATAATATAATACATTGACATTTTGGTATTGACTTGTAGAACCTGACACGAGTGGATCAGAATGAATGACACATTGTACAGATTTTCTTCTTGAGTTGAGTTGAGAGCTGAGGCCCTAGCTTTGGACTCATTTCGTTAGGAAGGCATTGTTTATACCTAACACTTAAATCAGGGAATAGACTGAACAGAGTCAATACATAAATGCCAAGTTCCCACCCAAACAATTTTCTCATAAATATATGTTTTACCAAAGTGCCAAGTCCAACACAAATCAACTGGCTTATTACAAAACTAACAAAAGTCAACAGACACCAGCAGCCAATAGAAAAATGAGAATTTTAACAAAACTCTTTTAGTACTGTTCACTTTTAACGAAAATAACATTTTTATTCTAAAAACTCACTCATGTTACTATTCACTTACAACACATTTTTGTCATTTTGATTAAAACTCAATTTTCAAGCCATTTTCATTAGTTTTCCTTAAAAAAATCCCCAAAATTAAAATAATATATACTTATTATTAAAGTAAGATATATAATACCCTAGTTGACTGTAAGTGATAATGTATGTTCAGTTATGGATCACAACAGCATTTTCATATTATTTGTTTGAGGACTCTAATTGAGTTATAAGAACATTGCAATAAGGTTAATACAACATGTATTTAAGTTTGTTCGTGCTGAGGGAAACACATATATAATTTTAGCAGTATAGCACTTTATTCATACTTGTTCAACTCATATCCTTCTTGTCCTTTCCTGAATCGAAAAAGTTTGCTCATGCTAAATTTATCAGAGTACGTGACTTATTATCTAAATCAATATTGTGGTAGCAAAATTCCTCCGTATTCAATTTTAACAAAATTGTACCTAAAAACAAAATTCCGCCGTATTCAGTCTTAACAAAATTGTACCTAAAAACACACATTTGATCAAAGACCAAAGTCACATGCCCAAGGAGTTGGGAGCGGGGGGGCCGGGGGGGGGGGGGGGGGGGTGGGTGGGGAGTTTTGGCCAATGGATCTTCGGTGTTTAAGTCAGTTTCTCTGAAAATAGAGAGATTTTAGTGCTTGGTTGTGTAACAAATTGCTTCAACTTACTTGAGAAGTATGTAAAATGAGTATTTATAAGGAGGTGTAGCTGACCACATGTGTAGGGATTGATATACCATGTGTCGGCGTCTAGCTAGCCAGAGTGTGATATCCATTGGATGCAGCAGGAAAGTATCTTTAAGATGCTGAGATATCTTAAAGATGCTTGAGAATAATCTATTTGGATATTATTAAATTAATAATATTTAATAATTATTTTTGTAGAATCCTCTATTGGATGTGACGACGATGCATCCTTGAATAAATGAATAAGTCTTTCATGAGGAAAGAATTAGTTATTAAGTATACCTTTAATTCCCTTATTTTATGGCCTTTGCCATGGGTAGTGGAGTAGGAGAAATTCTAGTCGGCAACTCAAGGTCTCGTTGATTGAACTGCGCGTGGAATGTATGTAGGCCTCGTTAAATTAATGAAGGATTTTCTCGTTAATTGTGAATAAAAGTCCACACATCAGCTTGAGAAAATTTTAAATTATTTTTTGTTCCACAAATATTGTAGAAAAAATTCTGCTCTCGTAGAAATTAATTTTTCTTGGTTATTGTTCTTCCAACCAATTTCGATGGAAATTTAGCTAGTTGTATGCAATCTATATTTTCTTTTCTTTCTTCTAAACCATACAAAAAATAATTTTCTTTTTCTTTTGAGCTACCCCTGATCTCTCTTAAATGCGGGTAAGCTACTAACTGTGAACTATAATACCTTTACATTTTAAAAATAGTACAAAATTTTGAAGCCTTTGGTCATGCCCAAAAGTATAAGGTTTAAAGAATTAAATACATTGTCTTGCAACTAGTAGTTCTTTGATATGGAGACCTTGCAAGGTTTATGCATTATGTTTGCAATTTTGCTCATTGGAGGAGGTTACACAAAAAGTCTAGAACCCGACGATCTCGAATATATATTTACTTTTCCATACTTAATATGTGACTTAAGCAATAAAGTTTGATATCAAAAGGAAATGATAAACACAAATATTTTTCTCTTTCGACATACCTCTCTTTATTTTTCCGTGGCCATCAAATTGAAAAATCGAACTAGAACAACAGATAAAATTTAAGCTGTATAGTATCATTTCCTTGTAAAAAAGCTTAAGCCACACACATCAGTTTGGTGGGGGTTGAGAAGTTGCAAATGAGAGTCTTTAGCATCTTCACATGTAGTGTACCTCCTCCTCCTCTCTCTTCTTATAAGACTCCCATTTCAAGCTCACATTTCCATCCACATCTATCTATCTCTCTCTCTCCCCCAATTTGTAATGGAGCTTCTAGCTTTAGTCTGTGTTTTTTCAGCCTTGTTCTTCATTTTTATGATGTGGAAGCTTTTTGATGAGAGGAGAGACCACGAGTGCTACATTTTGGACTACCAGTGCCACAAGCCCACAGATGACAGAAAGCTAGACACTGAGTACTCAGGTGAGATTATCAAGAGGACCAAGAATCTTGGTCTTTTGGAATACCAGTTCCTCCTCAAGGCAATTGTGAGCTCGGGGATTGGTGAGCAAACTTATGCTCCAAGAATCATGTTCTCAGGCAGGGAATCATGTCCCACATTGGAAGACAGCATCTCGGAGATGGAGGAGTTCTTCCATGACAGCATCAAGAAACTCCTTGACAGATCAGGGATTTCACCTTCAGAAATTGATGTGCTTGTTGTGAATGTCTCCATGTTTGCATCTGTTCCATCTTTGTCCTCCAGGATTATAAACCACTACAAGATGAGGGAGGACATAAAGGTCTTTAACCTCAGTGGGATGGGCTGCTCAGCATCCCTAATCTCAGTTGACATAGTGAAAAACATTTTCAAGTCACACAAAAATGTTTATGCACTTGTGATCACTTCTGAGTCCTTGAGCCCCAATTGGTATTCAGGCAATGCCAGATCCATGATTCTGGCAAACTGTTTGTTCAGGTCCGGCGGTTGCGGAATTCTACTGACCAACAAACGGGCCTTAAAACACCGAGCCATGTTCAAGTTGAAGTGCTTGGTGAGAACCCATCACGGTGCCAGAGACGATTCCTACGGGTGCTGCATCCAACAAGAAGATACACAGGGGAATCTAGGGTTTCACCTAGACAAATTCTTACCCAAGGCGGCTACGAGAGCTTTCGTGGACAACCTAAGGGTAATCTCCCCCAAGATTTTACCCATTAGGGAGCTGGTGAGGTTTTTGCTTGTAACCCTAGTGAAAAAAATGACCTCCTTCCAACATCCCACCAAGGGAGGGGCTACTTCTAGCCCATCACCAAAACCTGTGATCAATTTCAAAACTGGGGTGGATCATTTTTGCCTCCACACTGGCGGGAAGGCGGTGATCGATGGGATAGGATTAAATCTTGGGCTGAGTGAGTATGATCTGGAACCTGCAAGGATGACACTCCACAGATTTGGGAACACATCAGCTAGCAGCCTCTGGTATGTGTTGGGATACATGGAGGCTAAGAAGAGGTTGAAGAAAGGAGAGACAGTTTTTATGATAAGCTTCGGAGCTGGGTTTAAATGCAACAGTTGCTTGTGGGAGGTAGTGAGGGATTTGGGGGATGAAAATGTTTGGAAGGAGGACATTGCTGTGTACCCACCAAAGACACTCACAAACCCTTTCTTGGAGAAGTTTGGTTGGATTCATCAGGAGGATCGAAGCACATTCAACCTGGAAAATTATTTGAAGCTATAAATTAAAGGTGATATCAATCTCTCTAATTGTTTTAATTACTTATGAAAAAGTGTAATTTTTGGGGGGTTTTACTCTCTCATTTTCGTTGTTTCTGTTGTATTTTTTTCTCTTTCTGTATACTATAAAGTTCCTATTGTCGAATCCCTCTGTGGGATTTCATAACCAATAAGATGCTGCTTTGAAATTTAAACTCTTTTTTTTCTTGTAGTTTATTTCTAATTTGTTTTTTTTTTTTTTTTACTTTGAGTCAGAAACATGTATGTAAAACAAGTTTATCCTACATATGCTTGAGTACTTAATTTATACAGATTTATTTTGCTTTGTATTTATTTCTGTGGTGCAAATGAAATGCGCGCATATAAGAAGAACCTTTTTGCATTTGATTTTTGGGAATGGAATGAATGGAGTGATTGCAATAGCTAGCAGATGGGTGTACACCTGTGGTAACATGACATGCTTTATATGCCGGGCTGCCCATAATAAATTTTCTCTAGTTGGCAAATAAATGCACCCATCTAACCCAGTTTTGTCAGTATAATGGCCATGGATGATGAGTCTCTAGAAGTTCAGTTTGAGTTGTCAGGGTAATGCAGTATTTTGTGGTCTCGTTCTGTACTCTCGTTAGAGATTTCGTGTTTTATCAAGTTGCAGTTCATCTATTTGGTGACCTTTGTCGTATTGGTGCATGAATCGTGAGCGTTTGTCATATTTAACTCATGCTTGCATGAGTCTTGTTTATTGTTTCATTTCAATAATTTTATATCATTTCTTCACATACAAAAAAGCCAGAGAAATCTCATTTCGTAATCACTAGGGTTACAAACATTTTTTTCCCCAAATAGCTAGGGTATCAAACATTAAGGAAACCATTTTTGAAAAGTATTCCTAATCCTTTTCAATTTCAAACCACATACGAAGTAAAGAAAAAAAAAAACCATGTTTTCGAATTGGATTAGTGGATTAATTTTGATACCGACATACAAGTCAGGATGTCCCAAAACAGTTCTTGCAATTTGGGGAGTCTTATTAAATATGTATACCCTAGTACATATATGGCATGAGAGAATACTGGTGAAACTGAAATTGGTATGCCCTTAATTTGGAGGTTGGGTGGATACTTTTGAGAAACAAAAATACAACTTCATATACTGTTCATAGAGGCTTAGAAGTTTCACCAGTAACTTTTTTATTCTCAAATATACAGTAAGAGTTCGATTCTCGTCATCCCTTTGAATTTAAACGGTAAATATCTGTACAAATATATATTATCTCTTTCCATCATGAGTGAAGAAATGTGCATAAATTTCAGATGTATCATCAGTAATTAACTTTTTGCGGAAAAAGATGTAAAATATACAGATATAATATGGCCTGCTGCAAAATCCAGAGAGTGACACTCCCTTTATCCTTTAATAACACTTAAAATATGCCACTAAGATTGAGAAACGGGGTAACCAGAGAGAGCATAATGGGACCACGTACAGTTCAGATGCAATTGGAATTTGTATCACCACCAATAACTGAATTGCTGCAGATCGATGGAGCTAACGCGGTCGACTGCAATAACTTTTACATAGCTACTCCACACTCTTCATTTCAAAAAATTAGTTTTAATCAAAGGTCCCTACTCCATAGCCGTTGCAATATATATCACCAGCTTGGACACACACGCAGAGAACTCTACCTCTTATGTGGCCACCACCATTGACAGCAGAAAAAGCTTTCTTCGGGAAAGAATATTGAAAATCTCATCTAGATCTTTTATGCATGTACCAGTTATCTTAATTTCTGACACATGACGGTTAGTTGTCCACCAGCCAATTGTTGATGTAGGCAAGGTGGGATATTAATCACTACAAGAAAATGAATTATTAGAGGCAATTTTATTTGCCTCTATTTGTTATTATTAGGGGCATTTATTATCAATTTCTGTCTCTAAAAGCAAGGAGGGGCGGATAAATGATTCGCCCCTAAAAAAGGCGTTGCTAATAGAATTAGAGGCAAAAAAATTCTTAAATCTGCCCGTATTGTTTTTACATCCGCACCTAATGTTTTGCATGACACGTTGGAAATTAGCACATTAAAAGCAGAATGTTCCGCCCCTACTTAGTATTTTATAATTATAATATAAAACTACCATTTATTAGCCATTATTGCATTTTGAGAAATTGTTTCCATCGGAAAAGGGTTTCTTTCCACAATTACCTACAAGAACTTGATAAATAAAACCCAGAAAAAGCTATTACTAGCAGATGTGGGAAAAAAATTTCAAATTTCATTTCATTAGATACAAAACATACATGAACATGATAGATTGATATTTGAACTACCAATCCAATAGTGTACATAACACTAGTAGGAAAAACACTTTGCGCGACGTAGGTACCTTCGTCGTGCAAAGTCAAAAAAGGTCACGCAAAAGATAGCGCAACGGACCTTCGTCGCGCAAAGGCCGTGACGGTAGGGTTTGCGGGATGATACTACCGTCACGGCCTTTGCGCGACGAAGGTCCGTTGCGCTATCTTTTGCGCGACCTTTTTTGACTTTGCGCGACGCAGCCTACGTCGCGCAAAGTGGGTTTGCGCGACGCAGGCTGCGTCGCGCAAACCTTTTTTTTTTTTTTCTTTTTTTTTTTTTTTTGCCAAAGATTTTTGTTATTTAATTTTTAATAAATATTGTAATTAAATTCTAAACAATAATTAATGAACCAAGAAAAAGTATTTAATTATAAAATATATGAAAATGTACTAGTGCAAGATGACCTAACAAAAAAGAAAAAACTACAAGTCTTCTAGGGTCAATACATCATGCTACTGGGTATCGACTAGATGAAATGGCTGGGAAGTCGAAAGTGGAGCGAGATCAGGTGCTGGCATCGGGATTTGGAGGCCGGACCTCACTAAGGCCTCTACAATCATACTCATCCTCTCGTCCTGGGCCCTAATATGCTCGCCCTGGGCCGCAAGCTGGCCTTTTAGGGTTGTCACTTCCGCCTTCAGAGCATTGACCTCTCATGTGGATGATTTGGAAGAGGAGGCACCCGTCTCACGAAGCCCCGCCTTCCCCATACACAGAACAACCTTGCCATGACGACGACCCAACTTCTGATTCAGGACCTCAGTCACGATCTGAACATCTACATCCTCAGGTACAATGACGTCTTCGATCGGGGTCTCCGAGGGAAGCTGCGATGTTGCTTCTTGAAGAACAGCAGAGCTCTTTTCCATCATAGCACCCTGTAATAATAAAGAAAAAACATATAATGTTTAATAACAAAATATAAATAATATTTGAATGATTCATAATAATAAGAATTACATATACTTACATGAAACTGCTCAGTGGGAGCACAAGAGTAAAAATGCAGGGAAAATGCATGCTTGTGGGCAAGTTGATGTGGGTACAGTTCGTTGAAGAGACCGAGTATATTGTCAATAAAGCTTCTTCCCAGCATGTATTTCTTAATTACCATACATTACATTAATTAACTTGAGCACTAGTTCTAATGTTTTTGCTATTTATATTTCACCATTACATCCAGACTATATTCTGTACATGATTTACTTGGACGAACATGATGTAGGGTTGTTTGGCACTGAAAGAAGCCGCAAAAATAGGTCCTGTACCAGCTTTTGGTAAAAAGTTCAACTCAATTCTGGATACCTATATTTCGAAGTAAGTTTTCAGTGTCGTTTCTATTTGTATATACCATTTCAAATTCTTTGAGTGAGTGGATGTTTGTACCTTTTTGTGTTTGTGATTTTCTTTTTTTAAAAAAAGGGCTTTTTTACAATCATATAGGTCAGTTCTCTTCTGTTCATTAAAAATTGAGCTTCACCAACATTAAATAACTTTATACCCAAAAACAATAACTGATTAACAGATCATCTGAATTTCATAAAATATGAAAACATGAAATAACCTGTTGTCATGAGTAGGAAGTGAAAAACCAACATACCACATAGATAACTGAAGAGCAGAGAATGACCTTTTTATTACCTGTAAATTATTAGCAACAGTTGTTGGTGACCACACCACACCAAATTATTAGCAAGTTGAATTGCAAATTCCTCCAGTTCTTCTTTATCTTCCTTTGCCTTTACGTATACCTGTGTTGCAACTAGGTTAAATCCCAAATGCGAATAGCACTCAAAATGATGGAAACAGAGAAAAAAACCAGAAAACTAAATACTTTCATATATCCCAAAGGCATGGTCGAAGCTTGTAGAATACGAACTTTACTGAAAATGAAATGTACTGAAAACGAAATGTATTGAAAACGAAATGGAGGATGAGGAGGAAGTCGATGTGAATGAGAGGGAAAAGAGAGATCGAGTGAGCTGGTGTATGGGCTGTCGTTCTGCCTATTGGTTATTCTAGTTATGTCCAAAACCTACTTGAATATGCCAATCCCTTGCTATGCATGTATGTCAACATGAATAAGAAATGCAAAATAAAACAGGGGTTTAGATCACAAAGAAAAATATTGAAGAGAAACCACCTCCACATAATAGATGAATGATAGCTTGCTGATTCGCAGCATGATCCAAAACAGCGTATATCTGAAAAGAAAGGTAATTATGTTCAAATATCCATAGTAATAACTAATGAGTGGAAAGACAAGCAGCAAAATGGTGAACCCCCTCAGAGCTTTTCCCACTCACATTCAACACCCACTCTCAAACGATGAAGAAAAATAATAAAAGTCAGTGAAGATACTTCAGCAGTGAAAAAAGTCCTCATGAAGCCCTCTTCCTATATACAGTTTTGGCTGTAGTATGGCCAGAAACACATCAAAAAAATCATTCAAATGTCCATGACCCTCAAGCAAAAATAACAGAGCAAACATATATATCTACAACCACAAGGCAACAAGAAATTTGTTTTAGACGATCCAATCATTTTAATGGGATACGCATTCTACCTGTAATTGAAGTTCTTCACAACAAAGTATAGCGTATTGGCTAAAATAGTCCACCTGCATCTGTGCTCGCATCACGTTCCTAGTACTGAGATGACTGTGATTCCTTAATCATAGAACAATAAACCCCATTGCATATATATTCTGAACTCAATCATGTTTTCAATAATGATTATTTTGAGTCACTATTTAGTTAAATTACACAAATCATTCATTTCTGTTTCTAAATGAAGCCTTACGTTCACAACAATTAGAAATATCTGACAACTTATTGGATCAATAGCTCTAACACTAAAGTTGCAGGGAAGGAAGCTTTCTCCTTTTTTTCAATTCGTTTTTATATTTCAAAACGACAACTCTCTTTCTAGATTATGCAAATACTAAAAGCATAAAACATGGCCAGAAGAAGTTGCTGCAGTTCCAACAAGGCAGTATTCAAAGTGTGAAACTGTGTGTGTATGGGAAAAAGGGCGGGTGTTCGTGTTCACACTTGAGATAGAGAGAGACGGAGCAAAAAAAAGTCCAAACTTAAGACAACCAATCAAACTTAAAAGAAACCAACTTCTACAAATGAAATATTAATGAATTTCCATGAGTCATGCTTTCAGGGAAAGGGTAAAAACATTAAGCTGTCCAGATGAAAGCTTGATTAGTTAAAGTGACCAGAAATTCATAAGTGGTTTAGTGAGTACCACCAATTAGTGATAATAACATATACACCGTAAACCATTAGAAGAAGATGCACCTCTAACCAAAGGAAGACCAGTTATATGAGAAAACAAAGACCAGGAAGCCGACCAAGAATAACAACAACAACCATCGTTTCAGCAGCAACAATAGTAAAAGTATCGTCCATTTTCCTTTTTGTCTACAATATGGGATTAACCAATGAAATTTAATTTAAAAAAAACGCTTAAATTACATAGTATTTACCTGCTGGTAAAGCGATGAGAAGTGCTTTGCAAGTCGAACTGCACATTCCTCCACTGAAAGTTCTTCTTTACATTCATTTGCCTTTACATATACCTGTGTTGCAACTAGGTTAAATCCCAAAGGCGAATAGCAATCAAAATGATGGAAACATAGCAGATTTCCAGTACTGGGAAAGCTAACAAACATAGATGTCTAATTGCCTACATACATTTTTTTCTTTTGTGACAGTAAGACATTGTATTTCGTATCATCGTGTTAACTGGAACTTGAGTCCATAAGCAGTCACGTTAGTTGCTAAGTTCTTTAATCACTGCTGCATTCTTTTCCTTTATGTGTCTTTTATTTTTATCGATTGAACTGAGGAACCAATTTCTTCGCCCACAGTTTCAACCGATATTTTTGCCATTTGGTGCAAAAATATGAACTTTTAAGAATACGAAATTTGTGAAGAAGCAGAGAAAAAAAACTAGAAAACTAACACCATAGCAGACCAACCCACCATCCTAAAATTCGATTTAACACTAAAACCCTAACATTCCTAACCCTAAAATTCGATTTAACACTAAAACCCCCAATTTCTAATTTAATTTCCCAAATTGAATCTAATTACAATACCAAAATCTTCAAATTAAGGCATTAAAGCTTGATTCTGAACTTAGAAAGAAGAAAAATAAAGAATTCAGCTTGATTCTGACCTGGGTCTATACTTGCTGTGCAGTCGGGAGAGGATGAGGAGAGGATGAGGAGGAAGTCGATATGAGTGAGAGGGAAGAGAGAGACCGAGTGAGCGAGAGGGAGAGAGAGGGTGATTCACTTGTGTGAGAGGATGAGGGAGACCGAGTGAGAAGATAGAGTTCTGCGAAAATTTAAACAAGCACCTAATTTTAACAAGTGTACCGTGAAAATTACCACACGCGCGACGCAGGATTAACTTTCAACTTCGCGCAAAACCCTTTGCGCGACGACTATATAGTGACGTCGTGCAAGGTATTTTTTTTTTTAAAATTATTATAAAATGTACTGAAAATGTGACTTTCCTTTATTCAAATTCAATTTTTTTTACATAAAACCCACAATAATATATTTTTATAACAACTACAATAAATTTAAAGCTACTTAATAAATATACATATTTTTTAATTTCTTAAGCGTTATACGTACAAAATAAATAAATTTAAATCTACTTAATATATATATATATATACAACATTGAAATTGATGGGCATTGTACGAAACTAATTTGAACGATCCAACCGTCAAACTTGTTTGTATACACTTCGAGATCGCATATGCAAAAAATCACAAAAAACAACCATTCAAAGGTCGAGTAACGGGACAAAATATTTCGACGGTTATAAACGAAAAATCACGATTTAACGGTGGTTTTAACTCCAATTTTGATGATTTTTTACAGCTACACTCCTTGATCCTATATGAATACGATGAACTAATTCGATCGTCATTTTAGAATATTTACACAAGTGGATACCACAAAATCTTTATGTTATACTTAATGAAAGTGTAAATAAACTAAGTGTTAGTGAATTTATCGTTTTGATGGGATACGCATTCCACGAAGCTAATTTCAACGATCCAACCGTCAAACTTGTTTGTATATGCTTCGAGATTGCATACGCAAAAAATCACAAAAAAAAAAACATTCAAAGGTCGAGTAACGGGACATAATGTTTCGACGGTTATAAACGAAAAATCACGATTTAACGGTGGTTTTAATTCCGATTTTGATGATTTTTCACAGCTACACTCCTTTATCCTATATGAATACGATGAACTAATTTGATCGTCGT